>BMAW01080403.1:720131-784392 GCA_019974015.1 Nephila pilipes
TGGTATGTAGCGTTCGGTTACGTATTGCTCAGCAAACTCAAGAGCCGTTTAAAGAAGCGTAGTTGTTGTTAAATGAATTGAAAAAGAGCGTGAGCAATTCAATGACTGTTAAGCGCTTGGAACTTCCTCAGAGATACAACACTCTTGCGCGACAAAATGTCAAAAGAGTTGCGAAAGATCTCAACCACTCGAAGGCCATGTTTTTCCTTCAAAAAAAAAAAAAAAAAAAAAAAAAAAAAAAAAAAAAACATGGCTCGAGGGTTGAGATCTTTTCTTGCAACTTCTTTTTATTTTGTCGCGTGCGAGTGTTGTATCTTGAGTAAGTTCCAAAGTGCTTAACAAGCCATGAGGGAATTCTAAGCTTCATGCTCTTTTTTTTTTTCAATTATTTAATGTAAATTACGCTTTAAAACGGTTTTGAGTTTAAGTGTCCTTGACAATAGCCTGCTTCCGTATTATTAATTTTAAATTTCCGTGCCTTGAAGATTTCCGGTCATTGAATATTCCTTTCAAAGCAAGTGAAATGCTTAATGGAATAACGGTTGATTTTTTTTGTACTCGTCATCGCGTTTTAGAAATGTATTATGTTTATTACAGATAGCTGAACGTAGGAAAGAGAAGCGAACGCGTACTGTTTGATTGGTTTTATTACGTCGAACAAGAAGCAACACGAGGGCTATTGACAGAATACCAAAGGGGACCAAGCTCGCCCAAGGGGTTTAGAACTACAAACCGGCCACGCAGGAGACAATCACTCCCGCATTCAGCATTTATTGACAAAAGAACATAAGACAATACATAATTTCGAAATCAAAAGAAAATAAAGCTTACAATGTACAGAGCAGAAAATGTACATGACAGGAATTAAAAACAAAACTAACAGTATGGATTTTCTTGCAAAAATAAGATGTATAATAGTCTAAATAGCACAACATAAAAGCGTCCACAAACTCGTAAACAAAAATGAAGTATTAGACAAAAATATGTACATATATAGAAGTTATACAATAATATAACTACACAATAAGGAAAACTTAAATATTAAGAAATGTAATAAGTTGAAACACACACACACAATTAAGAAATTTGTAGGGTAATTTTACGAACTATAAAAATGCAGGATTTAAGCTTGAAATGCGAGTAAAAGGATTTTCACACACGGACTTCAGTCAAATAGGTTTCGCTTCAATAATAGGACAGTTTTAAATGAAAATCCCTGGTAAAAGTACGAGAAAAATATAGGAGTCAGCCTCTCCAACAGAGCCACAGGGACATAAATTTGTATTTTTCAAATTGATACGATTTAAATAACAAACGATAGGATCATGACCAGTTAAGAAACAAGTAATAAAACCTGAATTGGAATAAAAATGCAGATTTAGTCTCGGAATAAAGGACTGAATCCGAATACCGGTATTCCAAGTTGACTCATAGTCATAAAGAAGCTTATTTTTTAACGATATGAGACCGAGTGACAGAGACATTCATTCCCTCACCATCAGTGACAGCGAGCTTTACAAATGAATCTGCGGTTTCGTTATAATAATCTCCAACGTGGGCCCGCATCCAGTGTAAGCTGTAAAAATCAGTATAAGTTGCTATTGGCGACGGACCACGCAATTTTGAACCTCGGTCAAGTGACGAGGACGACACCTGAGCTGGCAGCCCCTCTCCTAACTTTAACATCACGACAACGGAAGGACTTTGGGCCCCGACAGATTTTAAGTGCATCAGCCCCAGCTACACGGCGGGTCTTTAGTGGCCTCAAGACTTAAGCCCACGACACAACGAAAACCGCAGACAGCGAGTCCGATGTCTTAACCACTAGGCTACCGCTGAAACGGGAGAAAAATTGAATATAATTCTTACTTAAAAAAATTTGTGTATTATTACTGATTAAAACTGCTCTCTACTTAGCATAAGAAAGAAAAAACTCAATCAAAACACAAAAATCGCAAAAAAAAAAAAACCCACCTTAGATAATAATGAAGGTTAATCCGGGAAGAGAGTTCCCTCCCCCCAAGAAATTTAAATCTGTTAAAATAAACGATAGTGCAGTTCTGTGCTTCTAACGGTTATTTATATTTATAACATTCGAAGTACATAGTATGGCTGAGTTATCAGTAATAAAATTTACTGATTAAAACTGCCTAATAAGATGAAATTATTATTTCTACTAATAAATTTATCACAAAATTCAAATGAAAGTAGCTAATAATATTATCTAAATTACTGCTAATTATTAAAATAAGTTAGGACTTTTAGTGGCTAAATTTGCTCCCTGCAAAACCTGGCGTTGAGCCGTAGCATATTACAGTGTAAATTTTAAAAACTGTTTTATAAATAGGTTATTTCATGGAACTCTACCGAAATATCATTATGAGCATGATGCTAACTGAGAATTTTTTTTTTTTTTTTTTTTTAAAAAAAAAACAGAAGGTTCTTTTGAATACAAACCAACACTATGTGTGCTTTTTTTTTTGCTTATTTAAGCATTAATACATTACAAAATGATTCTGAAAAAAATTTATTCTTTGTACCCACAAATTCTTACTTTCCAAAAGAAAAATAACAGTTTCAATAATTTTTTTAAAATTTCAATTACACTTTGTTCACCATTGAAAAAAATCGTGACCTTTTCGAAATAAAATGCCCTTTTTTCATCTTTGGCGCCCCCTGACTTTTTACGGACTTAAAATAAATTCTGATCATAAAACTATTTTGCAAAAATAATTTGAAGTGTTTCTTGTAACGTATTTATAAAATGAAAATTACAGTTAGTGCTGTGGCAATATAAATTTTTTTTTGAGTATTACGCATTAAGTAAGAACGTAATTACGTCTTGAGAACAATGAATATATAAAATTCAAAATGAAGAACATTTGAATGAGATTAATTCACCTTACAAAAAATTCTAACGCTAACAATTTTAAGACGAAATTAAAAAAAAAAAAAAAAAAAAAAAAAACCTAATTGTGTGTAATCCAAAAACTTAAAACAACACGTGCATGCGAATATAAATGCCTGAAATTCAACTTCAAAGCAAAGTTCATTCAAACGAATTTCGGTCAATATTTACATGAATATTTTAAAGCCGTAACGAGTTTGAAAATAACAATAAGAAACTACAGGAAATCATTATGTACATTCAACTAAGTAACAAAGAAAGGTTAAAAAAAACGAAGTTGCCACAATCTCCCTAACAGGTGAGATGTGAAGTGTTATCTCAAAAGTAAACTTAAGATTAGGACGATGGGATTTCCGATGGATGAAAGTGAAAATGCACAGGTTTGGAAAGAATAAAACAAAAATCAGTTGCCGCTCAGTTAAAAATTGCCTTTTGAACGACAAGAAACATCACGAAGCCGAATTCTAGACATTTTCTTATCCGCAAACAGTATTCACGAGACCTTCAAATATATGACATAATGTCGTCGCCTGCTTTGGATTGGTTCAATTTTCGACGTATTATTGTTACATTAAGGACTATTAGTGGCAGTCTGGGTCAATTCGAAGGGAAACGAATGTGAAGGGCAGGGAGAAGGTGCCATCCTGGTACTCTTTTCAAGAGAAATTAAATCCCAAATAGTCAGGCGAGGTCGTATTAACACAACTTTAGAGCTCTACAGCAGGTACTCAGACAGTGGGTAGAAATCAATTTAAAAAAAGACCCGAGAGAGAGGACACATTCAAATAAATTACTCCTCTATTATATGTTATGATTAAGAAACATTACACGAAGCTTTATGAACTAAGGCATATTCTTTGTGTGGAAAAATTGATAGAATAATGGTAACTTATTGGGGAGATTGATTGTTTTATTTACATTGAACTCAGAAACAACATGAGGGCTATTTGCGATAGACCTCGTAATTTTGAACGTCAAATGACGACAAAGACACGTGAACTGGCATCTCACTCTCCTAGTTTCCACACCACGCCATTGTGAATTTTTCGATCTCCGGCAGATTTAAAACGAATGTGACATGATTTCTACATGATTCGTCTTCGGTGGAATCAGGACTCGAATCTCCGAATCGGCTGAAAACAACGCAACCATGCCATGACCTCCGGCTACTACGACCTTTGTTTAATGGGAAATTCGCGAGAGTCGGCGGTTCACGTACCGATTCCATCAAATATCGTTGGGCAGATAAATAACATTTTTGTTTAAATTGAATACCAATGTCACCCCATAGAGTAGTTCAGTGATTACGGTACCAGTTCAAGAGAGTCAGCTTCGAAATTATTCATCTTTAATCAGGACAACAAATTCAAAAAGTGGATACTTTGAATTATCAAAATTTCAGTCAAATATTTGGATGCAATTACTGTAACAACATTGAAGATAGACATTTTTTTCAATACAGAGATGCAAGTTTGGTAGCGGGATTTGAACTCTTGCCATCGGACCATTTAATTGGATCATTACAATTGTGAGAATTTTTTTCATTGCATTTTTCAAGTTATTATAATTATTTACAAAAATTAATTTTTGGATTTTAAATGTATTTTTTTTTCAGATTTAGTCATTAATATCGAAGTGCATTAAAATAATATGGAAATTCTGCTTTCAATAAAACAAAATGAATGGCCGCAAACTAGTTTTTCGTTACATCCATATTTCACATGGTTCGAATTTTTATGGGGGAAAAAAACCCCATACACAATTTTTGTATGATTCGTAACTTTCATTAAATTTAATGATTCAGCTAAAAATACAAATAAAGGGAGATTATAGCTTAACAGTTAATTTTTCAACAGATAATTTTAATTCATTTTGGTTCATCGTAGTGCGTAAAATCTTAACAATTGCTTTTTATTTCATGAATTGGCACATGATAATTCGAAGAAATGAGTTCGTGGGAAACTTCATTAGCAATCGGAGTGCAAAAATTGCGTAGGAATTAACATAGATTTCCAAAAAGCCATTTCGACTACAGCGGTATATGTGTGTTCATCTCAGGTCTTCATTTAATATTTCTATTATGAAAGAGTAGGGTCTACTCCAGGTTTATGAAGAAAAACAGGGTGAAACCGAGGGAAAAAAAGATCATTTTGTTTGAGTGAGTGAGGGAATGTGAAGGTTATTGGCGCAAGAGCCAGATGTGGCTAAGCTGCACCAAACAAGATTTAATTGTGGTTTGGACGTGAAAAAAGTGAAAAAGGTTGACAAGGAGAAGAGTCGAAAATAGAGAGGGATTGCTAGTGTAACCCGGGGATGCGTCACCCGTGTTACCAAAGACAGTAAACTCCATAGGAAAGAAAAAAGATCACTAGGATTCCTCGGTTTGTTCTGTTCAAGGGTACAATTGTATTCAAAGACGAAAAGAGCTTCAAGAAATTTTTCATATAAGAGAATTTTTAATCTTCCTGCTTATAAATCACAAAATATGTTTCATTATTTCTGTAACTTATGGTTAAAACATAAATTAACAAAAAGGCACACGGGATGCTAGAAGAGATCTAAAGGGTATGCATGATGCGCTCATTTATATTAATAAAAAGATTTTTTTGATAGTTTATTAACGTCGCATTTGGAATCTCGGACAAGTGACGAAGACGACACTTGAGCTTGTACCTCGCACACCACCCCAACGGGAGGACTTCGGACCTCAGCAGATTTAAAATGCATCGGCCCTTGTTTTACGGTGGATCTTCAGTGATATCAGGGCTTCAACACAGGACTTGACGGAAAAAATGTCGGCCGCGAGTTTGCGACCATGACCACTTAGCTACCGCAAACGCAAACAAAAGGAAGAACTTGCATGTGTATGCAGACATTGTAGAGCAAGAACGAAAAGATTCAGCAGAGGCGCGAAATTTGGTACGCTGAAACTATGGGTGATGATTGAGAGAACTGAAAAGGGATTTTTTTAAAAAATTCAATATCGAAACGACCGATAAGCAAGATTTTGCCTTCATCGTGACGATCTTGCGCGTGACGTCACGATCTTTCGTTTCTGACAATTTAATTTTCAAGCAGCTTTTTTGGAGAATTTTTTTTTTTCTTCTGTAAAAAATGTATTACTAAAACACTTTTAGAAAATTTTAGTACAGTTTTATTTTAAAACTTCAACCGTGGGATGAACGGGCACTCCAGCTAGTCTAGAATCAACACTAAGAATAATTTTATCATAATGATCTTATTCTTTTTTTAAATCTAATTACAACTACATGTGTTTGTAGAATGCTCCTCAATGTGTTTCAAGGTAAAGAATTAAAATAAAGCTCCTGTTGAAATGCTTTTATTTCCATCTTCATGAAATATTTCTTTTTATCATGGTGTGAATTTGGAAACGATGCATCATTTTAAATTATCGCATCAAAAAAAAAAAAAAAAAAAAAAAACAGTTGATAACAGTTGAATAATAGCGGAGCACTTGTTTTTGGTGTACATAACCCTCACGGGCTTTAATCCCCAGAATTAACTATTGATATAAGATGTAGCTGAATTTTGGTTTCTCACTTGCTCAGGAGTTAAAATTTAATACATGAAAAATTTAGAGAAATTAATATGGCAATAGTAAACTATTTTTATAAAAATGCATTAAAGTTAAGTTTTTACTATCTGAAATGTTAAAATTTTTACTTAGTTAAATTTAGTTTAATTATTATAGTGGCGTTTTGCTTGGAAAAAGCTATTTTATGAGAAATTTAATAATATTAAAAGGTTGGCGGCAGTAGATATTATCCTCTTAGATCGTCCAGTCTGGTGTTTTGTAGGTAGTCTTTTTCTCTCAAGATTGAGAGGGTGTCTTCTGATTGGTTGTCGTGGGGGTTGGTTATCGGTGGATGGGCGGGTTCAGGAAGGATTTTGTTGTTTTGTATGACAGAGTTTTTTAAAGATGTTTTACGGAAAAGATTTAATAATTAATCTATTAAAATTTCTCTGGGTCTATGTAGTAGATTAAAGTTAAAGTAGTTCTAGAGTAACTAATTTTTTTTTTTTGTTACGGATTTCGTAATTATGAACTATGGTTGGACGACGAAATCGACACTCAAATAGATAACTCACAACCTCACTTCATTCAGTAAATCCCAGTTCACTTTAACATGTATTATTATTAACATGTATTACTTTAACATGTATTATTATGTATTAGCTCCCATTATTCAGTACAATCTGAAGCAAGGAACAGGTTTATTAGGTTTTTTTTTTTTCTCGAACTACCACGCTTTAAACCGTTAAATAATATTGGACGAGAAACACCGAAGATCATAAATCTATCTTCTGGAAACTACTGTTATAACTGTAACTTAAATTACAGTAGGTTCAACACATCTAAATCGCATTTGTATAATGGAATTGACTCCATGCTTCGTAATAAGCAAGAGGTAGGAGCTTATTGATTACGAATATTTAAAAATCTAGAGGTCGTATCATTCTTTAGTGCTATATTCAAGCGGCAGATGGATTTAGAAAGAGGGATAAAAGACAACAAAACTATTTTTTTTTTAAATTGGAAACACTAACACACAATTCTCATGTAATGTATGATACTTGCATGAATTTTAAGGCACTTTTGTCCTGATATACCCCGATTTACGACATATTTATGAGTAGATTTAATCTCAAGAACAGACTATTAACAATTTATCTGTTGTTTTAAATTTATTAACAACACGTGTTAAAAAGCATTATATTGATTATAATAAATATTTAATAAGTATTAAATGTTTTTAAAGTGAACGCTTCGTTTACTATGATATTATACTAACAACTATTAATTTTATACCGTACGCGTCTTTCTCTTATTCTTTCGTGGGCATATTTTATAACTAATGAAACTAATATTTAACAGCGGTTTTGTTAAAGCAATTTGCATTTACCCTTCTATTTCGTCGACATCGTGTAGAAATGATTTCGTAAATCGAAAGACTATTTGCAAGTCCTAGTCTTGTAGTCATTTAGGGTTCCGGCCCAACCCAGAGTCCTACGGAGAAAGACTTTTTCAGCGCAGCATGCGAACATCCGACTGAAAAAGGAATTACAGCTGCGATCGCTTATGTTTAACGGTACCACCCACACATGTAAATTTGCTCATCCTGTTCCGACTCTTTTTCATGATTTACACACCTCCCTTTTCTTTTTCAAACGCAAGCCGACGGTTGAAAACATTGTTTTGTTCATGCAAATGCATATTTAGTACGGATTTCCACTGCATAAAGCAGAAGACGCGATTATATTTATGCACAAATTAAAAATAATTAATTTTACACAAGTTTTTTTTTTTTATTCAACACGATCCACCGAAATTCTGAGAGAATTTTTTTCTGTATTACACTTCTCACATTTCTAAAACCACTACACACAATTTAAAATTCATCCGTTATTTATTTATAACTTTTAAAATACCCCCCCCCCCTTTATACATATTTCGAGAGACCAACCCCCCACTCTGCACATGGTGCACTGCGGATCCCCTTTTATACACAATAGGGAATATTCCCAAATTTTAACTTCAGAGTATATATAAATATTTTTGTCGGACATTTGAAATTGAACGGAAGAAGTACCTTTTTGATGTTTAATGCGAATAAAAATTTAAATTAATTTCGTGCACTTGTAAATTTATAAAATTTGAAAGTCTAATGAAATTTTTCTGTTTTAATTTTCATATTATTTTTCCTATTTTTTGTGTTCTTGAACTGGCATTCACCTTCCATCCCCCTATTCGAATGGAAATTTACGTCACATTATTGCATGCATTTTTATTACAAGTGCAATCAATCACTACAAACTTAAAATATGTAGCACGTAAAATTGTAACATTCTAATACGAATTTTCGCTTTGCTCATTTTCAAGAAACTAAAACGATTCTTCTATTTTATATGGATATGGTTTATTGAGACTATTTTTTGCATGAATTTTTCAGAAACATATCTGGTGTGTAAAACCAGAATTGGTTGTATATGCGAAGTTTTTTTTAAATGGTTTACTCTTTTTTTATTTTTTGAAATACCATTTTCACTCTTCATTTAATAGAGTCATCACAATGCTCGAAACAAAATGAGTGATTGTTCATCAATGTCGTACTAAGAAGGCAACATAAGGGCTAATGGCGACGGACCTCATTAATTTTCCACTTCGGACACCTCGTAACAAAGACTTACATGTTACATAACAACGTACAGACACACATAAAATTATATAAAAAAACTATGTAAACTTTAATTTTTTCACACATATTATTTACATATTGTGGTTTTCAACTGAAATTAATTATTAGTAAAAATGAAAACTAAATTATTCTGTTTACAATGTCATTTTTCTGCGAAAAATTGCACAGACTTATTTGTCTCGAATCGAAATTCACTGCACAATTACTCATGTAACGCTTACATTACTCAGTAAATGAATTCATTTAGTATACTCATTCTTTAACGCAACTCGATATGAATATACACATATAATTATTTAAGTTACACACATACTCATTCATGTTTAGGACAATGTGAATCACAGTAAACATTAGAATATAACATGATTGATTGATTGACTGGTTTTATTAACGACGCACTAGAAGCAACACGAGGGCTATTGGCAACAGACCTTGTAACTTTGAACCTCCGCCAAGTGACGAGGACGACATATGAGATGACATCCCCTCTCCTAACTTCCACATCACACCAACGGGAGGACTTTGGATCCCAACAGATTTAACGTGCATCAGTCCCGGCTACACGGCAGGTCTTAAGTTGCATGAAGGCTTGAACCTCGATTCGACGAAAACCGCAGGCGCGAGTCTGCGACAATGACCACTAGGTTACCGCGGCCAAATACAAAACAGTAGAGAGATATCACGAAATTGTAAAGATCAATTTTAAATAGTGGTTAATCGCTCGCGTGTATTTCAAATATATTGGAGATTATTTTCAAATTATGCAATATATAGATTAATGGAAGTTTAATGACGCAATAGCCAGATACAACTATGATGCGCCAAACAAGGAGTAATTGTGATTTATCGAAAAAAAAAAAAAAAAAAAAAAAAAATTTTTTAAAAAAAAAAAGGAAAAAAAAAAAAAAAAAATGGTTGACAAGGAAGGTTGAAAATATAGACAGACCGTTAGAGTATCCAGGGAGCGTGTCACTCGTGTTTATCTAAGACCCCATGCCAAAGGAAAAAAAATCACTACTGTGTGTCTAGGGGGTGATTAATATCCGTACTTACCAGACGAAAGGGGGTAACAATATATAGAAATACAGAACTTAGGAATTTTTTTTTTGAATTTTTCTTCGATTATTAAAATTATTTCCGAATTTCATCAAAAAAAATCAAAACAAATGCTTTGGTAAATAAAACTTCGAGCGTCCTCAGGCTATCACAACATCAAAACACGCATTTCAAAAAAAGAAATAAATAACACCTAATAAACAAGAATTCGCAGCTTTGTTATTTATGTATTATTTTTGTATACTATCCAATTCAACAAATTTTAAAAACCACAAGTGTGTTGATCATTTGAAAGATGAAATCGCGCTTGAATTCCAAAAGCAAAAAGTTGAGTTCAAGGTTTGACATCAAGTTGAGCTCTCAGGTATATTTAAAGAGAGTATAACCGTAAACATATTTCCCCAGAAGAATGTCAACGCTTCAAATTTCTCTTTGGGTGAGTTTTTTTTTTCAATCTCAGCACAATAGAAGAGTCCCCTAAGGACCCCAGTTCCAACTTGTACAGTGGGTGCTTTTAAGTAGGTAAGGTTTCACACCGCACCCAGGATCACGGAGTTTTCCCTCATGTCTCAAATATTTCTACTCCCCTCCCTTTCTAATAAGAGAAGGGCACAACAAATTTCAAAAGCTCTCATTCACGTGAAATAGTTCAAGGACAAATACATTATGGTTTTTATGTGAGAGTATAAAAGTTTTAATTCTTAACCCTCTGACTGCTCATTTTTTTTAAGGCTGTCTTCACGTGATGTGAAAAATAGGAACTAAAATCTGAGCACTTTTTCCGAAAGAAAATTGTTCCACGGTTAATATTATACTTTGACTAGTATTTAACGATACTACTCATTTATGTGCTATTTTTTTCCAGTGTAAAATGTTTATTTTTGGAATGTTTCAAATTTTTAAGACAAACTGTACAATAAACGGATGTATGTGTTACAACGTCACAAATTTATATCAAAATTTAATAAATTTACTGTTAGAAAATTTATTCAGAGTTTAGATCAGGCCGTATTACATTAGACAAAGACAGCCTTAACAAAATCGCTTCGAAAATTGAGTATTTTTCTTATTACACATTTGAAATCTGCATTTACGTGGGAGTTTAAATGGGTATCATAATTTTGTTTCCAAAAATATTTTTTTAAACAGAAATTTCGATCATAAGAATAGGCACTCAAAAAAAAAAATCATTTCAGATACACTAGGAAATATCCGTGACAAGCAGTCAGAGATTTAATGCGGTGTACACGTATGCATTAGAAATTATACATTAAATGCAGAAACAAAAATATTAAAATAGTTATTATGAAACACAAATAGTCTTATTAAAAAACAACTCCCAATGTATTTGTCGAAAAAAAAATTTACATTAAAAAACAATAACTCTTCTTCATTAAGTCAGGTTGTAACGTTCAAATTAGAATAATTCGTAAAGATAACCGTAATATACTTTTATTACTTTGACAGAGATGAGTACTTTTATCTTTGCAAGACTTATGAATCCTTATCACAAAAATTAAAAACGAAGATAATTCCTTTCTATCGTACTTAAAATACTATGGTTCTTTTTATGTTTCCGAGTACGATTTTTACCGAGTCGAAAGGGAGACAGATTTTTATCGTTCACTGTTAACAAATCGCATTACAACTAATCCTTTATACAAAGAGTACGATGGAATGAGGTCGTGAAAGGAAATGATCGCTATCATAAATCTATATTTATTAAGCATTCTTGAAGAGATCAACTACGTTTTTAAATAAAATATGTCAAAATGATAAAATAAAATCATCCACATCACGATCATTTTAGAAGAATTTATAATACATGAAAAAAATCCACTGATTACTATGCGTAAAAGTATTCACATTTATATTTGCTCATAAAATAAAGCAATCAAAATATTTATTTCCTAAAACTCTAAAAATAATTTAGAATAACGCCAAAAAATAAATGTCGAATAGATTCAGCATATTCTTCTACGACATGTATTTTGAATACGCGTTAATTCTCGGAATAATATTTATTCATAAAAAAAAAAAAAGATTTCCATTCTTGAATAAGAGCAGATGTTTCACTCCATCATCCGTTTAAATGTGTCCGCGGTAAAAATCAATACCAGGTGGCATAATTGGCTATTATGTCTATTTATAGCACGTTTGTCAAATGCGCCTATATTTTCAAAATTCAGATAGGGAAAGAGTTCGACGAATCATAATGAAATTCTATATTAAGAATCTTGCGAATTTTAACATATTTCAACTTTTATAAATGAGTCAAACAATTTAAATATGGCTAAGGTTTTTTCAGGGAATGCAGAGTAAAAACGAGAGAAAATACTAAAAGGAGGTCACGCTAAATTAAAAAAAAGTTAATAAAACACATGAAAGGCAAATAAGGCCACACAACGGGAATAAAATGGAAAAAAAACCCCTCTTATTGGACATATCCATACTGTTTGCACATACAGTTTATATAGATGATCTACTTACTAAGCCTTATGTCAGAATTTTATAAAGATAAAATATTTAACGGGTTATGCAAATTTACAAAAAGAATTCTACGAATTTAAAAAGAAGTAAAATAAAAGTGCTCTTTTTTTAGTAATTTAAAAAGAGCACTAAAAAAAATAGTAATTTTAATGGAGTTATCGGCAAATCAAGAAATGGAAACAAAATCGGATGGTCCGATTTAAAGCTGATTTGCTTAACTCTTTACAGCAAAAATAAAAGCATTCTGAATAATTTTTATGGTAATTTTCTTTATGTAAGGCCGTACTTAACTCTCAAATTTTTGATATTCGTTCAATTGATTATAATAACTTTTCCTTTGAATTTTCAATTTGATAGTTGAATTTAGATTTAGATTGAATCTCTTACTGCGAATTATGCATTCTTATCCAGTAATCTTTTGCAACGGAGTCCACATCTATCTGAAAGATTCTTTTGAAAAGCATTATATTTTCAAAGTACGACAAAACCATTGTTTCTTCGGCGAGTAAAATTGAATATTCTTCCCAACAAATAAATTTACACAGAAACAAAAAACAGTTACACAATAAATTTCGACTATATCTATACGAGGATACATCTTGAAATTTCATTAATTACAAAGAAATAACCGAGATATTTGGATTAAATTTATTCTGCATATTAATTAATCCTTATATACATAATTTTGAAATTACAGTTATTAACGTTGATTTGTTTCTACAATTACTGCCTTCGAAAAATCTTAAAACGCTGGGAGAAATATATAACTCTGGATAACGACTACATAAAAAAAAAAAAAAAGTCTTATATAAGAATAGTAAATAAAAATTAAGTTTCTATCTCGATTACATTTTGTAATAATTAAAACTTTACGATAACCTGGGATAGTAATAAAAATTTAATGATGCTGCAAGGACCCTGAAACCAAACAAATCTATATGAATTGTTATAATTTACTACATTACATAATACATAAGAATCAATTAATATGCAGAATAAATTTTATCCAGATATCTCGATTATTTTTTGGTAATAATTAAAACTTTGTGGTACCCCTCGTATATCATGTAAAGTGCATTAAAAATAAATAACTTAGAAAGACAGCAGGGATTTTTCGCAAAATATTGTAAAAAACATTGCATCCTTTTAAGATAAATTTCCATCGCTATGTCACTTCTGTGTGTGTGTGTGGGGGGGGGGGGGGACAACAAAAAAAATAAAAAAAAAAAAAAAAAACAAATAAAAAATAAAACCAATTTTTTTTTTTTACAAAAAAAAAAAAAAAAAAAAAAAACTACCTGCTTGATACGATATCCATCCCTCTCGTACTCCTCGTCTCTTTTCTTTTTCATACCCATTTGCACAACTTTTCGAACACAAGCGACAACCAAAAGGGCCACAAACGAAAACAGACAAATCCAGGACAGCAAGCGCACACAGAGAGAATAATCCTACGCGTCCTCTTCATCCGACGACTGCTGGTCGTCTGCGCGTGGAAGAGAGAAACCGGAGTGTTGACCTCCACACACAGGGGCGGTCCCACTCCTACACCCTTCTCCTCTCAGGGGCGAACGTCGTAGGTGCTCCAGGGTGGGATTAGTTAAAGGGAAGGTTGCTAATTAAGTAATCGTGCATTGGTCCCGATTGTTTTATTCATGGATTCGTGAGTTTTTAAGATGATGGTTGGAGATGTTCTATTTAATGCGATAGAGGAAGCGTGTGTGATTTAACTTTCTTCTACGACTGAAAAAATAATGAAGTACGAGATTAGTGATTATAGATGATGGAATGAATCTTCAGGATTTTCTATCGTTCAAGAAAGGTTTTTGGTTTAAATGTAAAGATTGTTCTTTTAATAGGCAGTTCGCTCATTAAATAAAAAGACCTTGCAACGGATTCTCGCGCGTATTTCCCTTCAACTAACCT
Organism: Nephila pilipes; assembly: GCA_019974015.1. Lineage (NCBI taxonomy): Eukaryota > Metazoa > Arthropoda > Arachnida > Araneae > Nephilidae > Nephila > Nephila pilipes. Next base: position 734,730 of record BMAW01080403.1, read on the forward strand.
TTTGAAGCCTTAGCACGACGCGATTTGATTTGAGAATTCTTGTAAGTGAATCGTGATTGACGTAAATTGGAATAAAAATATTAAGTGCAATGAATATGAGTTTGGTGGTATATCATTTATAAACTGCAAATGATTTAAATGTAAGAGGAGCAGTGCAAAGATGAACTACGAAATTAGACGTGTGCTTACGTTGAGAAGAAAGAATAATTTGATATTGGTCCTGACTAGGTCCCACCTTTAAAACCAGTTACATAAGTATTTATTTGTGGTTATTTTTTGTAGTAAATGAGAGGATTTTGCTCACATTTGAGACAAACATCATGATTTTTAATCATGCTATCAGGAAGAATTAAAATACATTAAGGGTTTGAATCTCTCAGTGATAAAACCACTTAAAAAGTCATATAACTTTATTAATTTGCGCTGGCAAAAATTAGTGATGAAAGCGAAGCTAGCGCGTAAGATCAAATGCGTAGTTCAAGCTTTGATAATGGAAGAACTGAAATATAACATTTTATCGTTAAAATTGTACTTCATTATTACATATTTAACAGCTATACACTTTAGTAATAGCGTTAAACCAGATAATACGGGTTTGGTCAGGTTTAAGTATTAATGCCGTGAGTAATTTTCCCGCAACTATTATTAAGGATTCATTAGATGAAGATTATCATTCGTAAAATGCGAGTTTTACTGTCGACCCTATTTTGACCCAGTTTACGTATCTTTCATTCTGTTTTCTGTTAGTGAATTTAGTTATTAATAAAACGTTCTGCAATCCGAAAAGAAAGGAAAAAAAAAGTTTTTTTTATTTTTTTTTTTATGCAAAATTTGTGTATTTTAAAGCAAATCGAATCTCATTACAAGAGAACCTATCTTTTTTTATGTTTAAAAACCATAAAAATAGAATCAATAAAAAATAAGTTATTTTCTTTAAAAAAAAACACACAGAATGAATTGAAGTTAAGGAAAGCCTTGACCTATAAAAACTTTTTTTTCTTCTTTTATTTAAAGCATTATTTAGAATTAAAACTTGTATGAATTAGTGTGTAAAAGTTAAAACTAATATAACATCTGATTTCTATTCGTGAATTCTTTCATTTTTATTTTTGTACTTATTTTTAATTTGTCCATTAAATATTTCGTAATAATACTAAGAACGAAAAAAAAATATTGCCTTCTGAAAGCAGAGGAAAACCAGTCTTAATTTCAATTAAGATTTTTTTTAGCTATTTTAGAGATATTAATTTTAACTCAGAGATCCCCCCCCCATACCTTTACCAATACCCTAATCTTTCTCAATAACTTAAGGGATTTCATGAGGTGAGTGGCGGTTTTTATTGACATTCATACCTCACTTCCTGGTTGGAGGATCGCAGGATGCATCACAATATCATAAACACGCTCATATGAGTTAATGTGTGGTGTTCACTGGAGATATCAATTTGAATCTCCCATCCATCAGCCTTAGTATCACAACTTTTACGAAATAAGTAATCATGGCTTCGAAAAAATTAGAATAGAAATAGAACTTTCTCGACGGCATGAATCATGAATCGACAAATGTTGTGACATTTTGCTTCTTCATTATCTTTATGGCGCTGCATCCCCCCCCTTCATTACTAACATGTGAGACAATTGCTTTTGAAAGACTATTCCCCTTTTTGAACTTTTTTTACAGGATTGACAGCAATTTCAGTTTTAATTTAGATTAATGTCACAGAAAAGTGGATTTTTAGAGGTTATTGCCAAAGAACCTTGTGATTTCGAGAGCTAATTAATTATAGTAACCGACGGGGGCTCATAGAGTCATCTCAGGTAGCGTCGGAAAATCACGAGGTTGCTTAGGGCTTAATTTGTGGTCATTAAATGAATAATTCAAGAAAATAAATGAAAATCAATTTCATTCTCATATTTGAAAATCCGAATTTATTTATAACAGATATTTTTATCCTGTTTCAAACTTTGACACACGACTTAATATAGAAATATAGTCAATTCTTTTTTCATAACGGAATCATTGAAACAAATGTAATTTTCTCATCTGTATTTCATTCATTTATAGTTTAACCAAGCTTGGTTTATTTTTAGGGGTTTGATTTACGGAGCTCTTTTCTTCAGTCCTCCTGATGAATTGAAAATAAAATTGAAACCGGTTGCAACTGGCCTTTAAAGGGATATTTCAAGGACAAGCTGGATCGGGCTAGTCCCTGGATGATCCACCATTAAAAATAGTTAATTGTTTAGCTCCAATATAAATAAATCAAAATGAAAAGCAACGAAATAATTAATGCGATGTCCATGTTTTAGTATCAATCGCGTCTGTAAAACAAGTCGGAACTTATAGTCCTTGCAAAAATATAGATTGGCGTTAGGCGAATCCATTACATAAGCTCTTAAAGAGGACTTTAAGGGAAAAACAGGAGTTTTTTTTAAAGTTTCGGATGAGTAATCGAGCTCTACAATCTAATTTGAGCGGTGTACTTTTGAGAGTTTTAAAAGAAAAACAAAAATCTCCAGTAATCTTAATTAGTAATGACCCAGATATTAGTAACGGATATTTGGTTCTGGATCAAGACAGTTTTTTGTCAATGGAAAATTGGAAGATACATCGAAGAGTTTCTCTGTCTGAAGTCTGATTAAAAATATCAGAAAATTAGAGAAGCAGAATTATTTTTTAACTTAAGAACAGTTTTGCAGGAGAATGTTCGATGGTTGGAATTTTCAGGAAGGTCCAAATTTTTTTACAGAAAATATGCATGTTGGATTTATATTTTTAAAAATAAAAGTAGCATTATTATACGAAGTATTGATTGTTTCTACTTGCAAATATTGGTAGGTGTAAGCGAGTGAAATAGGATTTATAGCGCAACTACCAAATCTGGTTCCGTAACACCAAACCATGTGTATTTATGACCTAGATGTTTGAAAAATAAGATAAAAATTGGTTTACAAGAAATGGAGGCGAAAGTAGAGAAGGATCGCTAAGGATATCCCGGGGCGGGCCAACCGTGTTTACCAAAGACCACCATGGGAAAATAAAAGGTCACTAGGGTACCTCAAGATCACAATACCCGAACTTTTTAAAAGAAATATGCTTCTGAGGGGATCGATAGGAGCAAATATTGCAAGGAAAAATTTTTCAAGAAAAGTACAAAATTTTTAAATTAATGCAAGAATTTTTCAAATTTTCTTTAAAGCTACTTAAATTTCTTGATATGATATCGCAATCTAGATATTCAGGTTAATTCTTCAGTTGTATCATTGGATTTAATTCACTTCTGTTCATTTCATTGACAATTCAGAAAACGGAAGCAGTAAATAAAATCTTAATATTGTGTTTCCATTCAGAAGGAGGGAATTGGTCTTATCAATAATCTATCTTCAACCTCAAGAAAACTTTTTCTTAACATTACACGTTTTTTTCACAAGAGGAAAATTTCATTTTTCAATGATTTTTGTTTCATTTGCATTGTAACTATCATACAGCCACATTTTCTGTCTATCAGTTTTACAATTTTCATAATATTCTTCTATTATTAATCATTGCTATTATTTATGCTCAACATTTTCCATCAACTCTTTTATCATACAACAGACATTTTTATTTTTCAGGAATTTTTGTTTTTTAAATATTTTTAGTAATCATTGTATGGTGAATTCTTGATTTTTTTTATAGTGTAATTGTTATGTAGGTTATTCATATGTTACATGAAAGATGCAGAATCATGTATAGGATTATTTGAATGGTGTGGACGGCTGTTTTTTCTTTTTAAATCCTCATTTTTTAGCTAAATATTTTTTTTTTACCGTGTAAGCACGTCACACACCTCATGATTTAACATAAAAAATACTTTAATATTCTAATTTTTTCCTATATTCATGGTATTTCATTTTCAATTACATTTGCATTTTTTAATGATATTTTGGTTTGTTGCTGCACAAAATAATCCTATAATTTGCATCAAGTGAATCCAGAGAAATTTTTTTTGTAGCAAAAAAGAGTTCTTATAACACAACTTTGGACTAGTGATAGCACTATAAATCTGATTTACTACCACTCAAATAAATACTCTCTACCTTTACAGAAGGTAAACAAAACATTCAATCAACAACGAAATATGGTCAAGTTTAGGTATTGGAGGGCTTAATAATAAATGCAGAGCACAGTAATTCTTATTGCTGTTCAGGGCTCTCTTGAATTGGTTAATAAGCGAAAGAGATTTATCCCCATCTCTTTATATCAAAGAGAAATAAGGCCCGCCCTGTCTGCTCTTTGAATCTTGAAGACATCGTCCTGTCTGATTCGATCGTTTATCTTTTGAGGTAATCATTTATTAATGAATCAATAAAATATTTAATTCATTAATTATATATGATACAAATATATTTTTCCCCAGTTTCCTTTCTTATTCAATAAAATCATGATTATTTAAAGGAATGATAATGCGTTTTTCTTTTATGCGTATGACGTGTTTTTTGGATTAAGAAATAATTTTTGGAATGTTTTTATTTACACGTAATAAAAGAAAGAGGAAAGTAAAGGAATTCCAGCATCACAATAAAAATATTGAAACGATAATTTTCAAAATCTCCTACAGAAAAAAAAAAAAAATGAAAATAATTTTAAATGTCTCGACAATAATTTCTATTCAAAAGCAGCTTAGAAAACATTTTCCTTCAACAAACCACTGTCGCAGACGCCCAGTATTTTTCAATTAAAAGAAAAGTTAGTAAACAAAAATTATCCCGTCATTCCACTTCAAAGCCTCAACTCATCTGGCTCGCACCTCCACTTCGAAAAACATCCGACACATCCAGCAGCTGAAAGATGACGCACCGTGACATAGACTACGGGGAAAAAACCTTGATCCCTAGAAACAGGTTTCAATTTTTTTCCCCCTTCACAACCTCAAGTTTAAAACGTAAAAACGAATCCGTGCCTTTTTCCCAACACACGAAGGAAAAATAAAAAGTCTCAATAGATAGCTCTCCACAAAAAGCTTCCAGGCAACAATTACAGGACTCACGGAAGAACTATATCTCTCTCTAGGAAATCGGTGTTGAAACTGGAACGGGTTCTCAAAAGAAAGTGTGTGTTTTTACGAGTGTGCTCTGTACACACGAACACGAAAAGCTGTGATTGATTGACCCAAATCGTCCGATACCCAGCGCAACTGAACAAAATGTTTTTCCGCTTTTCGAGCCGACTCGAAAACACGGTTGGCCCTCCATCTAGCCGTGACGGAAGAAAGAAACAACAGAATAAAACTGACGGTAATCCAACACAGATAGATTCATTTTAAACGTAGAATTAGGATACTGCAACTCGTGCGCATAATAGAATGATAGATTGGAAATAACATACAAACCAAAAAGCAGCAATTTCAAACTTCAATGACTTTTGTTTGTATCACTGCGAAAGCAGAAGCATGCTTACAACTTGGGAATAGATGCTTTTTGTTCCAAAATATCTATCAGTCTTATTAATGAACATGCAGGATTCTGATGCTCCCAAACACAAAAGAAAAATGTTACTTTGAAAGATAACGACAACAATTGGTAATGTGAAAAGATGTATATCCGCTTCTAAATCTAAGTTATTGAACGGTTTGGTATTTCTCCGATAAAAGGCTTGCTCCAGTTTCAGTTTCTGCATTTCGGTATAATTTTTGTAAAAAGTCTTTTTTAAAAAATGAGGGCATTAATAAATGGTAAAAGAGTTTCGGTGTTTTTATCTATATATAATTCGAAATACTATTTTGTTCCACGCTTTCTTAGATTCTAAAAATTATTTATGTAGCTTATAACTACATATCATGAGATGAAGAGATTTAATGGTTCATATGACGTAATCAAAATGAATATATATATATATATATATATATATATATATATATACACACACAAAATGCAATCCATTGTGAATTGCTATTTTCCGAAATAATTTGTGGATATATATATTTTCTGTACATTACATAAAAATGTTCAATAAATCCACATAGACGTTAAAAAAAAATTCAAGGATATTACTTCATCACACAATTTAATTTTATAGAATGACTAAGCGGTTTAAAGCACAACTTTTTGTACTTTAGAATACAAAAAAGTATTTCATGACACGCATATTTTTCTTCATAATTATTAATTATGAATTTCCTACGTTAAATTTCAAGAACCTAGGGCATTATTTCTTCGAATTTTCAAGGTTTTTATAGTTTGCAAAATCAAATGTAAATGTAATTTCCAACTTAATACATTTCATATTAATGAAATTTTTATGTAAATGTTAAAAAAAAAAAATCGAAAATTAGGACAGACATCAGAAGTTATGAAAAAAAGCATGATACACACATTTTTTTTTTAAAGTTCAAATTTCAGACTTTTAATCGATATCTATAAATCAAAAACAGTTTCCATTTTCTTGCAAGGCTAAATTTCTAGGGAATGTAAAAAATAACTTCTTTCCTCACAACCCTCGCCCCCCCCCCAAGGTTAATATGAATGAAACTTGGCACACACACTCTCTCTCTTTCCTAACGTTCTTTTCCTTTCTCAATAAGTTATATGTCTTCCAGTAACATATCAATGCACTCTCTATCACTTTTGAATTCCACGAAGTCTTATCTTCCGACACTTCACTGGAAATGGTAAACACTCGTTTTATTGAGAGTAAGGGTTAGAATCTCCAGGTTTCAATTACGATTGCGAAGGACAAAATATCCCACTGTTAAAAGGAAACTCTACAGGAGAAAAAGTTTCCGATATTCGCTTAAAAATTATACTAAAGTGACTTTAAGTGATATTTGATACGAGGTTTAAATAAACTCAGCTACATCGAATTTTTAAGTTAGCACAATATAGATAAATATATATATTTCTTACGCAGGACTTGGATTTTTTAGATGTACTAAAATATAACATTCTTCATTTGTAAATACAATACACACAGCTTTATACAATTTACTATATTACAATAGAATATCTGAAATTTATCACATGCAGAAGTTTTGATTTAATTTTCATAGTGTCTTGACAAGTAGCACATTATAATAATTAATGGAAGATCGATCTCTCCTCCATTACCACAGCTGCAAATTATATGTGATCACAATATTAATTTAAACTCTATATAAGTTGATCTCACACAAACAATCTTTTTCAATTTTTGTCACCGATACATATTACAATAGGTTAGAGAAGTAGAATGGAATATAAATTCGGAATAATTTTTAAACTAACAATCTTCTTTTAAAATAACTTAACTTCTGACTTCGCTATCCTAAAAAAAAGTAACGCTTCTTTTATTATTCTTCTCATTTCTATTTGAATAAATCCATTTTTCTCGGAAAAAGACATATGTTCCACGCAACGTCTATGCTAAGGTTATAAAAATATTTCAAAACTTCTAGGAAGCAGTAAAATAGATATATACCTGTTATAATCACACGCGCGAATATATTTTAATATTGAAATATTTTTTCTGCCTGAAAATCTGTTCTAAATTTGAGTAATATATTATTTAAAGCGATTTGATGATTTTTATCGGCGTAAAAAATGAATCTGTACTATACTTATGTCTTACATGTACTAAAAAAGATGCATAAGAAAAAATCAAATAGCTTAAAATTGAATAATTTAAAGCTATATTATTATTTAATAGATTTAAATATTTAGAAATATAAATATGACTAGAATGTTACGCATTTGATTCTAAAGTAATCTGCAGAAAGATTTATTTCACGAAGTAAAATAGCTGAAGTTGTGTGCGTGTAAAAATGGTTATTTCTTATCTCTAACGTAAAAACAGACCAAAATAAACTTTTGATTTTTCAAAAAAAATTATAAAGCTATGAGAAAACAATAAGTATATTGATTTTAAATTTTTCTGTACATTCGATTTTAAGCATGTTTTGATAAAGCATGATTTCGAACATTCTTTAAAAATTATTTAAGTTAGTGAAATGCGTGTTTAATCTATTAATTGAACAGTTTGTTAAAGACCCTTGGTTAGTTGATTAATAAAAATTCTACTATGTTTATATAGATAATAATGATAGAAATTATATAGATCATTTAAGCTTTAAAATCTTTAATCAAAATCAAGCACACACTAGTTTCAAAACAAAGTTCTTTTATTTATTTAAATAAGGTACTAAATTTTTTAGAAAATATTTTTAATACTACACAAATTATATTTTACAATCATAAAATGTTTAAGCTTAAATAGCAAGAATGCTTAAAATTTTACTATTCCTATTTAGCGCGAAATAATTTGAATAAATGCAGATTACTTGCCCTAGAGATTATAAATTACTTGTAGGTGTAAAATACAACCAATAACAATCACGAAACGCCGTCGATGGCAGTTCGAAATGAATTATTGAAATAATCGGAATATTGACCTTTAATATCGTACGATATTCGAGTGGGATAACAAGACTAATTCCAAATCCCACGTCGTATTTTTTGAGCCTCTGAGCCAGCGGAGGAGAAATTAAAAATAGACGGCAGTTGGTTCATGAAAAACATTGTTGGAGGAAAAGTCATCAAACCACTTCTGCTCATAAAAACCCACCATCAAAAACATCTTTGTCACCAACAATTCCTTTATCGCCATACATGAAAAACTAGGTCAATCAAAAGGGGCAATTTTTATGGAATCTCACGAACTCGTATCCTTATTAACGCATCCAAAACATGAAAACTGAACGACTCTAAGCAGAGGAGAAACTCAGAAACCCAAATCGAATTCAACACCATCTTCTTCCTTGGAAATGGTAATAAAAAATAAATTCTTTCTTTCCAAGAGAGAACAAGCGTTAAACAATGGAGAGATAAATTCGGCAAGAGGCATTGACTTAATTTGTAGTCTCCGGTCTCTTCTGAAGATCGGTGATGGCACTGGAAATAAAAGAAAGTGGAAAATTGACTGAAGAGGCCCTTTTTTTTTTAAAACAGAAAGACGGAGAAGAACACGCACTTTTTAGGAGAAGAGGTACCTTTTGTTCAGTAAGAATTGAGGAACCATAAATGTTATCCAAGAGAGGGTGGGACTGGAGAAGTGGGTAATTCAGGAATTCCGTTTAAAAAGATCAAGAGCCTCATGAAGTTACTGGAAGACATGGGTAAAGGTTTCGGTAATGAAATACATGACATAATGCGATGCAGATGTATGAGGTATCAGTGAAAGTTTTAGACAACTTTTTTTTGCGGAAAAAAAAAAAACGTCTTCGAAAATACTTGACTAGGCTAAAAAATTATTTTTATAACATGTCACGTGTACTTCAAAATAAGCTATCAGAATTGGATACGAAACGTAAAAAATTTAATATTTTTAAATATTATTTTCATTAAATTGTTAGAAAGATGATGCCTCAACGATATGAGTTTGAAATAATAAAGTTCAATAAAATTTCATCGTTATTCAAATGTTATTGAATTTTATAAAATGTTGCGAAAAATGATATTTCCTGAAAACACTAATATTTCATAAAATTTATGAATTATAAACGAGATTTTTTTTTTTTTTATTTAAAAAGGAAAAACGTGACGTGGTTCATTCTCGGTTTAATAAACGGGTGACTTCTCAAGTTTGGGAATTGCATTTTGCTTATAATATGCATGCTTTTGTTCCGCTATGAAATACAACTTGAAGGGGAGGGGAGAGAATCACAGATGGATTGTGGATTTTTTTATTTATGAAAAAAGAATATTTTTCATAATAAAACCAGGTAATATATCTCAACAATTTAATAAATAATGATTATCATCAAGATAAACTGAAAGACAAAGTGAAAGACTCCTTAAAAGCCTATCTAGAATAAATACGTAATTGATGTCATATTTATTTGTGTTAAAATCATTTCGGAAATAAGTTCTCAAGATAATTTCCAGAAATATTAAAATTTCTTCTTTGCAGATAGAAGTGATGGATATAGTTTTGTTTTTCGAACCCCTCAAATGTATCAGTACTACACTAAATGTTATAACAGTATTAAAATGAAAATAACTTTTTCTCTCTCATTATATTTAAAGTTGTATGAATATTATTTTATTTCGTAGGAGATATTAATTACTCTGACATTATATAACAATTAAAATATATATGAAAATTTAATCTTTATAATACAATTATGTTAAATATGAGAGAGAGAGAGAGAGAAAGTACTTTAAATAAAACTTTCATTAATAATAATATTTTAGAAAAAAAACTTTTAAGTTAAGGTTTCTAAGTTCATAAATAATTTTATTGTAAATATTTTTAATTAAATAAATTGCAATACTGCAAATAAAGTATGTATGAGAAAAACAAAAGTTCTAATTCACACAATTTTTTCCATCCATTTTCCTTTGTCTTGCTCTATAATTAAGAACTGTAATGAAATTTATAATTGTTTTGGGAAATAAAAATGCGCAGATCACATTTAATATCAGAATTCTGAAAAGATCAAATAACTATCACTTCATTTATTTTAAACAACTGTAATAATAATAATATATAATCAATAAGATATAAGCACAATAACAGATACTACTACAGAAGTAAACTTTCTAACAAGAAAAAAACCCGCATATCACAATTACACACATACGACGTTTATATAACCGAGACTTTGGTCCAAAAATAATCCTCCCATTGAAAATCATGTAACATCATCCCTATTACGAACCACAAAAACCCAGATACAGCTGTTCAAAAATGAAGCAAAGCTTATTAGTCTCATTTAACCTGCTTTCCTCCACAGAAGCATTGGAGTAACAACAAAGCAAGATAAATCTGTCCCATCACGGAGCAGTAATCAGATTAAAGAAGCTGCTAAGTGTCGAGTAAAAGCTTCTTGTTACCACTTTCAGGTCATTGACGCTCCAGATTTTCGCTAACGGTAAGGCACGAACCAGGAAGAAGAAAATGATTGTTCCAGCAATGGCACTCCGCACAAAAACACTTCCATTTTCGACTACATAATAGCACTCAGAGAGCGATAAGGAGGGGACCCTGCTAATACGTGTTAATAAGCACCTGCAGAGTATCAAAATGATAGAGCAATTCGAATCATCACCGGTTGGAAATCTGTTGGACCATGTCGGAGAATGTTAAGATCTCTGCAATCAAGATGATTTTAATGGGTAGGGTACAATCGGTGGCGTAGAACAGAGCTATTTTCTTTACCATTAATTATATTACTCTACACTTTTAATTTGGGCTGGTTTGGTTTGGTTCGGTTCAATCAGCATCGTGCCAAAATTGATGAATAGATTATTAGCAACACTTAGAGGGAGATCAGATTAATTCAAATAAGTCGTAAAAATGACTATCAACTGCAACTGAATGAAATTGAAGGAAATCTAAAACTAAATCTTGGGCAAAAATGATAATTCGATTTCTTTCAGCAAGTCTACCTTCATTTCTCGATTGTGAATGTTTATTAATGTCGCACAGCGAAGTAACACGAGGGCTATGCCGGCCACGAATCCAAAATCATGACCACTAGGCTACCGCGGCCGCAATCGAGAGGAGAGCCACAAGGAAAGACAGAATCAGTCGAATTTATATCGTGAGTGGGGGAGATATTGCATTTAATTTTATGAATGCTAATGGAAATACGCCAAATCTCAATTTAGAAGTAGTATTTAGACCTCGCATTTATTTTGAGTTGCAATTATTTACTGTTAGTATTATTTGATTTCTCAAGTCAAGTCTTATCTTTGTTGTATCTCTTTTCTTGATAGTTTTTTTTGTTGGTATTTCGAATTTACAATCCTCCAGTCATTAAATCATTTCTTAGCTGAAATCAACATCACATTTGATCATTTTTAAAACACGGTTTCAATCGCATGCTATTTTGCAATTAAGTTAAACGGTTTTAGTAAATAAAACGATATAATCTGCGATAGTAAATAAAACGCAAATAATGCAATTGGAATATCGAAATTATTCGCAAATACATAAATATAACAGAACAAATATTGAATGAAGAATATTTCCACAATAACAATTTCCACAATTTGATTTTTAATACAATTGTTAGTAAACACAGTACTGAGACGCAACACGAGGGCTATTGGCGACGGACTTCAAAATTTTGAACCTCAGTCGATTGACGAGTACGACACCTGAGCTGGCACTTCCCTCTCCAAACTTATACATTACACCACGGGAGGACTTGCGATCACGACCAGATTTAGCGTGCAATAGCCTTGCTACACGGCGAATCTTCAGTGTTAACAGGGCTCAAACCCACGACTCGACGAAAACAGCGCCGGCCGCAAGTCTACCATGATCACTAGGCTGCCGCGGCTACATTTTACAGCGTTGTGGGCGTGGATGCATAGTGATTCAAGTAATAATTATTGCAATTTGAGAGACAACAATATCAAATAATATTAATAAAAAAAACATGCAACATGTTTCGTGTTTATTTAGTTAACATATGATAAAAAATTAAACTTAAGGGGAAAAAATATAAATAGAAGTTCAAATCATTTCAAGAATCCTTCCTTAAAATTAGCTATTTCGGATTACACAAATTTATATAAACATAAACAATATTTTTTATTATAGAAATATTGTTTCATAAGTATAGTTTACTGATGAAACAGCTTTATTAAAGCTTTGTCAGTATATTAGAAGTATTTCAGATGAAGATACTAAGAGTCGTAGTAGTTTTTTTTACAAAATCTATAAATAATCACGAGTATAATCACTGCAGAATCTATTAGCTTTCTGAAGAGTAACTCAAGCATTAATATAAATATTTTATTTTGAATATGAGAATAAATTTTTGACGCGTTCTTTCCCTATTCGCTTTTAAGTTCATACAATCCATCATTACAAGTTTATTACATGGAATATTTACGATTTTTTAAATAAATATAACAATACAGGAGCTATATTTTAATATGTATTTCTAACCATGATCATTAAAAATATGCAAGACTCAATTTTCAAATATTTTTTTTAAAAAAATGAAATGTTTGATTGAAAATATGAATGAAAAATTTCAGAAATAAAGCCACAACAAAACGAACTAGAAAAACATGATTAAGCAAAATAATAATTTTTCTTCTCAAAAATCATTTGAAAAAACGTGGAAATGGAGTATTTCCGAACAAAAAATACAAAGAAATAATGTCATGCTTCCTTCCCGTTCTATACTTCCGGCACATTGTGAGTTAATGCTATCGTTCCAGCATCAAATGAGAGATGATAGATAAATAAATCACAGAAAGCAAAATGAGCTAACTGCACGATACATATTTTTGGCGCAGCTAGCGAAAATTATTTTCCACGGACATAACAAATCGACTGAAAGTTGGTTTCAGACTCTGTTTTACCAATTATTGTAACTAACTGGGATCACTTTTTTTTCAAGCATGAAATTTATTATAATTACAAATATCACTCTTAGCACAGTTAAGACATACATACCCATTTATCAAAATAAGTCTTAATTTTGAAATGCTCTAAAATAGGGTGTTTCATTATTTCCTTTCATGTTTTGAGCGCTCATCGTTAAACTACAACATATACAGTAAAAAAAGTACATATTTTTAAATAAAGAATCCCACACACCATCAATTATCGCTTTCGAAACTACAAAACAAAATATTAAATGGTTGTGACAATGTAACGTAATTTTCATATGAAATTTCGATCAGAAGAGCTTTAAAAACAAGATAATTTATGTGTGGTGAGACAGAGTACAATGAGCTGTGCCACAGCAAATCTTGTACAATACATAACTTATTTGAAGAGGGAAGAAATGTCGTGTGCAGAGTAAGTCCTTAAATTAATTCGAGGGTTCCTGTGCCTTTATCGATAATTTGTCATAACAATTAAAAGAAAAAGCCATCAGACTGAGGAAAAAATCGAGAAATGTCAAAAATATGCCAAGAACAAGGAAAATTATTACCAAGTACAGTAAATTATTTACAGTTCTTGTACTTAGTATTCACAGTATTTTAAAAATAAACATTGACATAAAACTCTCATGCCAAGTAAGATCACGTGACAACACCTTGAACCAGCATTAGTGACTGACTTGCACGATACGCATGGCCCAAATCAACAACTTGTTCGAGAAACATTTTTTAAGAGCCCTAACAAATTAACATGCTGCACACGTCGGGAACCGCAGATACTTCATTTGGCTAAGAGATATACTCGTATTCTGCATAAACAATTCCATGTGAAACCGTATCGAGTGTGAGAAGACATTGCAAGCGAGATGAATGCATCATTGTCTGTTGACAGAGGCATGATGAGATAAATGTAGCGAGAGGATGATTTTATAATTGAAGATATTTTCATTTTTTAAATAGATAAGAAATTTCCATTTACTTTTGTAGAGGTTTCTTAAAATTGCGAACTTCCAAAAACTGAGAGGGAATAATGAAGCAATCAATATGCATAGTTGAAAATTTTGTTGGCAGTTTTTTAAGAGACCGAATATGTAATATATTTTGCAACAAAAAAAAAAAAAAAAAAAAAAAATTCCGCAGATTCAGAGAGATTATAATTATTTATTAAGGTCACATATATAGGGTTATTGGAGAAATATCACGTATTTTTGAACATTGGCTCAGTGACGAGGACGACACCTGAGCTGTCACCTCGTAACAAGAGGACTTGGAGCATCGACAGATTTAGGATGGTGCATGAGCTCCATTAACGGTGGTTGATTCAGACAGAAATATAACACATAATATAATGTGACGCTTTCTGAAAACCCACTGAAATCAAAACAAATTAAAATTGGAATATTTTTCTATTTGTGAAAAGATGTACCAAATTCCGGCTCTATTCTTAGACAATGATAATAACTTTATGTAAGTAGAAAAGAAACTATGCATTATAGGCTAATAATGAATATTAATATTATAAAAATAAAATTATTATTAAAATTATTACATATATATTTATGATTTATAATGAAATATAAATGAAGTATTAAACAAATGAGAAAATACTTAAAAATTGAAAAAAAAACCCACAAAAACTTATTAAGAAGCAAATCTTGAAAAAGGAAGTGCATTATCTCATCAAAGACGCGATTGAACCACCAAGGAAAGGTAATTAATACTAAAAAATAACTTGAAATTAGAATTATTTCTTCCTTTATAAAACTTTTTTTTTAAGTAATTCACTCACAAACAGTTGTGTAGCAAATATAAATACCAAACTATTGCGATCAATACATGAATTATACATCTAGACTGGGCGGGCCTTCCCACAAAGTCTATTAATAATTAAAGTTGCAAGTGGAAAGAAATATCGTCTCTGTTAAAAGCATCTTATTATAACGATGGAGAATATTATACATCATACTAATCTGTGCAGAGAAAAACAATAAAACCAATTATTTAGTATTTTTGGAGTAAATGATGGAAGATTTCAAGGAAATAAAGATAATATGGATTAATAAAAATACACCGCAGATACTGGAACAAATATTATTTTTTAAAAATGATTTAGTATTGTAGCAGTAAAGGGTAGTTTAGACGATAATGATCTTTTCATTAAAAAAAAACCCAACAACAACATTAGGTAACCTTGCTCTTCAGTCACCATTTTATATTGAGGATTGATTCGTCCCTTATTGTTATTCGTTGATAAATATCCGTTAGCGACCCGTAAATTCGTTTCGTCAGCTAAAACGCAGAGATCACTAATAGTATTAGCATACTCAATTTATGACATTAATGTTTTCATTTTAGCAGTTCAATAGTTAATTTAATCCATAGATTGTATTCAGATAATAGGAGTTGAAGACTTGTATATTATACATAAAATATTCCATTAAAATACAATCAAGGATCTTTGAATAAAATATTGAGAAGGAAGAAATGTTCTCGGAAAAGGTATTTAGTTATTCTCTAAAAAATGAACTATTAAAATTTATAAGTGACAATTCAATAAATTTGGAGTTATATTTTACCATGGAATTTACTTGAGACCTTAGAGAAAGTCGAATGGATGAACAGATTGTTTCTTTTAAAAAATAGAAAGCCACATTTGAAGAAACTAGTTTTTCTTTTCCACAAAGCAATCCGGTTAAAAAAGTTTTAATTACTCTAACGCTATTATTATCTCAAGAGCTGACAAACCTTAATACCAACGAAACAGCCCGAAAGGCATTGGGATACAAGTAATCCATAACTAGCATTAAAAATACACACACATGATCAAAGTGGAGCATATTTTTAGTCTTCCGTCCATTACAGTGAAATCAAAGAGCCAATTTTTAGTTTTTTTTCGAGGACAGACCAGCCACTGACCTAATTGTTTGCTCTTTACCTAACGACACTAAAAAAAAAAGACCTTCTGTACAAAGTTCACAGAGTAGCCATTGACTGGACAAGCTCTACTTATTTTTTTGACACTGGGTAAATAGGCGCACTTTTCATGCTCGGCTAATTTGTACAAAAGGGGGAAGAAGCTATTCTCTAACGAAGCCCCAAAAAGTGGCTTTTGCTAATGAACCTAATTGAGTTCAAGTTCCCTAAAACATAAAATTTATGGCCGAAGCGGAGATAAAATATCATTACGTTAGAAATAAGATCATGTATTAAAAATATATATGCTCCTTTTATTTTTCTTTCAATTTCCCATTAAACAATTGCAATTTTATCGAAAGGATCCTCTTATTTCATTTTGAAAAGTGAGAAATGGTCTCGATTTTTGAAACAAGGACAATTTGAAAGTAATCCTCCGATAATTCCAAGAAAATAAAATGGGATCATCGTCTAAAAATGATCGCAATACGACGCAACAACGATTGCGCAGAATTAAGAATCAAGCTTGGATGATTCTATCAAGTATACTTCTATTAATTAAAAGTTAATTATGATTTGAATTAATTAGCATTCGAACAAAACCATATAGCATAGTTATCAAACCAAGGTTGACCTTAATCCTTATTGATCGATGATGATTTGATTGCAATGGCTCAATTAACCTCTAAGTCGAAAGGACAGAATTCAAAAGTTATTGAAAACAACTACTGACGCCACAGTCTTCAAATCTAAAGTCGCAGCGACACACTCATGTCACGACATTTCTTCAATTCCGACAATTTAAGACTTCCCACGATATGGAGTACTCCTATTTGTTTTGAGTGACGACTCTGATCACGATTGAGTATATTGCTGACAATTAAGATTGGGGCGACGCGGCAAATAAATAAATTTTTTTTAATCAAATTTTTTCAATGTCGATTGAAATGATTATAATCTGCGTAATAATAGTAAATATTGCGCAAGAATTTAGTTATTTTGAGTTTTAGGTTGTCAAAATGATTAAGGCAATTTATTACAATGTTTCTAGATTATAAATATGGTAAACATAACAATTTTCGATGACATGAGTAAAAGCTGTCTTCAGTTAAAAGTAGCTTATTAATTAGCCCCCACCCATGAAGTTAATGACGCGGCAATGAAGAGTATATCAAAAAACACAAATTCATATATTTCAAGACACATAAGATATATATTTCAAATAACTAAATGAGCAAAATCGATCAAAGTTCTGAATCAGTATCTAATACCTTTTAAAGCAAAACATTATTGTGTGAGTACTTAACAGGTACCTTTGATAACAATTTATACCTAGAGCCTCAGAATTTAAGTTAGTTGAATTAATGTTGGCCTAGTTAAACGAAGGATGGCATTGGCGAAGGATCGCGTAATTTTGAACTTCAGTTAAGGAACGATGCATTTCATTGAAAGAGTATCTGTATCTTGTACTTCAGATCATTGCAGTAAAAGCTAAGCTCGAACCCCTTCCCCCCCCCTTACACTTAAATAATTTTAAGATTTGAAATAATACTTAAATTACATCATTTTTACAACACTTTAATTAAACATTAAGTATTAATTAAACTAAATTTCTTTTGAAGTGAAAATTAGTTTATTTTAACAAATTATTCCTCAAGTGTTTTTTTTTTAAGAGTGTACAAATGCAATCTGTTATTTTTTCTACCTCACTCAAAACGTGCCCTTTTAAATACACAAAATTCCTTTTTTTCTAGGCATAGAATGATTCATGTAAATCATAAAAACACACAATACGTGTAGAAAATACATAGTTCCTCTTTCAATTACACTAAAAACTGCCAGGACAGCAAATTACAAATTGATTCCCATCAATCAATAAATATGTAAATCATGAAAAATAACAGTACATGGAGAGCAAAAAAAAAAAAAAAAAAAAAAGGACAGCAAAGTTTAAAGTACTCTGAAGATTCTACAAGGAAAAAAGGATTTATTTAATTTATAAAACATGGCGATTTGTAAATGCATGAAGAAAATCGCGTAATTCTTTCATTTTCCCTCAACTCTTTTTGAGGAAGTGATTAGTTTGATGAGAATTATAAATCGATTAAATTTTAATGTTTATGCTAGAACGAGCAGTCACGCTTTAGTCAAATACTTAAAGAAGCTTAAAGTTCTATTAAATCAAAGAAATAGACAAAGGATGTCTTGGGATAAAATCATTCAATGCATTAAACTTAATAGAACTGACCTGAGAATCTATGTACATACGAGGAAGAAAGTTAAAATAAATAACGTAAATAAATTGAAACTTTCAAAGTAGAAAGTGATTAGTAAAATTAATTATAGACAAATAAAGTTATCTATTTGTTGCTTCACCATAAAATCAAGATAATGGAGCACAATGACTCGAATTTAAATTCATAGTTTTTAAGTCCAGACGTTTGGTTCATTGGAAAAGCATAAAAACTCGTAAAATAGCACAAGAACATGATTAGCCCGATCCTTAAATTTAAACACAATAGATTTCAACTACTAATCTAGTATCTATATTTTTTACGAAAGTTTGTATTTTTCCAATCAAAGAGTATGCATAGTTAGTTGCACATTTCTTTAAATATTACTTTAGAACAAAATTAAAGCATGTTTTTTAATTCTTATCACGGACTACCAATATTTAGGAGCAAGCTTCCAAAGAGGTTTCCTAACAGAGACAAACCAGTAAGAATTGGTTTGTTTGGAAGAACAACTAAAATTAATTTATTTTCATAATTGCACATTTATATGATTGCTGGAATATTAATAAAGTATTTTATTAAAACAACTGACAATATTTTGCTAGTCGTACATCATTGATCGAGTACGTTTTTGTAGCTGGAAAGCTTCTTCAAATCTAATATCAAAAAGAGGAATTAAATCTCTAGTCAGTTGAACATTTTCAATTCGTTAACGTAAAGATAATCGAATAGGATTTTAGATACCTTCTCATACATTGTATTCACTAGAATGCATTAAAATGTATTCAAAATAATACAAAACAAGGTTTCTGCTTTTTATTTTATTTTTAAAAACATTTTTATGTCTATTTTGGTAATTCTTATATAGTGCTTCAAATAAAAAAAACTTTATAAATACTTCCTAAATTTGAAGGGAAAAAAAATCAATGACACAGATAAAAAAAAAAACCTATCTAATTTTTTTCTTTTTACGTACTCTATAATGAATATAACAGTTTATATTCGATAAGGTAATAAAAGATTCCATACGCTTACCAATTCAAAATGATTGGTAGATGGGAACTTCGACGCATCTCAAGTATTGATAATTTATTAAAGTAGTACTTCGATAATTGACAAGAGGGGTATTGGCGACAGATATCGTAATTTTGAGCCTTGGTCAAAGCGACAAAGTACATCAAGTAGTCCGGAGACAACGTTAACCACAGAATGTTGAACGAATAGGTAATAAGCTTTTATGGCACAAGGACCATCCTTGGCTAAATTGCAACACGAGGTTCTTCAATTAAAGTGCTGTAATCAGAAACATTAGAAGCTGTGATGAAATAGAAACACTAAAGCGTTTGGTTTCGAGATGAAGGTGACTGTTAAAGATATTCGAAGGATATGTTATGACTCATAGTTAGTTTTCAATATTTTACGGAATCATATTAATACGATTATGGTTAAAATAACAAATTAAATACGCTGCTGCACAAACTATGATGTCTAACAACAAAGAGGAAGAGCACTACAGGCAGTAAGATTCAATCAACGAAAGTGAGATCTTAGACAACATTAATAAAAAAAAAAATAATCGCAATAAATGTATTCATAAAAACTGCAGTTCAGAATATACACAGTTATCTTTTTACTTCACTAACATAACACAATGTTAGGACAGCATTTGCCTGGAGTCACAAAATCCCGTAATAAGCTTTTCCGTAAGCAACCAAGCGAAGGAATCTTCATAACTATCTTCTAATAGCCCGAGCCAAAGACGTAACCTTAACCTATTTGTTAAGATAAGGTTCTGCGATAACAAGAGAACCAGGACATCCCCAAGCGACAAACGTTTAACCCGTCTTCCTTTGGCAATAGCCGACCCAGCGGTGAATGTCACGGTCGCCCCATTCTTGACACATTCAGGTTAACAGCGATCTTAAAACCTTTCCCTTCGAAGATGTATAAACGAAAATAAAAGGTGCGAGAAGAGGAAAAAAAGAAGAAAGAGAACAATAAACTCGTTCACTTTTCGCTTTCGGTCATTTACGGACTTCCGAAAACGGCAAGATGGACTATTTATATATTGTGGAAGGAAACCTGGTTTTGTTGTCTTAAAATGGAATCACGGTGGGGAATTTTTTTTTTTGGAAGATGGAAAGAAAGATCTCTTTAAGGTTTTTAAGGAGACGTATTGTTCAATGGCTTGAAAACAACAAATCTGTTTTGTAATATTATGAGGTGTTACACACAAGAACATTTGGAAACTGGGCTACTTCTCATAAAAGACCAATGACTGTTATGAATTAAGCAGTTTCTGGTGCTATAATTTCGGAACCTTCACAACATTTTTTAAAGACTGCGTTCACTTATTTCTCACTAGTGATAAAAACAGATGGAAGATATAGATATCAAGGTTATTAAAAGAAAATACCGGAATTAAATACTTTTCAATTTAAACGTTTTACTGATTAATGCTTTTATTAGTATAATTCTTTTCATCGATTGTGCAACTGTATAAATTAAAGAAATGAAAAGTATTAAAATCATAATTTGGGAAATCAATATCAGTTAAATACATATGTGTGTGTGTGGAGATACTGATCCCCAAAACTAAGTTCCATAACAAAAGTCCCCAATACAAAATTGTGGAACTTAAATGACGATTGAAAATATTGTAATTAATGGTAAGTACATCACAAATTATAACAAAACAAAGCATTCAGAACATGAATAAAGATAATATTAACAAAAAATATTTTTTTAATGAAAATTCAAATTACTCTTGATAACAAGTTAAATGAATCTCCCCCCCCCCTTTGAAAACAGTAATATGTAGTACAACAACAAAACAAATAATAGTAGCAGAAATAACAAAAACACATTGATTTAAAAGGGATATGCTTTTAATGTTACCAGATAATAAATTTTTAGCATTTTTTTTTAAATACCATATAATTTCATACAACAGCCCTTAAAATAATTTTCAAATTATTCAAAAACTAAAATAATACGCGTTTTTGTGAAAAGATGGGTATTATGATTATATTTTGAAATTTAACGGTAGCCATTTTAGATAAACTATACTTTAAAATTCGTTTCTGTATGATTTGTGAAAGAATGGAGCACACAAAGCAGTTTATTTCAATACAGAAACAAAACTTTAAAAATTTGTAAAAGTTTTCATCTTACTTTAGAAACATTTCCATTCTTCCAATGAAAGATGCATCTTGAATATTTATCTCTTATTGAAGTAGAATACGGATATAATTTTATGAATCGAAAATTCTAAATGACATCCAAAGTACAGGAATGTATTATATTAAAGAATTCTTAGGTACTTAAATGTTTCTATAACATTTTTCCAGTAATCTGGCTGACGTAAAAAAAAATAAAAGTACTAAAGCACAGCCGTTTTACATTCACATTTTTTTTTTTTATTATTATTATTATAGAAAACATCATCAAATCTCCGTACACCACTAAGTACCGCACGGGGCTATCAGAAGTAAGCATAAAACACATTACAAAAATAAAAAAAATAAAGGAAAATTTAAAGAGTTATGATGGATTACAATTCCTAAGAATTTTTATATATATATAACTATATATATATATATATATATATATATATATATAGAGAGAGAGAGAGAGTAGGAGTTCTACAATGGCTCCAAGAACTTGCGTTTCCCACATATGATAATGCATAAATAATACTATAATTAAGCTAAATATATTTTACTTAAGCTACATTTACTGATGAATATTTTTAGTTTTAAAAATATGCGAAGAAGTGTAAAGAGATTTTAAAATATTAATAACGGATTGTTGTTTCATACAGAAAATGAGAAAGCTGAATGGACTAAATTTTTTAACCTTTAGTTTTCACTGCTAACGCAACGTTTTTATTCTTAAATAAATAAAAAGGGCGAAACATATTATTCTTTTTTGGAAATAACTCTAATGAAGTAGACTATTCCTCGAAAAAATATTCACAGACACATATTCAGGGTAAATATTTTAACACGTTATCCTTCAATATGAGTAATACTAAATTTAACTGTGTTTGAAGATTATTCGGTATTGTGCTTTTTGATATTTCCCGTATACAGCGTCTGATTTAAACATGACAGAGATGAGAAAAGAATAAAGTTTCAATTGGATCACAGAAGATATCTACCATGTTCGGAAATTTGAAAACAAAGAATTTTTGGGCTGATGATGAACGGTGAATAAGAAAATTAGTTCTTAATAAATATATCTATCTGAAGGAAATAACCAATGCACATCAAAATGCGACTTTGATGCACATTTAATGACGAATGTGAATAGTTTCTAACACTTGTAAATTGCATTCTCACCTATTTAGTAATTCACACAAAAGGAGAGAGAAAAAATTAATGGTGATTATAAAAAGAAAGTCATATTCTCTTGCAGCAGATATCAGAATACCACCAAAAGTCTAAGTTGGAGTTTATGGGGCGAAATCCAAATCTGGCTGTGCTGTGCCAAACTTCATGCGGAATGGTGATCTGGATGTAATGGGGAAGGGGAAAGGCACAAACTGATTGATAAGAAGAAAGGTCGCTAGGGTATCACAGAGGGAGCGTCACCCAAGTTTACCAAAGGCAGCAAACCCCCACGGTAGAGAAAAAGAAACACTTCGGTCAGGATTCCCAAATTTCAAAAATATGGCAAGTCCCTGATGGGCACCGGATGTTAGATAAAAATAAAATCATAATATACTTTTTGGGATTCAAATATTCTAGGTTCAACAGAGTTTAAAAAGAAAAAAATAGGAAAAATTATTGAAAGTAATAATGAGAATAAACAAATAAATCAGATTTTCTTGAATTTTGATAGTACTGATAATTATAATCATATAATTTCTTTTAGCTAACTCTATAGGATTCACAGAGGTTGCACTTAACAACAATGATCAATAAAATATCTGAATGACATCATTTTTAAGAGCTTAGAAAGGAGCATTTAAGTAGTTTAGAAAGTTGTAATTTATAAAGCATATATTTTTTCACAAACATTTTAATATTTATACATTATTTCGGGTTTCCTTTTTTTTTTTTTTATTTTTTTTTTTAACACAGAAGGAAAATAACTCATATTTCATGCAAGTATTGAGCATTTTATTGTAATTCAACAATTTAAAATCACAGCACAATTTGAAATATTACCTAAGCATTTGTCAACTACACATTAGTCATATTTAATGGCTATTACGAGTTTTCATCAAAACTTCAAAAATTAGTATGTCTTAAATTAATAGAGTGTAATAACATGTTAATATACACAATTTTTTTTGAAATTCTTTCTAAATGTAGAGAAAAAGAGAGATAATACAAGCAAGAGTGTCAACAATCTTTTATCATACAAAGGAAACTTTAAAAATTTTAGGAGTACTCTACTAGTAAATTTTACAGCTTTAATTTAAATTTATATGATATATAAAAATAGTATGAGCATAATTGAATAAAAATATTAGAAGTCATAGGAAATACACATGTTTTTTTTTAAATAAAGTATTTCAATTTCATCGCCTACTCTTTTTAAGACAGAAAAATAAATAAATTAATTAAAAGTAAAAATAAATGTGTTGAAAATCATGGCAGAAGATATGTGACCTAGAGAACATCAAAATGTAAATCAGTTAAATTAATTGGTTGGTATTTTAATAGAAACATGTTTCCTTTAATGAAATGTGATATTTTGAAAGAGTAGTCGTAAATAAGATGAAAACTTCCCGAAAAAATTTTCTTCTATAATTTTCTCACTTCTTCAAAAATAGAACCTCATTTTGAAGCCATCAAAGATTATAATAATGCTTTCAATGCTCATCAATGATATACCTAAATTCTGATCTTTTTCTTCATATTATGAAGAAAAAGAATAGAATTTAGAAATTAAATTTAATATTAAATCTACCAGCATAAAATATTTTTCTCAAAGTAAATTAATAATGATTATTTAAAAAAAGGCATCTGATAAGTCATCTCTACTTGAAGTGAATCATTAACATCACTGCATCTGTACCACAAACAATATTCACCCCCCAACAAACATCAAATTGTTTCTGAAAAAAATATTGTCATAATTATTAAGAAGTTTTAACTTCCCCAAGGGATAATTTTATGTATGCAACTGTAATTATTTAACAATAAATCTAATCATAAACTGTATCACCAACAAAGAAAAATAATTATGACAATACTACTGTACAGAATAAAAAAAAAGAAAAAAATGTTTGCATTGAAACATTTCAGAAAGAAATTACAACAAATATTCCCCCTCCCTCTTTTTTAAATCAAGAATTTTAAACTTTTTCACTTTCCAAGTGTTTCTAAACAATGTTAAATAGTTATAACCAAAATTAAGAAAACTTTTTTTTTCAGAAAGGAAAATGCCCCAACTTTTATAGTCTGATTTCACAATTTTGTACAGGAGGAACAGTATGTATTATTATATAACTCATTTCTGTTAAATAAATCCATTTTTTCCCTGAATGAGATATTTGCATATTTTGTTTCCAATACATAAAAGTTAAATATGTTTTTAACTTCACATGTGAAAATAAAAAATTGCATATTTACAGAATTTTTCTAAATTTTTTTAGATTGAGAAGTGTGATATATATTTTCAGTGTTATAGTCACAGGAATATCACCAACAGCTCCTAAAATCCCTCAAGAGAGAATGAGCATGCCACCAGAGCAAGAATCCCACCAAAGTGGCAACCGTAACAATAGTAATATTTAGTTAACTTTTTTTGGAAGTAATGCAAATCTATGATTTGCATGGGAGCTGTCTGGGTATACAGATGTATTCAATCATGTTACAAAAATTACATTAGAATGTAAAACTAAATATAAAGTAATTATTTCAAAACAGCTTCATAACTTAGTACCTCAAAATATTATATGCTGAAATGAGTAGTCGCTTATTTTATTAAGTATGATTTGGATATTGAACCACAGGCAACATGGATAGTGAAAACCTTTTAAATGGTGTATATATACACAACAGAGGAATACAATCGTTGGGAAAATGATGTACTCGACAAAGAGTTCAAAAGAACATAGTGTCTTTTTTCTGTCAAAATTCTTATTTTTACGAGTTCAGCTCTATAACTTTTGTCAAAAAAAGATAATTTTACGAAGTTTTGTACAAAATTTGTGACGTTAGGCTATTTGTGATTTTCTCTTCACAAACCTCAGAACATTATATCAATTAGAATTGCATAAAATTACAATTTCTTCCCAACCAAAATAAAATGTTATTGGGTAAATTAGATGATGACAAAGTGTAGCGAAGTGATTTTGAGATAACATTATATCAATGAAATAGGATAAAAACTAACATAAAAGCAAAAGTGTCCATGAGAACTTTTAATATGACATTTAAGAGAGGTAGAAAGACCCTATCTCACTAATGGTTTCTTTGTTTTGAATTTATTAATGTGTATCAGAAAGTAGGCATAAATTAAATTCAATAATTTTATTCATAGTACATTGAAATTTTTAGTAAAACACAGCACAACAGATTCATAACAAAACATATCATGAAAATTCTCCATAAAAAAACATAAGAACTTTTTTATATAAGAAAATAGGAAACCAAATAGAGAATAAAAACTAATTACTTAATCTAACACAAATAAATGTGGCACAAGTAAAAAAAAAAGCATACTTAAATAATGAATTAAAGGTCAAAGTCTATATGATTATGTATATATAAGAAAAAAAAAAGCTCTCCTTAGAATAAGGTCTACTTTTTCTATAAACTAGATGCCACTTAGTATCAAATGTAAATGTTAATACAAAATACTGGTTCGATTTTCATCAATTTGGCTTATTTGCATTTGATGTTAACGAATAACAACTTACAAGATGAAATAAATATTTATAAGATTGGTTCTTTTTTATGAATGATGTCCCATTCACAGAAAAGAACCATTTTTGTCTAAAATGGCTGTTATTGATTAGTTTATTAAAGCTGTTTGTATATTTTGGGTTTATCTTTATATAGACTTAAAGAGAATCTTGTCATAGGCTAAAAAACAGAAAACATGTTTCTCTCTTTTTAAGACTGATATAATTTTTACTGATACATAAAAAGATTCCATTTGAGAACATATATAGAGCAATCAAGCAATTTTTTCACAAGAATTTTGTTTTAAAATATCAATTTTTTTTATTTCATATATAATATTTCCACCAAAAAATAAACTTTTATGAAGTAATTAAAAATGATATTTAACTTTGTATAAATAAAAATTATCAGTTTCATTTTTTTTCCATGCATAAGATAAATATCTGTATAATGAAAATAAGGAAAAAAAAATCAAAATGAATATTTACGAAGTGTAAAAATTTATATAGCCTATTTTCTTCTTTACGAGAGTATCATTATTCAGCCCACAGCTCTCAGCAATTAAAATTGAAGTAACTTATTCCGTATAATATTAATTTAAGCCATTACTTTAAAAAATAAAGTTTCTTATTTTCATATGTTATAAACATTTTTGCTTCAGAAAAATTATGCAAATGCATAATATTCTCCAATCTGTAATTTCATTTGAACTCAGATGGTTAATAAACAAAATGCAGAGAAATCTGTAAAAAAGTAACTTTAAAAAGAGTATTAAGAGAGATTAAAAAAAGTATTATTTCAAGGTATTTTGCATTTTAACGAGACAGTCTAATTTTTTATTAGACTGTCTCGTTAAAATGCAAAATCTGATATTGAATAAAGGAGAGATATCCACTTTGACAACTAAAATTTTTTGAAAACATCGAAATGTTTTCTATAAACGGATTAACTCTTAACAGTACTGTTTTGAATGAACACCCAGAAATTAAATCCTTCAACAATTAAGATGACATTTTAGATTTTATCAATTTTGCATTATATCATAATAATAGAACAAAAGCAATTAGCATAAATGAAAAAAAAAATTCATCAAATGAAACAACTATTCGATATTTGTTGAGATAATGTAAGTGTTCGATTTATATTCACTTAACTTATAGTTTGAAAATTCTTAAAGAAATTATTTAAACACATTTAAAAACATATTTAGAATATAAGTTTTAAGAAATTGTAATACAAATTTATAAATTTTTTAATTAATATTCACTAAGCTATTTTTGGTTTACATACTCGTACAATTTTAAAAAATACAAAACTTGTAATATATTTTCATACATCTTGACTTACCATTTTGTGATGAGTTCTTTATTTCTCAAAATAAAATATATAAAAATGCAATTGAATTGCTGTTCTAAATTAGTCTTTGCATCTTTTTAATAAAATCACATTGAATCTGCTGTCAGCGCCCGTAATTGCATTGTCAATATGTATCACGGCACTCTCATATGCGTAAAAGGTGAGTAATGTTTTGATTAGTACTTTCAAAATGTTCGACGTGATCACAGCTTTATAGATCGTTTTACCGGCTGTAACATAAGAATGACAAATAACTGTTGTGGTTTCGCATTACTGAAGGTTATATTTGCTCTTAATTTAGTTAATGCATCTACTACTAGATGGCGTTATAAGTTTACGTTTGAATGATTGTTAGCAAGCTGACGTCATTTTAAGTTTGCAATATGAGATGCTAGTACAACGAATTTTACTACATTAAGGTGACCATTTCTTAAAAATTGAAACTCAGAACACTCATAAGGAAAATGATTTTAATTAAAATAAATAAATAAAAAAATTTCACTTGGTTTGGTGCATACATGGAGTAAAATTATACAAAAAAAAAAAAAAAGGAAAATGCGATTTAGATAAAACTTTTATAATAAAGAAAAAATCCAACTGAAACAAATCTGCAATCAGACTTGTTCTTTTTTTTTTTTTTTTTTTAAATCCTTCTATTTTTTTTTGTTTTTGTTTTTGGAGAATGAATTGATTTTAGTAACAAATCATTTTATTGGATGATTTGGTAATCAGTGCTCTCTTTATAA
Source organism: Nephila pilipes (assembly GCA_019974015.1). Lineage (NCBI taxonomy): Eukaryota > Metazoa > Arthropoda > Arachnida > Araneae > Nephilidae > Nephila > Nephila pilipes. The sequence continues at coordinate 763,209 of BMAW01080403.1, forward strand.
TTTCAACATGTAATCAGTTTTATCGTTGGTTTACATGTTAGTTATTGAAATATAAACACGTTCGGTAGTCACGTTAGTTCCTGGTACACAAATGCAGGCAATATTTTATTTATTTTACTAATATTCTTATAGGAAGCGTCATTTTCTTTAAAGATTCCAAATAATGTATTCTTTCTGTGTTAGATAATGGTACATAGAAACTTGTCCCCACTAATCAATTTTTCTTCTGTAGTGTAGTGCAGAATAGGTATCTAATCAAAACTTCAATTTTATGATGAATGTTTTGAGTATTTGATGAAACCCAGTTAAGTCTTACTGTATGCTGAAAATGTCCTTTCCACTCCTTATGTCTTATAAAATTTCACCATATTTTACTTATTTTGAAATAGCAGATTTTAATCATACTTTATTCCCCTAACTTGCTTAAATTCTGCTGTACTGAAATGACAAGAAAACATTTGTGTAAAATTTCTCTTTCTCCATTAATAATAGGGACACTAGTGATTCGTAGAATATACCTATATACATATATTTAAATAAAACAGGATAACAAAACTTTCAAATAAGCGTGGTAGGTTGCGCTAAAATCAGAACTTTTACAGAACACCTTTTTTTCTTTTTGTAGAAGGCTTTCAAAATAAGCGCGGGGCGTTGCATCAAAATCAAAGTAGTTTAATCAGAACACCTTCTCTCCGGAAAGCCAATGCTCATCACATCTTTATAGATGGAAAACTTTTCTTACGCAAGAGAACTGCTCCAAGCAATCTAACTCATTGCCAACAGAAGCCAGACATTACAATTTTCATTCCGCTAGTTTCGGTTTTAGGTCGTCCTAGATACTGCTAGCTTCTGTAAAAGGAATCTTATGTCTAATTTTTGAAATAATATTAAGAAATATCGATGACACATAATGCACAAAAAAAAAAAAAAAAAAATCAGCAAAGTCTTATTTTTGCGTTATCAAAATAACTTTTAATAATCATGAGGCATTTTTTGTTTGACAAAAAAATATGATTTTAAGGCAGCATATATTTGTTGAAAAACCTCTAGAATATCCTAACTCTAACCACCTTGTGATGCTATATCTGCCAAATTTTTTTATTCGATGTCTACTAATTTACACAATTCTTTTCACTCATTATCCCACACTACGTATATTTAAAAATGCGAATACGTAAGTGCAAAATAAATGTTTGTACGTCAATAGGTAGACATTCGGCTGCAGCCTATACAGTATTATTCAAAATATATGCGGCGCAACTAATGCCTATAAGTTGTCTATCTCCAAGATTTGTTTTCAGTTTTGTAAAAATGCTATTTTTCCAGTCCTTCGTTTCTCTCCAAAGTTTTGTTATCTATATTATCTACTCAAAATCCAAATACTTTTTTTTAAATCCAAGCTGTACTTCAAAAAAAAAAAAAAAAAAAAAAAAAATTATTCTATTTACTCGACAACTATATCAGATGTTTCTTCTAACAAATTCTCTACTTCTTTCTGACTTAGATGCGGACTAGTTTGAAAAATATATTATGATCATGAGAATTATTTTTATTTCCTTGTAGTTTGATGCGTCCTAATAAATAAAAATAAAATTTGCCTCATTCACATATTTTACCCATAACTGATTCACATGTGGCACCAGCCCATCGGTAATTATTGCCACGTCTTTTGCAATTACTGCGAATTTTACACCAGTAATTTCGATCAATGTATTGTGTCTATAAATTTATTAAAGCATGTTTCGATTCTAATTTCGCTTATTCTATAAATAAATTTAGAACTGAAACATGCTTTAGTAAATTTATAAGTGTAATACATTGATCGAAATCACTGACGTAAAAAATTGCAAGCTAAGTGATTCGATTGACTCACTCGCACAGTACTTCAGTTCTGTCCGAGAGAGAGAGAGAGGATGGTCTAACCATCAAAGGATGATGTAACCACGATGGTTAAAGTAATCGTTTATAGAGGATGGCACGATAATTTTTATATGTGTTTTTTTTGGATATTATAGTATATTAATGTGTGATAAATGCTTAAAATTTATGTGTTGTGTCAAAACAAAAATAAATGGTGATACCGAGACAAAGAGCTACTGATTATTCTAATCTACACGAATGTTGTACGACACACTATGATACTGGTTATGCATTATGATATGGTATACCTATAAACCTTCAGCTGCGGCTAATTTTTTTTCTTCCGCCTCTTCAAATGCCTTTTTCTTACAATATAATTCCCCACTTTCACTAGAAATTTATACTGATACGGCACGTTTATGTTCGGTGAGTTTAATATATTTTTCAATGTCTTAGTTTTTACTTTATTTTCAATTGTAAACGCATTCCTACATTGTATACATTAAACTTCATTGCTGTTGCTGCTGCCAATCACTTTACCTAACGAATATTTCGTTTTTAACACGTTGTGAAAAACGCATTTTCCACCTTTGCCGACGTGGTAAACAAATGATATAGCTTTTATTTGAAAATCGTAACATCTGTACTTTTTAAATATATATTTATTTTAAAAAATATAATTCGAAATACATAAAATAATGCATATGAACCCAACATAGCTCTGATGGAACAGAGACTTATTAATTTTTTTTTTTTTACTGCTGCATTCCACGTTAACATATACAGAAACTGAATAGGTGAAAAGGGATCAAAACATTTTAAGCAAGTAACGAGTGTTTCACAAAAAGGCGTACATTCTGTATATTTGCCGCATTATGCATCTTTTGAAACGAGTTCCTCGAACAACATTAGAGGTTTTTGAATCGATATTGTTGAGAGTAGATTTAAGATAGTTCTTCAAAAATCCAATGTTTGACATTGCAATAAACGAAGATTTTTGTCTTCCCAAATCAGTACCTATTTGTGTACTGAATATACTTTACGATTAGTGAGAACAAAAGACTAAAAACCTGTGCTGTACTGATAAAATCAGTTCGAATGGTCACATTATACTAGATTCTTTTTTTGTAATTTCTGTTTTGCTATTTAGAGAAAGGTACAGATATTGTTCTTAATCGATTTTCAAAGAAGTTATTTGCTTTGTTAGATCCTTTCAAATCCAAGGGCTTGTGACGGTCTAAAATGATTTTCATTTATTTTAGATTTTAAGTGTTTCTCTAAGATTCAAGATTGTTAGTGTGTCTTTTATGAACAGCAAAGTTTCACGGAATTGGTTCAAAAGCTTCAATTCGTCACTAGCCCACAAGGTAAGATTATTTAGGTATTATATATTACTGACCTTAGTGGCTTTTCAAATCTTATTAGGACTGTTAGTGTTATCTAAATCTTGTTAGGACTAAAAGTGGATATGAAGTATATTTCTTAATAATCTCAAAAATTTCTTAAGAAAAAAAGGAATTTAATATTTGGTGTCAGAAATGGTGTCTTGTCTGGACCTGTAATTTATATGTAGAAATTAGTTGTTCCAACGCGTCACCTCATGTTAAGATGAGAATGTCTAAGTGGTTTGTGCTGTTTCATGGTATTGTGAGAAAGAAGCAAGCAGTTGAAGGAAGCCCACACAAATCGGTTCTCTTTACATTTGAAATGAAAACTTCTAGAATTTTGAGTTTCTCTGTAGGAAAACGTTTATAAGAGAAATCACCTCAATATTATATTGCTAAGAAGAACTTGTGTTTAATTTGATTTATCAGTGCTTTTTCAATACTGTAAAGAAATTAGTCTCTATTCATAAAAGTTCTTACAAACACTTTAAAAAATATTTATAAAAAAAAGAGGGGAGAGAAGGGTTACTGATTTGTAGGAATGGCTTGACACACGAAAACTCTTCAGATGGTATTATAATGTTGACATACATTACGATAATACAGATATGAAAATACAAATACTTACTGTAAAAAAAGACACACACGGTAATCGAAATTAGGATGCTAATACTTTAATTTATTATAAACTAACTTAATTTATTTAAATTAACTTCTGAGACATAGATTATATATATACTTCGTTTTATTAAATTACTTCACACTTCACACATTACAATTCATGGCCTCTTAATGCTTATCTCATTTCGATAATAAGTTTGATCTTGAATATTTTTTGAAACCAGTCGAGGTAATTACCTTAAATTAATGTAAGGATTTTATGATATGAAAAAAACCAAAAATATTTTAAGTATTCGATTTGTTACAGTTTTTTCCGTAACTTTTTAATAATTCATAATTTCAAAAATAATATTATCATTTAGATTTTTTAAAAAATATATTTTTAGAATCAGGAAAAAATTGTCCATCGATTCATGTAAACGTCTTTGAAAGTATGTTAAGTAAAAAAAGTTTACATCGTCAAATGTTTGAGATGCTCAATTAATATTAAGGGATACCTTTTTAAGACCGTATAACTCATATTTATCGCAGAATTGGACAAAATTTGAAATTTGGGCTTATTTTATGATGAAAAATCAAAAATGCGAAAATCCCCGCATCGATAATGATACAATTATTTTTAGAATGTTGAGATAATTAATTTGTCCATTAATTTTACAAATCAATTCCATTTGAATCATTTACATTAAAACGTTTTCTTCCAGGTAGGATGAGGATTGTGAAAATTATTTAGACCAGTAGTATTGAACCTTTTACACTTTGCAACTCTTTGAGCTTATCGTTTTCTTGAAGGAACCCTTTGATCCAAAAGCACAAAAATAGGATATCAAAGCTTTATCCTACTCAAATTAACAAAATTATTATTGCATCTTTATTTTATCACAATTCAAACATCTTAATAAGAAAATGAACGGAAAAGTAGCTAATGGCGTTTTTTGGTTTTCTAAAATATATTCTATGAGTAATAAACAAAAGGGACATTAATTTATATAAATTATAACAAATTAATAAAAAGAATATTTTTAATGACTTGGCTGTGATTGTTTTTTTTATTGCAAAATATTTTTACGTCTGGAATAATTGTAGAAATATGCAACCTAATGTCCTCTTCAGCATCCAATCTTTTTTCTGTATTTTGTTTTCATCGCAGTGTACAAAGAGAAAGAGTTTTCCCATACCTAGGTTGAAACAAATGACATTAGATGTGTCACAGTTCTTTTGGTAATTTCAGGATATTTTTTACTAATGTCAATGCAAAAATGTCTAATATCATCTTGACTAACTTTTAGTTTCAAATGAGTGTTGGCTGATATGACAATTCAAGATATATCGACTGAGCCAAAGAATAGAGACTAATATGTCATTTAATGCGTCTCGATGAATGTATTGGAAGTAAGTGAATTTTATGAAATATCAGCTTTCATTTTATCCATAAAACATTTGTTTATATTTATTTTTACAAGCAAACTGCCTTTAAGAATTTGATCTTTTATAAAAATTAAAATTTTACTAAAATTTCGGCGCTTTGATTGAGCAAACAGTGATCACTTACGGAACCCCTGTCAAAGTTCCAGGAAAACCCAGGGTTCTGTGGAACCTAGGTTAAAAACTTCTAATTTAGATCGTCCCATTTTTTTTTTTTTTTTGACAATTGTACATTTGTAAATAAGATTATTCTTTGAGTTCTCAGAGTTTACAATACTCTAAAGAATAAATTTATGATATGATATGAGAGAGAGAGAGAGAGAGTGAGAGAGAGATAATCGTTAAGCATATCCATATCTTTAACATTTAAATTTCGCAGTACAAATCTCACTCCGATTTCAGTCAACCGCTATTAGTATTACAGCTTAAGTGGTCATTTGAATCTATTACTAGCGTATAAATAATACAAATCTTATTTGGTTTTAAATTTTGAAATATTCTATATTTAATTTGGGAACTTACCTCTCAAATTCTCAAACAATTCATCTTCTAATAGACGTTCCGTATACAAACTTTGTGACGTATTTCCTTTATTATTTAACTCTACAGCCATGTCAAAGTCTAATTAAATTGTCAGTGAGCTCAAAACTCCATTTGAAAATACATAAGAACAGATTAAAACACTTTATTAACTTCCAAAGCATATAGAAGATCACTCTCTTTCGAATCTCCCTTAACTTGAACAATCCTAACTTATATTATAATAGAAAAATCTTAGCTTACCAAATCACTCGTTCTGATTCAAGCACTTCTCGATTACATCAGATTTGATTTTTAGTACTTTAACTAGGAGTTGCTAGAAGGATGGAGCTGTCCACCATCTCCTAACTTGCTGCCATTGACGTTACTTCTAAGTTTTGACAGTAATAAACAATCAATCATAGTTGACTGTAATAAATTGTTACCGAATTAGTAATAAAATGAAAATTAGAATAATAACGGGAGTTAATTATATATATATATATATATAATTTTAAAGAAATAAATTGTTTTCATAATAAATATTTTTACATTTCTTTTTTCTGAAGTTACAGGAAGGAGAAAACTTATCTTCTTAATTATTTTATTAGCAACTTTCAATTTCTGAATATTTCTTGCTGTTAAACAGATTATTGTTTGCCAATTATCATACAAAATTTTGTAACTTATATTGCAGAAGAAAATCATTCCCCCCCCCCTTTAAACACAATTTTTGTTATACATGTTTATGTGTAAGATATTTATGCATTATTACTAAACAAGTTAAACAATGAAGGAAAAATGAATATTCAACAGATAAATAAAGTTATTAAATGTTGAAAACGAACCCGTAAAAAATAAAATTATTCTAGAATAAGAAAACAATTTAAAACACAAACATTGCTATCCTCAAAATAGGAGAATACATTGAAAAACAAAAACTAGCTACGTATTTTATTCCGACCACGAATAACTTTTTTACACTCGTATAGGATTTCTAGAAACGAATCTTAAAAAACAATTCTATGAAAAGTTATTCTTAAGTGTTCTTTGTAAACGTTCTTGTTTCCCTTAAATTAATTCCAGAATAATCTGGTGCAAAGCAAAATCTCAATGCGTATTCTTCTTCTTTGCAGAAGGAATAAGCGTTTTCATCCAGCCAGTAAGTAGTTGATGGACATAGTCACGCATATGAATACTTAAGTCAGTTTCGTTTTGGGCGTCTATTTGAGTGTCTAAAACAAGTACATTTAGTTGAATTTCGGTATTTGACTGCTTTTCGAAGCGTTTTATAATGTTTCGTCAGGTAAAAAAAAAGTCATGGAGATGATAAAAAGAGGAATAGATCGGGAATTATTTCCTTGGAAAGCTGCGGTTTTAATGCTTTTAGTTAAGTAAAAAAAATTATGTTGTCATATTTATAGGTCACTACATTTTTGCGGCGAAATGATCCATGAAAAAAGGAAATTTCTTTCTTTTATGGCTTCTATAATATTCATTATTTATTTATGCTATGTAAAATATAATGTTAAGGATTTTAAGTTGGTTTTCTTTTTTCTATAACTGCTTTGGCGAATGTTTTTCAAGAGGAAAGTGTCTAATTATAGGTAAATATTACCATATTTATGATCGTTTGCAATCACAATACAATCCAAATCCAAACACGAAATGTCAGAATTTTTCAACTTTTAAAAGCTTAACTATTTCAAGAATAAAATTTGTTTAAAAAAATAACAAAGACAACGACTTAATCATCTTAAATAGTAATAATAGTTATTTTTTTTTACTCTAGTGAACGATTTAAATAATGAATAGGCTAATTTATTTCTTGAGTTCTCTAATTTCTCTTTAAAGTTTTAACAATAGATCTTTATAACTTGGTATTAATATCGTTTGAATCAAATCAAATCATCCGTTTTTCTGATCGTTAACTAAAATGTTTGAGTAATTTGACGACAAATACGTCACGGATTCAAGATCGATGTCCATTGGATTTTGCCGTGTAGATAGCACAGTTGGTAAGGTTGCAAGGTTAACGATCGACGAAGTTAAAATTGAGCTATAGATTCGAGTCTCCATTGGACTAAAGATCTGTCTTGTGGAATGATGGAGGCTGTTGTATATTAAATGAAGTTAAGCTTCAAAGATCTCACATACCGTGGTGTGGAAATGTGAAGGTGGTAGGAAAAACTAGCTTATCCACATTAATTGACCCATGTTTTAAGTTCTGAGCACGCTCGTCAATAATAATCATGTAGCTCTAAAGTAATGCGATTCCTATTTTTTTCTCTCTTCCTTACTCCTTGATTTGTGTTTCATTTATGAGTACCCAGACATAGTTACAGGATTGATTAAGAATGCTAATCGTTTGGCGACCTGTTTTGATGAGATTTCTTGGAAGCTACTGATGACTCCGTCACCAGCCACCGGATAGTAATTTTAATCTATAGTAGGATTCATATGCCACTAACGGAAATTCACTAGGTCTACGAGTGTAAAATAGACCCCAGGAGTTTCTATAAAACTCAAAACGAAGATTGTCAGGAAAAAATGTACATTTGCGCGAAAAAAGACCAAATCAGAAAGAAAAAAAAATCACCAATAAGGGAAAATATTAAATTTAATTACCCTTTTATGACGTTTTACACCAGAGATGGCCAATCTGCGGCATGCGTGCCACAGTGGGGCACGGCGGAGTCCTAGCAATGGCATGCGAAAACTTATAGAGCTTTAAAATAATAGTAATAATAATATTAACGACCCCAGAAACTTTATCAAAATCTGTAAAGACTCTACTCATACGCTAATGTATCTATCTTTCAGGATAATGGCCCTGCCTGTTACAAGTACATGATTGGTAAGATAAAAAATTTTGTTACATTGAACAAAAATTATTTGGGAAGAAAACATTTTTAAGTGCATTATATTATGAGAACTATTCTTAAGAACTATTCTTCCAGGACAAAATTCAAACAAAACTCGTGTGGAAAGCTTTAGGTAAAATGTAACTGGACCTGAAAGTCCTCAATTTATATGGAAATCTGTTGAAAGATGATTTCATTCCGATACTGTCTTAGTCACTTGATCGTTCTTCAGAACTGCAAGATTCTGAACAACAAGACTAATAGTCGATTTGTAGAGCTCTAGTGTGACGTAAATTAAATCAAACCAAACCACTGATTTTTAATTTAGTTGTGACGGTGTAAAATTTGACTGTTTTCTTTCTTTATCACTCAAGAAGACCGAGCTTCCCCAACAAGGGTTATTAAGCAAGTCTTCCATGAAACTCCAATTACAATTAATTTAGATAGATGGGAAAGCTAAAAGGAAAACATCAACCAACACCAATTTTCAAAGGGTAAAAAATCGACGAAGGCTAGTTAATTGATAATGAAAATAAAGTGATTACATTACCAGAAATTAATTCCTCACATCAAACAGCAATACAACCACTTTAGACTCATGCCTCGAGAACAATTAACGTAAGAGCATTTTTACATATTTACAGAACAATTAGAGATCAACCACCTCATTCCCCTGATTTGAGCATTTCCTCCTTCCTTAGCTTTTTTCTAAGGAGATATTCAACAAACTAATTTTATAAGAAATAATTCCCAAACAATGGATCAGGGGTGTTCAACCCGCTACTCAAAACATACATCAATGCGGCACAATAAGGGAGTGCGGAGCAAAAATAAATAAATAAAACCCTCATTCCAATATCCAGTACATAAAAAATATAATTCAATATTATTAATTCAAGAATCCTTGCGCTGAATTTCCTCTTTTGAGTTAAGTCCTCTCCTTTTCGTCCTGCCTGAACATTATACAAATTCTTATTCTAGATAGGAGCTCGTGAGAAGCAATAGACATTTAGGATTTATTCCCACTGACACACATGGTCGTAATTACATAAATCGAGGAAGGGGGGGGTTCAGTTATATGTCAGCGTCTACATCTCTTTTACCGCAGACAGTCTTAGACTGATTTCAAACAAGACAGCTTAGTTGATCCAACTCAACAATATTTCAACTTGTAGATAGGTCTGAAGAAGTTTACACTAAATATTGTCCCCTATTGTTGATTCAACTAGTGGGGAGAAGAACGTGAGTGGCACTTGTGTTTGGTGGATAGTCGCCTGAGGGCTTGAGTTGAGTAATCGTGAAGAGACATGTGATGCTTATTAAAAACTAGCATCTGTTACATTCTCTGTCATTCGTTGAGTGAACTACTATTCGTTCTGAAATCAGACTTATTCTTCTATGAAAACCAAATAAAGGGCAAGAGCCACCCCTCTTTTGATTTTATTTTACTGTTGTAACCAGATGGATTATAACCGCACAGTCGTACATTGCACAAAACGTCGCCTATTTCTTTATTTATGCATTACTTGCGAACAGTTAAATGACAGGTAGTTGAATTGACATCGCGAGTGAGTTTGTAAATTTAATGAAAACGAAATAGTTATAGATTCTTTATTTTTAGCTTCTGTTTAAGACAGGTAAATATATTTTTAACTCATTATCGAACTTACTTTCTATATCCCTGCTCTTCATTCATAAGAGTAAGAAGAATCATGATTTATTTCTATAAATACCCTTATATTTACCTCCCCCAAATAAAATAGCATAAAAATTTTGAAATTTAACATGGCCTCAACAAAACAAAACAAAACGTCTGAATAAAATTCCGTAACAAAAGAAAGAAATTATATTGCTAAAAGATTATTCATTGAAAAATGAATTGAGAATTATTTTTTATTTAGAGGAACAGTGAAGTACTCTGTCTAATTTTTTAAATCATATTCTCATACCTATTTTCAGAGAGTTTTATTCGAAAACGCATAATACGCAAAAACATACCTCCAGATTCGATGGATATCAAGGAGAGTGTTGTAAAGACTAAATAGAGGTATAAAAAACCGGCTTTGTTTTGGTGTCTCAACTAAAGTATTTGAACAACGTTGCAATTCAGAGAGAATTTAGTTATATAATCGCAAACTTAATAGCCAAAAACTCAAAACCGTTTTTAGTGGTGAGTTTATTAATGATTGGTGTGGCAGATATAATTTTCCCTGATAGGAAAGACGACATTTCTAAAATTGATTTGACATTGCGAGTGAGTTTGTAAATTTAATGAAAACGAAATAGTTATAGATTCATATATTTTTAGCTAAAATTGATTTGTCTCATCAAACTATTGCCAAAAGAGCTGACGAACTTGGAAATTTGACGAAAAGGATTTGTGTGAAAAGTAAAGTTGGTGGTTTTAAATTTTATTCTTTGACAATAGATGAGAGCACTATTGCTACTGATACGGCTCAGTTTACTATTTGTGTTAGAGGTATTAGTAATGATTATAATGTAATAGAAGAAATAATTTCATTAGCATTAATTTACTATTATTACTGGTTTTTATAAGTACAGAACATAGTCTTTTGTCTTGGATTATCGTAAAAAGTATTCAGTAAGCAAATATGTACTGGTTTATACATAGATGTACTAGTTAGGGAGACTCAAAAAGGCAATTTATCACAATGCCGAATATTCGACTTTTGAAACAACAACCGTTAAACAACTACCACGGAATTTTATTAAAACATCCAGCAAAATGAATTGTTGTTGAAATAAATTAATTCATCAGAAAAATAAGAGAAACAAAATTAAAGGAAAAAATGAAAGTGAGATGTTATGGTACCAAAACTTTTTCTGTAGGTTTTTCTTTATTACGTATGTTACATCAATTTCTCATTTTCATTTCCATTGTATTCACCCTAAATCAAAGATACTATTACTTTTACAATAATTTTTTTACTTATTTAATGAAAACCAATGGGTTTCTAATTTTTTCCTTCTTAAGTATTGCCTGATTTTCAATTTTTGAAAAAAAATTTCCTCACTTCAGCACTTTTAAAAGACACAGTGACATCGAGACATTTATATCAAACAGTGATAAAACATTAATGCGATTTCCCCCCCCCTCTGCTAACATATTTGGTGTAATTACGGATGTTACTACAGCTGTGGTAGGTAAAAAATAAAAGATGATTAAATTATTCGATGCTGTGATGCTTTTGCTTTCAGACCCTCTTGTTTGATGAAGTACCATTGCATAATACACCAAGAAAAATCACATGGAAAAGTTTTAAAAATTGATAAAATACTATGCAAATTGTTGTCAAGAGAGTGTATTTCATAAGTCCAGGGATTGAATTATTGTAAATTCCTGGAATTTCTTAAATTCTTGGATGGTAAACATTGGGAGAGGGGATATCATGTTCTTTACAAAAGTAAGGCGGCTTAGTCGAGTACAAATGTGAAAATGATTTTGTGACGTACGTAATGAATTCAAATGACTTGATAATTAATGCAAAATATGTACTAGAACTTGATGCCAACTGGAATGCTTTACAAGATTTGGCTGTTCATTTAAGTGACTTAAGTACATGCATCTTCATGCGAAAAACCAACTTATTTATACAATGTTTCAAAACCATGTATGCGTTTCAATTGAAATTGAAATTATAGCAAACCCTAATAAATGCAAACAATTATTTATATTTCAGTAAGTAAGCCCCGAACATTATCTTAAAAATAGAAAAAAAAAATATGCTGCCCTACATAATGAACTGATAAAAGAATTTGAAAGTAGATTTCAGGATTTCTTCAAAAAAGACAAAAGTTTTTTTTTTTCTAACTCAATTTACAGTCGATATAGATAAGCTGCCAACAAATTTTCAAACGGAATACATAAAGTTGTAATCTGACATCCAACTTAAACAGAAATTTTATCTTTATTTGGCTTTCATAAATCATTCCTGTCGGAAGAAAAATATACCTCTCAGCACAATCATTCGTTGTTAATGCCATCATTGCTCGGAAGCACGCACATTTGTGAGCTACTACTTTCAAGAGCACACTGAGAGTAAAAATAGAACTAGCAAATGCAATAAACATGTTGCAACCACTTCAATCGAACCAGTATTGATGCATTAATTGCTAAAATGTAATCCAAAGTATAACATTAATTTTAGGATTTCTATCCATCTTTATTCTTACAAAATTTATATTAAAATGTTATATATAAAATTTATAAATATATTTTCAATATAATTCCAAGTTGCAGTCCTCATAAAACAAACAAAAATCATAAATTTCTTAGTTTTAATTGTGATAAATATGTTAATTATATAGTTTTTGTTTTGCTCCTGAAACTGTTGTTAATGTTGTAGAATTAAATTTATATTTCGTGCCGCCCCAGCATTCTTCCAACGCTGCCTATGGAAGCAAAACGTTGGGCACTCCTGCAATTTTGAGTAGATAATTTGAACATTACTATTACTCGAAAGGTACAAGAAGTCACTCCTATCATCTTGAAACGCGCTTCTAAAAAAAAAAAAAAAAATTGCAAACAGGGAAAGTTCAATTTTTTTTTTCTCATTACGCTAGCAGTGCTTTTCACCATTAGCAAAGAAATAATTGCTTTGAAGTTTGAGGTTTTTGTGTAGTAAATTCTTGAATAATCAGCACTGGAGCTTTTACGGCATCCGATATCTCCTGCTGAAAGGATAAACTTAATAGACCCTATCTCTTTCCCCGACTTCTGAGAAGAGTATTGCATACAATATTCTTCAGCCAATATTTTTGTTATTTTTTTACATTATAGATTTTATGAGTATAAGTGATAACGAAAATGAGGATTTTTCAAACTTCGCATCCGTTTTCCTATAAACACTTGAAAAATTTTGCTCACTAACCATTATGAGCCATTAAATGAATGGAAATTGCGAAATTTTATTCGAAAACAATTATGTTCAGACTGCATTCGATGAATGTCACTAAAAAGACTTAAATTCTCGGAACACTTTTTTCAGGTTGAACAATTGCTCCAATATTCATACTACATGCTGACTTTGCTATCCTATGGAAAGCAACATATTTTATAACACGCAATTATTACAAAATAATCGACGAGTATAACTTTATTATTTTTCCAAAAAGTATTACAAATATGAAAAGGAACAACACATCACAAAAAAGGGAAACTTATCACTTTTGCTTTCAAATAGTCACAAATGTCTTATTTGGTTATCTTCTTTATACAACAGACTTCTGTATGATGGTCTAGTTCTCCAAAGAGATATTATCAATGTTTGTACCGAATGCGGTTGTGATTTCGGACATAAAATCTTTTAGACAATTGGTTATAGAATACTCTCGACTGGCGAGAAGTGTAGGCTAAGAGCAAAACAGCCTCAAGCACTGTCCACTACATGGTTTGAAGCAATTGTTCTACCAGGACTCGTTCTTACTCACAAACTCTTCTTGAATTGGCGAAACTAGTCTGGAATGCTCCCTTGACCATCTATTTTCAAAGCGCTTGCTGCATTGAGACAAGAAATGAAGATTTCATATTCTAAAACACAAAACGCGTTCTCGTGTTTTGAGATATGTGACGTAATAAAATAAACTATTTCTTTCCAGTTACTTTGAACGTGGAAATGATTTCACACTTATGGCCGCTTTAGCCTAGTGGCCATGATTGAGGACTCGCGGTCGGAGGTTTTCTTCAACTCGTGGGTTCGAGCCTTGATGCCACGACGTGTAGCCGGGGCTGATGCACGTTAAATCAGTCGAAGATCAATATCCTTCCTTTGGCATGGTGCGGAAGTTTGGAGAGGGAGATGCCAGCTCAAGTGTCGTCCTCGTCACTTGACCGAAATTAAAAATTACTGTCGTCAAAAGCCTTACATGTACATTTTCTGCTCTGGAAACACATTGTAAGTTTTTATTTACTTTTGAGTTTCGGAATTATGCAATATCTTATGTTCTTTTGTTAATATTGAGTGCGGGGGTGATTGTCTCAAGGGACCCCGGTTTGTAGCTCTAAACCCATTGGGCATTCTGCCAATAACCATCGTGTTGCTTTTAGTGCGATGTTAATAATAAAAATAATCAATCAATCGACTTCGCATTCATCTGGTGACTCATACGGGAAAGTTAAAAAATGGAAATAAAAATATAAAATCTGTTTCTTCTTCTTCCTATTAGCGTTGAAAAGTGCTATCAATACTTTTTATGTTATATCATTTTAATATTTTGATGATTATTTCACACTCACCTTGCACTTCTTATTCATAATTGAATTTAACAATTATTTTCCAGCTTAAAATGTGTACCATATTTCGCCTCCTATAATGTAATGCTAAACGGGCTTAAACTTTACATGCTAAAGTAAAACACTTCGTATTCATGGATTTTAAGAAGTCGTAGTTTTATAAACATGCTTATGTCTCATTTCGCGTTCTTTACAGAATAAAAGTTCTAATAATCGAATAATTTCTGGTGGATTAAATACAGTGGTGGCCAAAATTGTGGACACTTTTGGAAATTATTATGTTTTTAACTTTGTATGCTTATAAAAAATGTTACGTTCCAGAAAATGTAAAGTCGTATATATCATTTTAAAGTGAGTTTAGTACTAAATTCAATTAAAAAAACAAAATTCAAATATTTGTAATACAAAAAAAGTTAATCTGCAATAATTATTAATATACATTAGATACTAATGATTGCAGTGAGTTATCAGTAGGGTAGTTATCTTTTATTTTTTTATTACAGCTTCACATGGATGTTTCATTGAGCTGACGATAAATTTTAGCTTTTCCTTCGTTACTACATGATGTCAGAAAACAATTATAACTTCAATTAGTTCCTTTTTATATGATGGGCGCCTTATTCGGATAAGAGTTTTCAAACTGTGACACAAGTTTTCGATAGGATTTAAGTCAGATTTGTTTCTTGGCCAGGACAACAATTCAATGCTCTTTGTACAAAATCACTCTTTCGATAATTTTTCTGTTTGACAAGGAGCAGAATCCTGCTGAAAAATAAATGAAGCATTGTTGGGAAAGAGATCCCTGATGAAAGGTAGAAGTTTTAGTTCCAGAATAGAGTCAATGTATTTTCTTTCATTCAATGTCCAATTGATGACATGAAGGCGACCTATACTAGACCACTTTCTCATAACACAATAATCTTACATCTCTTTCTAGGTGTCTAATGTACTTTTTTATTTCATGTTATTCCTTCTTAAATAAATATTAAAATTTTTTACATTTCCTATACGTAACTTTATTACATAAGAAACAGCCTTCCTTTTACATAACAAAGCACAATAATGAGTTGTTCCAACTGTAAACAAATTGTCAGTTTCTGCTGGCATCCTCCCAAGCCATTGTGGACATTTGATTGGTTCTCAGAACAAGAACAATGAATTGGTCATGAAAGTTAGACATTACGAATCCCTTCAAACTGCGTTTGTTTCTTAGATTAAAGTACATAAAACTTTTTTTATATTGAAAATATTTGAATGTTGTTTTTTGTTTTTAATTCAGTATAAATGATGAACATGACTTTGCATTTTGTGAAACGGAACACTTTTTATAAGCATACAAAATTAAAAAACATAAAAATTTCCAAAAGTGTCCACAATTTTGGCTATATATATATATATTAGGGGTATTGAAAAGTAAATTACATTTGAAAAATGTTGGTCAAAAACACTTTATTGAGAAATGCGTTACAGTGTAATATGGCATACACACAGCTCACTATTTCCTTACACAATCTCCCATTCGCTACATACATTTGTTGGAACGTAACACTGATCGTTCGATACACCTACAACAAAAAACTGCTCCATGGTCCTGGAACAAGCTTAGAACAGCAGTCTGATTCTGGTCATTGTTGGAAAAATGTCTTCACCCTAAATATTCTTTGGGCTTGCCTAACTCATGAGAGTCGAAGGGTGCCATATCGGGACTATATGGTGGATGTGTGTGTATGCAAGCTGTGAGACCTCCCGTACAAAACTGAGAAGCAAATCCTGTGTTGGGCTAGCATTATGAGGTCTTGCATTGTCGTGCAAGAAGACAACACCTTTGCTTAAATTTCCAAGTCTTTTGTTTTTCACAGCTTTGTGTAAACTTCTTAGTATATCGCAGTACGACTTAGTATGAATGGTTTTGCCCTTTTGCGTAAAATTAGTTTAGACAACCCTTTCGTAATAAAAAACAAACAGTAGCCAATACTTCACCCTCTGATGGAGGAACTTTGGATGTTACATGTCAGATGTGCTCATCGTTGCTGGCCTTTCTTGTTTTTCCGCATTGGTTAAGTCTGCGTGGCCATCTTTGAACTGCTGACACCATTTCACTATGGCTGGACGTGGCAATGCATTTGACCCATGCACTGCCGATATTTCACGATGAATTTCCGTATTCGTGTAACGTTTTGCTCACAAAAAACGTACTGTTTAACGTACTGAAACGTTGGAATAAGTTTCCATCTGATGCACCATTTTTTTTGTCATACTTCATGGCAACGGTTTCACTACCCGAATGAAATTGCTATCTTGGAAGCCATGGATCTCAATTATCATCTGCGCAATCTTCACTCTTAGTTTCGTAAGGCTGCCATCTATCGGGGGAGCAAGTGTAACTTACTTTTTGAACGTCCTTAATATATATACATATATAATGGTGATAATATATATATACCGTAATATATATACATATAAATCTATGGTGATGAAGTACGCACTTTACCTATCCAATTCTTCTAAATACTGTTTTGTGGAGTTCGGAGCCACCTTGTACCTGGATATCGTCTTTAGTTAGGATATCTATTATCAAATAATAAATTTTATGTCCCTCATTTACACCTACATACTGATTCATATAGTGCATACTGATACTGATCCTACATACTGATTCCATTAGTGCTAGTAAATAAAAGAATCATTGAATTTTAAATAGGATTTATCCAGGTTAACATGACAATGGTATAGTCATTGTTAATAACTTAAGAAGAACGTAATATTGTCCTTTTGAATGTTGGTAGCATCTACTTGATGTTCTCAATAAAGTAACAATGATTTCTATATTCTACTTATTAGCCAATAGCGTTACAGTAGACCATATTCCAAGATTCTTGTCCAAGGCATTAGGCTGGAAAAAGATTGTTACCATGGCCCTTCAGATAATATTAGATCTTTAAGAAATGTTGTTATACTAAGGAAAAAGATTATTTATTAAAATTATATTAACGTATATATTAAAGTAACGCTAGCACTGTTATCTGCCGTGACGAGTGAACATCAGTCTTACATTGATTCGAATTAGTTTTTGCTTGACAAAATGGTAAGAATATACGAATCATTTTTACTTGGAGTTTTTAAAAGTAAAAATAAGTTCGAAGCACATTTGTATTAAATTATTTTAATATGAGATTAAATTATTTTATTATCGGATTAAATTAATTTATTACTTGAACAAAATTTTAGACTGAGTTTTTCAAGAATATGTGTAATCAAATGAGCACATATAACAAATACAAAATAAATTTCAGCATTAATTTATGTAAATTTTCCTGTTCTTGATAATTTTTTATAATTCAAACATATATTAGTAACTCTCAAGTAATTTAAATCACAAAAGAAAAACAGAAAAAAATCATGACATTTCATTGTAATAAAAAGAGATTAGCTCCATCATTCAGAAGATGGTGAATCTTTGAAATAAAGAATTATTCTGAAACACAACTGGAGCTTAAGATTCATTGGGCCAATAAATTCACGGGAAACTGATTGACGGTTTCATTAGTCAAAAAGCAGCAAAAAGTCAAGACACTTTATTAAAAATTGGGAAAATAATTTTAATTCCAAAGCTCTTTTAATGGAAAGAATTCACTTTTAATCCTCTATTTACATTGGAGCTTTTCCTTCAGATAGAAATTTTAATTAACCTATATGACAGATTTTGCTTACAAAAATAAAATTTTAAGGAAGAATTGGGAAAAGTACCATTTCAAAATTTCCTCACTGTGTTCTTAAAATGCAGGGAAAGACCAGTGACTCACTGTTCACGAGAAGGAATTTATATAAAAATTATTAGTAACTCATTCAGGAGAATGCATTTTTTTTATCATATATAAAATTATTGCTACTATAAATCATCTTAAGAAATTCATACAACAAGCAGTAGGTATAAAAATCTTCCTTATCTTAATAAGGAAAGAAGCTCGACAAAATCTATGTAGCACATGTATTATTTCCCCTACATTAGAGTATTTTCTTTTACTTTTTCATCCTCTAGCTTTTCTGATATTTTTAGCATTATAATAATGAATACATTTATAACGACTATAATTGCTGTAAAAATATTCTTCATTGTTTTTTTTTTTTGTCTAATAATTTACAGAATATGTCTATTATATTGATAAACATTAAGACCATAAAGGTAAACAGTATTACTGTACGTGTAATTTATGTGTTAGTTTTGCCATACATTCCACACACATACCACATACCAAAATCTTATTTAAGTATTAGGTACAATATTTTAATAATGAAGACATTCTGATGATTTAGAATTCTTTATCATTAATATAATAGAAAGTTCTCGTTTTAATAAAAAATAGAAATTGGTCATTTTAACTTCAAAATTATATAAGTTAAAATGACTGATTTCTAATTCCCTACCATTTTCGATACTATTATAGTTTTTAATATCATATCTATGCTGATTGATTTTAATATTAATTATTTTGATAATATTGTTCTTTTTTTAATTATATTACAATTTCTACGTCTTTGATTGTTACATTTGTTATAACTTAATATAGGATATTTATTTTCATTTAAGTAATCGTAATCTTTATCTTGAAAATTATTATTTGTATTCAGGTTTATAAATATGGTATAAGAATTTTTATAGCTGTAAACATACTTTTAATTTCAAAATATCCTAGTTTTATAGAATTCATTAGATTGTTAATCATAATCAATATATTTAAACTAATTATCTTCTGAATTAGAGTTGTTTATAACAGAATTATAAGAATTTTTATTCCTACTACCAATTTATACCAGCTTTATATTCGTAAAATTCAATCAATAATTCCTAAATAAATCTAACTTAAATATTTTTCTAAATAACTCAACAGAGCTCAAATAATAAGAGCATCTTTTGATGTTTTTAACATCTCAAAAAAAGTAACCTTCTAGAATTGAAAAAATAATAAATTCAATTACAAGTTTCTTGATAAATTCAAAATATAGCAATATTAACTGTCCTTCAATTTTTTTTACAATGATCACAAATATTCAGTATCAATTACATTCATAATCCACTTATACAATCAAACACCTACACTTTAAGAATGGTAAATTATTTTCACTACAATATATACCATCATACTGTTCCACTGAGCAAAGAGCAATCATAAAACTGGCCTATTGGCCAACCACATAATATCATCAATTTGGATTCCGTCATTAGAGATCTATCTATGGCAAATTTTCTTCTCTGTGATCACAAGGCATGTTTCACCAGTTTATACAAGTCTTTAATAATCGGGTATCAAAATAAATTAAATATATGTGAAGTTGTTACCGAAACTCTGCCCAATTAAATATTATGATAAAGATATCTGCTTATCTTTGGGATCCTAAACAATACACTTCTAATAAGTGGATCCGATTCCAATAGACTTCTAACCACGGAATCCGATTCCAATAGACTTCTAACCACGGAATCCGATTCCAATAGACTTCTAACCACGGGATCCGATTCAGGAGGAGACTCTCTGACAACCTTCTTACAGTTACTCTAACTACATTGACTCCCTCTGTATCTTCTCTGTCTCCTCACTCCTTCTTTCTTATTATACAATAAGGCTCACTAGGCTAAGGTCGCATATCTAACAACACATTAACTAAAGCAGTCCCTAAGGTTAATTAAAGCGAAATGTTCAAGAGAACCCTTTATATACTATTTAGAGTCCGCAAAATAAGTAGATATTATTATCATTATTAGATTTATTTAATAGGAACGAGTAAAATCGGCTACTCACATATTAAATTTATTTTGGTTATTAATTATTCAAAGTTTTGAATAAACTGGTGAAAGATTTTTTTGATCATTTTTCAGTAGTTCTCTAACTACCAACGAAGATAATTTGTCACGAGATGAGTTTCTTAATCGCTAAACTGGTGATTTTATCCGCTGTTACTAGAGTACACCTAGAAAACAAAACCGAGGAGATAGTATTGCTTGTTACGCAAGAAATCAGCTTTTGTAAATATACTTATACACACACCACAGAATAATTTTACAATAGCATCGATTTTTAAATATTTTGTCTCATAATTAGTATTGTTTATATGCCGAAAAGCAATGTTAAAAGATCAGCATAGATAATTTTATTTATAAAAAGCAGGAAAAAATATCTCTCATTAGGAAACATCAAGGTATAATTAGTATCCATATGATCTAGTGTAAGTTTATATAAATATGACCTAGATCATATATA
>BMAW01080403.1:784402-805886 GCA_019974015.1 Nephila pilipes
ATATGATCTAGTGTAAGTTTATATAAATATGACCTAGATCATATATATAAATATGATCTAGTGTATATATATATGTTATATTAATATATATACATGTATATATATATATGAGTTATATTAATATATATACATGTATATATATATATATGAGTTATATTAATATATATATATATATATATATATGAGTTATATTAGTATATATATATATGTATAACTCATACTCATATATATATTATATATATATAACTTTTTTTTTACACGGTAGATACGTTCCTTACAAAAACTGGGCAAAAAAAGTAATGAAGAAATCCATATTATATATTTATAAAACAAAAAAAATTCATTTTTATTACAAAAAAATTAAAATTAGTGTTCAGTAAAAATTAAGTTTATAAGTATATACAACATATAAAAATTCAAATTTAAATTAGGAATAAAACTACTAACTAACAATTATACATTGCTACTTAAAAAGAAGCGTACATGTTTATTATGAACTGGATCGAAAATGCCATTATCAGTAGATGTGTCAGATATATTTAGCAAAACTGTCGGCTTAAATTCGTTTTTAATGAACGGCCACTGTTGGTTTTTTGTTGTTACAAATTCGGTTATTACCAGTTGTTTCTTTTTTTTTTCTTTCTTTTTTTTGGTTTCTCTCAAGTTGCTTACATAATTCTTGGTATTCTGCTACACAAAACTTAAGATTACGTTGAAATGTTAATGCGCGCTCTATGTCAAGATCATGAGTAAGAAAATATTGTTTTATACTTGTAGCAAATTTCAAGCACTTGCAAATTAAATCAGCTGTTGAAAACTAAACTTCATATTCGACTTCGTAATTATCGAATTCTTTAATATTATAAACTGTCCTAAATTCTATCAAATCATCCTCATCCAAAGGGCTCTTTCTAGCATCATCGATGTCATCCTTTTCATGTTGCTAAAACCTTCGCCACCAATTTCATTTGATAGAGTTATAATTTCAGAACACACAGCTGATTTTTGAACAACGAAACTTCCACTTTTCACGCACTCTGCCCAATTTTTTTTCAAAAAGTATTTAAGGTCGATTGGCGCAACTGTTTGATGAGAAAATAAGCATGTGTAATACAATCCATAATTGTAAACTTTCTCCATGATTCCACAACAATCAAATTTCTTTCTTCACACACAACTGAGTCTAAAAAATATTTAAACGTTTGCTTTAGGTAGTAGATTATAAATGTTTCAGTAATACCTTGATCTAGTTGCTGAGTCAACGAGGTGGTATTACGAGGTAAAAAAACAATAGAATATTTGGATGATCCAGCACTGAATGGCTGGGCACATAATCAACGAGCAAAAGTATTTTGAATTCCAAACCTTTTTGTTCCATATATTTCTGGACCTCTGGAACAAAACAGTTGTTGAACCAATTTGTAAGCAGATCAGTCGTCATCCATGCCTTTTTATTCGCCATCAAATGAACCGGAGGTTGTTTAATGTCCTTACCTCTTAAAACTCGTGACATAAGGGATCTGTTGATTAACAGAGGCTTTAACATTTTAGCACCAGATACGTTACTACAAAACAAGAACGTCACCCGATCTTTGTCCGCTTTAAAAATATCAGCTGATTTTTTCAGATCATGCTACATACGTTGTTTCAGGCATTTACTTCCAGAATAATCCCATTTCATTGGCATTAAATATTTGATCGGGAGTAAAACCGCCCTGTTAAATTATTTGTGCTAGTTTATCCGGAAAGCTTTTTGCAGGATTTTCGCCTACTGATTCTACTTCTCTTTTTATTTTAACATTGTGAAATGCAGTTTTTTTTAGAAAATCTGACAGAATATAAAGTAAACAAACCATGGAATAGACTAACCACTCACACTTATGTGGTCATAAACCTATCGAATTCTAATTACACTGTCAAAATTAGTATAATTTTTGTTTTTGCATTCCTGCTAGAACAAAAAATTCTTGTAAAAAAGTATATTGGTGAACCGTGTTATATATATATAAACTTAAACAACAAAGTAAATTTTAAATAGATAGCCATGAAATTGCAGAAAAGAGGCTATTGCGATCAGTACAATAAACACGCAATTCAATACAAATGTGATGCGTATGCAAATATCAAGAACAAAACGTCATAGGCGACTTGAGTGTTCGCAAAACGCATGCGGTCGGTGCAAGCATTTCTGAATTTTATGGTCTCTCAGATGATTTCTCGTGGAGTTACAACAAAAAAAAAAAAAAAAAAAAAAAAATTTTTGTTAATTTTTTCTAAAACATTTTATATTTTAACACCCCCCCCCCCCCCCCCCCCCACACTCCCGTTTTTCAGTTACTTTACTTAAAAACAATACTTAATATAGTAATTTATTATTTCCTACTTAAATAATATGTTCAAGTTTAAAATGCGGAAAAGCACTTCTCTCTTTATACGCAACGAATTTTTAGACCTAAGTTCCTGTTTCAAATTTTGCGTCCGTTTTCCAGTTTCCTGTAACTATATGTCAACTTCGTAAGACAAAGCAACGTATAAACACGAAAAGACTCCAGTTCTTTACACTGCTATTAATGTATGTCTTTTGTGTTATTTTTCAACGACAACAGTCTTTTTGTGTCAGTTAAGTGTTTTACTTTGGTTTACAATAATCATTAATAAGATTTCCAGTATGCTTAATTAGAATTATTTTTTTCGCGCCCCATATTTAAAGAAAGTAAATATTTAAAACTCAGAAAAATTCTGGGTACTTCATTCATTATAAATTAATACGATTAAATTTTGGTGTAAAAAAGACAATAATATAAGATTTGGATATGTGTGATTATAGTATGTGATAATGGATTTATAAAAGGTAGTTTTAAACATTTTTTATGACCTAAGAATTTTTTAAAAAAATGTTTTAAAAATCTCTTTAAAAAAAATCTAAGAAATATTTAATTAAGAAGAAACAAAGAACAATAGGATGTATCTCTAGAAAAGAATATAAGCGCACTTTTAAGAGTTCACTTTTAAAAATTTTAGAGGCTACGCAGTACCCTAAAATGACGAAAAAGTGGAAAAATCTTTCCTTCCTATATTTTAATTGTACGATTTTCTAAATATATATGTACAAAACTTTACAACTCTAGCTACATTATTAAGCGAGTTATTTAAATTTTCTTTAACAGTGTGTAAAATCATTTAATTAAATTTGAAATTTTTAAACTGCTTTTTTTTAGAATTTTATTTTTCATAACAATCATGTTCTTAAAAGGCCCATGTTTTCTTTTGTAATCAATGTAACGTTTTGTAATTTTTCTAGTTTTTTATAATGTATTTGATAATACTGTTCATGGAATAAGGATTTTGATGAATAGTTATTTTTTAAAAATAAATCCATAAAATTCGATATAACTTTTTTGCAGTTTCTTGTAGTGACTAATAGAAAAAAAAATTGTAAACTACAAACAATACTAGTACAACTAAGTCCATGCACATAATGTAAGAAATATTTCTTAGAAATTGCCATAGAAATATATATTACTTAAAAATATGTTAAAACTTTTAGAAGTTGTAGGAATTTCAAAATTTTTTAACATATATTAAGAAAATTAAAATTTTAAATAATTGTTTGTTTGAAAATGAAGTACCTAACCCCCTGAAATACATGTTTTATGTGTGTTCAAATATGGTGATTAAAAACTTTTTCAAATAAATATCTAATTTAAAAATGCTGTTCACAGGATAATGTGTTCCTTTTAATATAACAAGGATCTACCATTTATACCTCTTAGTTCAGGTCTATCCAACCCAATAGCTTTGGAAGCTTCGCTTTAGAAGCGTATTTTTTCACTGTGGGTCGCATTGTGTGTGTGAGGGATTTGATATATTCTTCTTTTTAATTTTGGCTCTTTTAATGTCAATTCAAATTTTCACGCTGAAACCCACCGCTACTGTCCCCTCTCGAGTCGCAGGACTCGACTAGTAATTCTCCCGAGTCCCATTAGAGAAATAATCAGGAACATACTGCCACAAATTTCGGAAAATAATATTTTATTGAATTAAATGCGTTTGTACGAAATATAATTTTAAAAACCATCCTTCAATTGCAACACAATACTGGCGCTAAATTATTACTGATCAGAAGACTCCATCTGGACAGCATACTCTTCTTGGTCAAATGTATTAGGCTTGCAACAGGCAGACTGCTGCTGTTTCGCTTGATCCGCGTTTCTTCCCCGCGTCCAGTAATACACATCCGTGATCTTCAATAGGTTTGCTAGTTTGGTATATATTGCGCAAAGCCAACTCACACCAAACGGTTCGAGCGCTTTTTAATATGATCTTAACATTGGAATTGTTTCTGACCAAGAAAAAAAAATATGATGCATGCATTGAGAGATTCCGACAGTAATGGGATATGATACAAATGATTTATGGTTTTTTTCTGCGTGCAGTGAGAGATTAAATTTTCTGATGACCCAGCTCCGCGAGCCACAGGTTGACAACGGGTGGGCCACTTGTGGTCCACTGACTGGCCAAATCTGTCTTAGAACATGCATTTTCGAATCTAGAATTTTTTCTTTCCGATTCTATAAAAATGGATAAACTTGTCTATCTAAGAAAATTTCTCATATCACGAAACGATACATGATATAGGATCAAATGTGAACGCGTATTTTTTTTAAAGATCTTTTAAGAAATAGTATTTATATCCAAATTACCTCAATGTTATTTTTGATATATATATTCTCCAATTCTTTCTAGCGTATTGGGATTTATTTTATTCCAGTATGATAAGAAGTCGGACGTATACGGAGTCATTTGAACTCAAATTCTTCTACTTTTTCGTGCGATGAATCTCTTCCTAACACTTCTTGGAGGGATTTCATAGGTGCTAAGTTCGGATTATATATGGGGAGGATGTTCGAGAGTTGTCCAATGATATTTTTTGAATTTTTCTCGTGCTTCACCACATGTATAGGATATTGAATTGTTCTAGAGAAGCATGTTGCAGATTGTAATGGAACATCTTTTGGACTGATATCTTGCTTTAATTTTTAAAAAAATCGCTGTAGAATACTACATTAACTGTACGTCGGTTTTCAAGAAATTTGGCATAGCAAAATAATTAAAACAGTCTGCCACTATTAAAAAAAAATCGTTTATTCGAGACTTGTTCAAAAAGTACTCGTATTTGATGATATCATTAAGGTTAATTGTTGTTACCACTGGTTGCTGCCATCTGTTAGGCTAAACCGAAACAAATTTGACATTGATACATAAGTTAGTTTTAATATGCCAGTCATTTACTGCTAAATCAAAATTTGATTGCTACCACTTCGAGTTGTCAACCTCATTTTGCTTCGAGTTACCCCCATCAGTAGGACCTGGATTCATCATGCACCAGAACCCAAGCATAAATCAAAACGTTGAGTTGCTTTCGATGAATCTTTTCCAAAAAAAGCGAAGATGGGCATCAGCCGGAAAAGTTATGACGAAGAATTTTCGAGGCACGAAAGGCGTCATGTTCTCGAATACGGGTTACTGAGTCTTAGATAGCTGTCTAGTGAGTCACGTGCTTACTAAAAACAAACTATTTTCTATGATACGAGCACCATCTATTGGAATTTCTAAGGATTTATTGAACGACTCGCGTATTTGATACACCTTCGTAAGAACGGGGAAAGGAAAAGAGAAGAATTTTGGTATACTTATTTTCAGGGGAATGAATGTATAAATCTTTTATAATAAAATGAAGTACAAAGAGGTTATTTCATTTCTTAATTTACACTTTTAATTGTAAATGTTCTTATAATGTTAACTCAGCTTGATGAAGATATTCTTTGCACTTTAGCACAAATCATTTAAATCAATTCACCACTGCTAGAATACAACAAAAATACTAGTGAGTTGGCTTTTTTTATTTGCGTAATACAAAATACAAAATTTCGTTGCTTAGTGTAATTATGTATGGCTGGAAAGATAAAGAGATATGGTATTTGCAACACGTATGAAGTGAAACGCAAACTCATTCTATTTCAAGATGGTGGTATTTAATCTTCAATGAACGGGCTCTACCCTTAAAACGTTTCACAAAATACGACATCATTGTTCTGATGCCTTAATATGGTATATTTAAAGTTAGAAATCAACTGCTAATGTGTTTATCATTAAATATAAGAAATTCTTAAAAATTATTATTATAAATAAGTAAAAAAAATTTTTTTAATTAATAAGAGAATAAAATTTAACGTTTATAATTGTTAGTATATTAGAGTGTGTACAAATTTATACAAAATATTTGTTGTTTGTCGCTTTTAAAAAGAAACAAAAGATAGATATAAATATCTCATGCTTTGTTCGAGTTACAGAAAGGTAAAAAAAAAAAAAAAAACCAAACTCGAAAAAATTTATGTTATCTAGTTTACTATGAACGGTTCTACGAAATGGGAATTTTTCGTGTACAGATTTATACGTAGTTTATTGCTTGTGTGATATAGGGCTTTTTTTCCATCAGAAATAAATATCGATCTTACGATTATTGAATCGTTTTACACGCGAACTCAGAGATTGCTTTTGTGAAAGATGATATTAAACAGGAAGTTAATACATTGTCATCAAGCTAGAAGTATAAGACATGACATGGAGAATTAAAAAAAAATTGCTTTAAGGAAAAGACACGATTATTTCCTCGTTACGAGTACTATTATTAAAAGTTTTGTTTTGCGTTCTAACTGTTGAGTTTGACTTCTCTTTTGAACAAAATTGAGAAATGGAAGAAAAAAATTATGCAGTGCAATAAAAGGAAAGAATCGAAGTACAGAATTTGTTCGATGTTTGAAATAAATTCGATTCTGTCGACAATTGACCATAGATTTCTTGACATCATGCTTCACTTTATTTCAAGAATATTTTTATTGAGATTCTTGATGGAACGTTTTTGTTTTTTCGCATATCTCAATACAATCAGTGTGGATTTATTTATGTCAAGCGTGTCATTTTTATTTTCAGCCAAGAGCTAATTTCTAACAAGTAAAAATACTACGCTCAATGTAGTTGTCATCGTAGTTTTTTTAACTCTCTCTCACCCCCACCCCTCCTATATATGTGTGTGTGTGTGTATATATATATATACATAAATATATGCCCATAGAAGGTGTCCTGTTGCTTGCGATTTATATCATAGTGCTTATACTGCTTTATAGAAACGTTTTATGGTACACAACTTAGGTACACTATTGGCATAATAATGCTATTAGAGTACCTAAGTTGTGTAACATAAAACGTCAGGCAGATTATTTTATGTCACAGCAAAAATACTCTAAATTTTCTTGGAAACACCCAAGTGAGTCTACTCTTTTTCATTTAGTTTTTCTGTCACTTGATTTCGATAAACACAAGCAAGAGCCAAAAGAGCCTAAAACAGATGTGTAATCGGTTGAAATACACACACAAAGGAAAAAAATTATAATTTTTCTTTATAAAAAAATCAAAATTGTTTTTTTAACACACACACTTATTAATTTACCAGATACAGAACAACTGGATTATAAGCGTACCGTAAGTAAACTTTTTATTCTTGCTCTCCTGAAACAAAATGTTTAATTTTTGGTACAAAGTACAAGAATAATGGAGTAGAATAGGTATTACTTTATTATAGGTATTATATTTTATTATATTTGTGCTGCTATTGGTAGTGGTATATGGTTCCCACGATCATGAAACAAAGAAATTTTAATTTGGAATGGTCCCTCTTGGTCACTTTAAATTTTCTCATGAGAGACCCACATAGGGCCATCGTATGTTCAATGTCCTGAAGCAGGACACTGAATTTTTAATTTTTAGCAGGAAATGACCTTTTCTCTCTCTTTGTGGCTACATACATCTTTCGTGTCGTCATACTTAAATAAGGAACTCGCCAATAATTTTTCGCATTCACACACAAGACTCCCAAGCACATGACAATACATATTTACACATGGACATAATCACACAAGACACTCTTGAAGCACATTTTCTAAGCTATGTACACCAATTAAGCTTCAATATTGGGACGCAACTGTCATATTTCTCCAGGTAAGAATTGCTGACTTAAAATCATGTTGTTAAATAAACTAAAGAGCCCACCAAATAAAAATCTTTTTATTTTTTGTTCAATTTTCTAATTTTCTATTCTCATCTCTTCTCTCAAATATACGATCCATTTGACCTAGTAGTTTAAATAAAATAGTAATAAAAATGAAAACTGTTAATATCAAAATCCAGAGCTAAACTATCATAAAAATAAGAATTATAATTAAATAACTGTAAACATCAAAATTGCTCATTAAAATAAAAATAATAAAACTGTTAATATCGAAATAAAATCATTAATATCAAAATTATTAAAAATGTTAATAAATATATAAATTACTTATTTAAAAACTGTGATTATAAAAAATGTTAATATCAAAATTCATAAATTTTAAATAAATTAATCTAATTTAGAGAAGAGGCTATTTCAATATTGGAAATGATGCGTTGATTAAACACGAGTAATAGTCCAATCACAGCTGAATGAGTTAAATTTTATATGTACAGCAATCCATTTTTATTATTAACTTCGAGATCAGGATTCTTCCAATGACTAATTGGGTAATGCTGCCCGAATTACACTAAGGTATGGACTTCGGAAGAAGAGAGAAATAAAATGTTATATGTAAATTAAGCAAAAATTATCTTATTCCAGAAACCAAGATGTAAAATTATGTGGTCCTAAGAAGGATCCACCCGTGTGGTGACCGGGTGTGAAAGAATAGTCCCAATGTAGCTCATGTATGTCGTTAGAGGCGATTAAAATGGGTACCCAATGTCTGAGGGTATAGGACATAATTCGAGAGACCAACCCCCCGTGTCTGAGGGTATAGTCGGGAACCCTGCCCCTGAGGATTACATCAGGGGATTGGTTTTTCAGGTCGGAAGACGTCAGGAACTTGCCTTCCTTAGGCAGGTAAGGGAAGCATTCAACCGAGGTACTCTTGTGATCCTTTTCTTTCCCATGGGGTTTACTGTTTTTGGTAAATAGGGGCGACGCGTCCCCGTGATATCCTAGTGATCCATCTCTATTTTCGACACTCCATCTTGTCAACCAATATTTAGTTTTTTTCCGATTTTTTTTTCTTGTCTAGACTACAGTTTTACCTTGTTTGGATCAGCATGGCGGTATTTGGCTCTTGCAACATTACAATACTATCACTCACTCCAAGATGGGTCCATGAAATGAAATCTTATCGAGAAAAGAATATGCTTCCGTGGCATCAATAACTTTTTATTATTAATTTGTTCTGAAATTCTTTAAAAATTATATAAAGAACACAAGAAACAATATTAATTTTTTAGGATTGATTTTGAGGAGTGTTTGAAAGGATTAGTTTCAGACAAATGAAAAACGAATTTATTGAAGGTTTCTTTTCAAATAGAGGATTTACTACACAAATTCTATTTTAAAATGAAAAACTTTCATGCGAAACATTAGAAACTCTTTTAATAAAGATTGTAAGTAATCATTTAAACTGCTCATGAAAGAAATTTTGGCTCATTTTACAAACGGACAGCTCATAAAAGACAATTTGAAATCGACAGATGCAGAAAAAAAAATCATATTGAAATATGATACAATTTTTTTTATTTAATTAAAATTTTGTTATTAAATGATTGCAGTGATGAAATATCAGAGTTACAGAGGAATATATGAAATATAAGATTAATAAAATAATATTATCAAATTAAAAAATTATTTTTTATTCACTGTTTACAATGGATGTAATGTAAAAATGCTATTACTTTTTTTTTGTTTCACATTTATAAGATTTTTATTGCAAAGGACAGATTGCGCATGCCTGCAATAATAACTCCGAATCTGGAAGATTAGTCTAAAATTTAATATTCTAAAGTGGTGATAATCTCCTACTTTTGTTTTTATTTTTCATTTTAGGGAGGTTCTCTTTTCGTACAAAGTGATGAAACTGTCATGTTTTTCAGAGGAAAGAAAATTGATGCATTCACCCTTTTCTTTTTATGTATGTTTGTTTGCGAAAGTGGGTCACGTTGTGGGAAGAGGCTGATAAACAAATTTCAACTTTTCGGGCTTGCTATGCGAATAAATTTTATTCAAGTATTATTAGATCATATTTCGTGAATTTATGAATAGATGCAATCCTGTACTTCTAACCAATTAGCTCATCTATCTCACAGTTGCGAGTTTTTTAATTTTAAAAACAAATTTTTATTAACAGTAATAACACACGTTAGTAAAAAAATGCATTCGATTTAAAATATCTGCATTATAAAAGAAAAATAAATGTATGTTTCCGTTTTGAAAAAATAGGGGAGAATCTTACCTTATCATTAAATTTGAAATTGTACATGAAATTTACATATCTGAGAAAGATATCGGCTTCGATTTCATCGGAAAATAGTCGTACTTGATTAGATCTGTCACGCTACCTTCGTAAACAGAACCCATTACATAACATATAGTCACAATTTCTTTTGAACAAGGATAATAGATACTTTGTTGCTCCATGCATCTCTGATGACTAAATAAATAAATATAAAAACTCTAATACATACTGATCTTCTAGAATATGAATGTAAATTACGAACTACAAATACGAGTATATAGTTACGAAATTATTAATACACGACAAAAATAAAGAGAATGCATTTGAATCAACTAGCTTACAAAATGCTTAAATCTGTGTACAAAAAATAATTATACTTAATAAATTTATTACCTTTTATTTCATTGTCTTATTCTAGATCTTTTGTCTCGATATTGGAAGTCCATTTTCAGATATTAATTTAAAGAGACTGAATTTGAATTACAACAGTGAATGCCATATTACCGTTTATCAGGTGGTAGTTTTATTGTACAGTACATACTAATTTTTTAAAGCACTTTAAAGAATCAAGAAAATAATTTTTTTTATTACCTAAATAAACGTGAAAACTTCTTTTCAAGATTAAAAAAAATTCAATGCTTTTCTCATGCATAATTAAAGTTAATTAGTTTTTCAGTATGATTTAATTCATGAATTCCAGTATCGGTAGCCCCTAAGCGATTCTGGCGAAAATTTAGCGACTTAGAAAAAAGATCGCCAATGTAGCGCTATGTAAGCAGTGACGTCATGAAGACGCTGCAAATGAAAAGAAAACCAATATTTAGCAGATTCGATCGAAGAAAGCAAATATAAACGTCAAAGACATGTTAAAAAAATAAGAATACCGATAAAAATGTCTACAAATAATAGCTTTGTATATATATATATATAATAATCATTTATAAATAAGAATTATTCATAATTTCTATTCATATAAAATTATGAATAGGAAATATTGATAATTTGTCACTTAATTATAAATAAAAAAACGTTTTTGTAATTAGCCGATTGGGATCCGATTTTGGCCTAGTTGATAAGAACGCAACAAATAGTGACCGGTCAACTTTTCTTCAGAAATAATAGTCAAGGGATCGAAACGCCACCAGTACTCTAAGGTCAACTGTTTATCCCTTCCACGAGGTCGAAAACCATTGAAAACGTGGAACAACTAATTGATTATCACATCAATTAGTTGACGTTCATATTAGTTAATCACAACAAACCCAAAACCACAGAGGACGAATATATTTTGTTGTAATGACTGTATGATTAGGGTTCATCATTATTCACTTTGAAGTCTTTTGACAATTTTTTTCCGTCGAGGAAATATTAAACGAAAATATGTGATGGCATTACTTCATTATTTAATTCTACAGCTATTTTAACGTTTAATTAAAGAGTCAATAAGTTTGAAACTCCAACTGAACATACATAAGAGCAGGAAACAAAAGACCTAATTTATCACCAAAGAATAAGTAAGGTTTTTCGAATCCTTCTTAACTCAGTTAATCTTAGTTTATATTCTAATAATAAAACCTTAGCTTACCAATTCACACGTTCTCATTCTGACACTTCTCAATAATAGAAGATTAGACTTTTAGTACTTTAACTAGGAGTTGCTTCAATCCAAACGATTAATGATGATTCAATTCAAATATCAATCAGCTAGTCGTTATCTTCCATCTCCCTTTTACTTTTCCTTCCAATGCTGTTTCGTTTATATATCATTATATCTAACTGAGTTCTCTATACTTCTTATCTTCATCTAATTTACCTTATTACGTTTCAATCTGGTTGTGAAGAAAATGTAGTTTCATGCAATTAAATTACAAAAAGATCCTAAGGTTAGCGAAGAGAAAATCGCGAATAGCCCAACATTACAAGTTATGTTCGTTGAAAACAGTCTGCCAACTGACCCAAGAGCGTATTTCATATGTAGTACATAATAGTTTGCATTGCAACAGCAAAGAGACTATTAGAAGTCATTGGAAATGTAAGGGATATCTGTATTATGTAGCTTAATGTGTTTTTCTTGCAATGGTTTCTTAAAGTTCCCATCTATTAGCATTTTTAATTAATGAACATGATCTTAATCCTAAGCCATTTCTACTTTCCTCCTCAAGTCAAGACTATCATATTTATTTGAAAGCAATTGTGTGTTTGTATAATAACTTCACACTGAGAAGTAACTCGAGGGCAACTGACGACAGATCTCGTAATTTTGAACTTTGGTCGTCAAGTGACTAAATCAGTAGTGTAGCGGGACTGATGCTCACTAAATCTGTCAAGTCCTCCAGTTGGCACGGCAAGGAAATCTGCGAGGGAAGTGCCAGATCAAAAGTGTCGGCTTCGTCATTTGATTGATTGAATGATTTTATTAACGTCGCATTAGAAGCAGCACGAAGACTGTTGGCGACGTAACTCGTTATTTTGAACTTCGGTCAAGTGATGAGGACGACCCCTCTCCAAACTTCCACATCACACCAACTGGAGGATTTAGGATCTCGACAGATTTTATGTGCATCAGTCTCGCTACACGACTGGTATTTTGTGGCATCAGGACACGAACCCACGACTCGACGAAAACAACGCCGGCCTCGAGTTCGCGATCATGACCACTCGGCTATGACGGCTACATTTGAATAAGATTGAATGCATCCTAAGCAACAAAAAATGAAGAAAGTTTCTAGCCAATTACATTTTCTTCCTTATTTTTGAAAATGTTTGTAAATATTTTAAATCCACAAACGAGTCATTAAAATAGATGAAAAAATATAATTCCTGAGAAATCATTATTTTTCACTCTTCCGTATGCCCTTTTTTTCAGAGGTATATCTATATAAAATGGCGTCCGTGGAAAGAATTTAAATTACGCTGTCCTTAAAATATTTAAGATAATGATTTGGTTTCAGGGGCATAAAATTTTAAATACGTACTAAAATATACATAATACAAATAAAAAGTATCATTCTAAAATGTTGATATTCATACGAACCAAATCTTTGAAATTATGCAAATTAGACAAAACCACTACGTGAATTATTACAAAATACAAGATTCTAACTGAAATATATACATGTATATCAAAAATTACATTATTGTTGAGCAAGTGGTACAGTTAAATAATAAATTATCAGTATAATATATTTATTTATTACATGTTTGAAAAGACTTTATTATTGAAGTAACAATATTTTTTTCAGAATATTAATAAAACTGTTTCTCCCTCATTTTCACAGTTGCGAATTCATCAGAAGGAGCTCAAAATTAATTTTTTCAGTTTCTTCTCAAAGTTTTTCAGTTTCTTCTTCAAAATTAATTTCAATTTGAATTGCATAGCATTTCTATATAAAGTTTAACAAGAATCACGTAATATAACAAAACACACGCTTCATTCGTAATATTTTATAAATTAGTATAATATTTCTATTTAATTTTTCCTTTTTATTGAAAAACTTTGTTGTTCAAAAATAAAAGTAAATTAAAAAAAAATTAGTTTCAATAAGTCAACAAATTCTTTTAATATACCTGGTCTGGTAGGAATGCGCCAAAGGACGCCCCCTGCCAGCGGCACCCGTATCATGGGCCCTGCCTACAACATTCTAGATACTCCAATGGGTACTGCATTGAAATAAATATAATAGGTTTGAGGAGGAAAGTAGAGATTCCATAGGATTAATATTAAGTTCACGAAATCAAAATGGCCCGTAGATAGGAGCCTTATAGATTGCTTACGAGGGATGTTCCGAAAGTAAGTCTCGTCCTTTTTTCCACTCGGAAACTTTGTTGCCAAATGAAATAAACCATGGCATCATGAATTATATATTTTGCTCAATTTTTCAACATAATCGCCACCAACAGCGAGACATTTGACATAGCGTGCAATCAGTTTGAAGAAACCACTCTGGTAAAACAAAGGGCCTTGCGATGCAAAGAATTGTCGCATATCATCCTTTATCCTAGCATTGTTTTAGATAAGTCTAAGCCCAACAAATACGCAATATGGACGCCATATTGCGTATTTGTTGCATTTAGCGTCTGTACGCTAACGGCATGTCCTCTACTCTAGCAATGTTGTTTTTATTTGTCGATATGGAGGAAAGCTCACTTTTTTTTCGAATTTCATCTGCCACACTCTGCAGTCCTTCACTGAGCATGCAACCCCAGCAACCTTTTGATGAGATATGACCTGTTCACCATACATGGTGTATAGTTATTCATGGATGGTACACTAGTGTACCACATGCCTGTTTATACAGGATAATAGCATACACTTCTATAGCCGACCATGTTGTCAGTACACGTCTGTCTTCCACTATGATTTGTATTCAAGAATGCTGGACTGCTGCTTCTCTCTATTCTTTGTCACTCAGCGCATGTGTCATTCCTCCTCTGCTGACGTTACTTCCGTAGATGAACCATTGGAGAACATTGGAGAAATTAACCGAGCACATAGGCCGCGGAGCGGCCTTCAAGCTCGTGTCGGCAAATTGAAGCAATTTAGACTTGGTAAAAGTTTTTGAAATTAAAACATTCTGTATATTGAGTTCGTAAGAAGGTTTGAAAAAGAGAGCATTGGAGTCTGGTATAGAAGGCTTGAAGTTGAGAGTTTTGTTCAGAGGAGTGAACCAGATGAACGTAGATGAACCAGAAACGGATGTGGATTTTTATGGTGGATGTTTGTTTCACCTGGTGAATCATCTGTTCTGTAAAAAAACCCGACAAAACTTACTTTCGGAACATCCCATATACTCAGAACCACTTACCCTGTTTAAATAACACCGTATTTTCATAAAAATTTACAAATTAGGTTTCTACTATTTGATGAGAAATAATCTCCTACTTATTCTTTTTTCCGATTCCTTGTTCATATCTTGGGGAACAGGTGATGCTATCTCACCATCATTAAAAATTCGATATCTAGGATCACATTCGTCGTTATTTAACTACTCATTAATATCATTTGCTTCACAACTTGGATTTCTTCCAAATTACTTTGTATTGCCCCACTGCCCATTTATGATGACCATTATCCAATTTTTTAGTTCAAAGACCAGTTTTGTCTTTTATTTTCTTAATGTTTGATACCTTGATTCAACAAATTTCTCTTTATTATAATGGTTTTTTTAGATATCACAAATTTGATGCTACGAGCTTTCTCGTATTAAAAGTAATCGATTTCAAACATTAGGAAAAATTTCTCGAATACTATGTTTTTAAAAATAGAAAAATTCTAACACGTCAAGATGTATATATTTATTCTTTTGATAGAAAAACAAAGTATTTTGTATACTATTTTCCGTAAAATCATTTGAATAATTTTAATACTTTTCAATTTGGTATTTTTAAAACCTGTTTATACAAAGGATTTTGTGTTAAACGGACAAGTATCTGGAAAACGAAGCATTCCAGTTGATGAATACTTTGAATTCTCAATATTCTATTTTATTTGAAGATGATGACTTTTTGACATGAAAACGTTGTGATTTTTAATTGGATATCTTGTAAATTATAAAACAATGATAATGAAAAGCATTATGTAAAAGTTTCAACAAAAAGGTGTAATAACGAAATTATATCCTAGACTTTCAAATGAAAACATCAAGATTGTATTTGATATAAATGATAATATAGAATATGATTTTGTAAAAGTATTACAATTTTAGTAATAAATTCTTGATAATATACTTGTATATAAATTCGTCAAAATTAATTTATGTGAATTATTGTGTTTGTATTTATAATTTATGCTTTATAAATAATGTATACAAAAGTGGAAAAGATGAATTAATGAATGCCACATATTATAATAAGCTAATTATCTGTGGAAATTTTATAATAGAACAAAAAAAAATAATCTTGGTAATTCTTTATGAAGGAAATACCAGTCTTTACATTTTTATATCCTACTGGTTTTTTCCACTTAGATGATTATATTTTCATCCCTGTTAAGTTTTATTTCTGTGTCAAATAGACATTCAACAAAATCAGAAAACTATTTTTATTATGGAAGTATGTCCTTAATATAACTTTTGATATTACAAGAAATCAACCTACTTTACTAATCTTATAAGAATTGAGCAACTCACTCATTTCTATTAATCTTCACCGATTAAAGTACATTACATAATTTACAAAATGCGTAACATAGACTATTCGCAAACTATTACTTAGTAAATTTTTGGGTTTTTTTCTCTGATTTTTTTTACTTAAGTTTCTAAATCCTTTCCAAACAAATAAAACGTGGTTGCCAATGTGTTCTTTAGGAATCCAGAAGAACATACCGTAGAGTACTTAATTTCTTACACCATAATAAATTTCTTTGCTTAAGATTCCAGCGGACAATTAATTAGCAAACAAAAAGAAGATCCAGAATTAGGACATATTTATAAATTACTGTAAAATCAGATGATGTATCCGCGAATACAGCGAATTATGAAAACTGCTCCTTGCGATTTCAAATTCATCGATGGAATTCTTTATATTAAGTACTTGGTTCCGCTCAATGAATTTGCTTATAATTCTAAATCTTTAAGATTGTCAATTTAAAAAGAATTTCACGATAATACAATTTCCGACCATTGGTATTAGGAAAATATACGGAAGGATGAATGATTTGTGCTATTTTCTGAAAATGTGGAAAATGGTAGGGAATATGTCTCAACGTGCGACCCATGTCAGAAATATAATTTATCGCAATGCGTTACCAACTGGTTGTTTAATTTCTAATGTTCCTAATTATCCTAATGAGCAGATTTGGCTAGATATATTAGGATCTTATCCAGCCTCGTAGCCCGACCGGTACCGGTACATTTGAATTATTATCGAATATTTCTCTAAATGGGAGGGGAACTTGTATCCCTACGTAAAGCATCCGCAAAAATTGTAGCTAATACCCTTTTTCAAAATTATACATCAGATATGGGGCTCTAATAAAAATTTAAGTGATAATGAGTCCCAATTCAATCCGGATGTATTTGATTAATTGTGTCGCACCTTGGGCATCAAACACGTTAAAACAGTTCCTTATAGACCGCAGGAAAAAGCCACTATACGAGTTAACCGCGAAAATGTATAATCATGATCGCAAGTTATGTTTAATCAAGTCATACTTATCAAAAACAATTTCTAAAAAAATTCGCTTATACTATTCGTACGGCAGTTAGTCCATGGAACCACAGTAAAAACGACCATTTAATTATTTTTATACCGAAAGTTAATTATTCCATTCCAAAAATTATTTCAAGTTCTCCTATGTAGAGATGTGTTTTGCAAAAATATCGAACAGATTTTAGCCAATACTGTAATAGGGTCCAACAACAAAAGCAGACTAGCTGTTATAAGATGAAAAGCGATTTAAACAGAAAGATAAATGATCAGCTTTCAGTGACTACACATCTCATATGCTCTAAAAATACAAAAGTGGTAGCAAAGTTTCAAAAAAAATTAGAAGGCTAAAGTTATCGAAGTCCTTAATAACAATGCGGTAATCTCAAAGAACCATAGGGAAATTACTGTAAATATCAATTAGGTGTGGATGTATCATTATCGAGAGGCTGATGCAATACAGAGCTCGAGAGGACAGAAACGTCTTCATAATGCTCAGGTTGTCGAATCAGTAAATAGATGGATTAAATTCAGAAAAACCCACAATCACTTGACTCCTTTCACTTCTTCCCAGAAAAATAGAGTACCGTTCTGAAATGCAAAACTCTTTCATCTATCAATATTAAACGAAACAAAAAGCGCTTAATACAGGATTCTATATCATTTTTGACAACTCCATAATTGAAAAGGACTACTTCATCCACAAAAACAATATCACGAAGGAAAAGAATTATGCCGCACCATCCCGGAGTAAAAGAGGACTACCTTCCTCTTTATGCTATCCAAGGACAACTAAGAAACCATATTATGGGCTAGGCAGCTGGAAGCATAACATCCAACAGCCAACGACCACCCCAGTGTCGATATCACCAAATAAAAGTCAACGTTGCCTCAAAATCCCGGCCAGTTGTAAAAGAGGAAATCTATTCCGCAACATGCAACTTCCAACAAGAGCTGTCGCCCGAGGAGCGCATCTTCCTTGAAAAAAGGATGGGGTGCCTCATCGACAGAATGCCTAGAAGAAGGGTTGGAAGACTTTCGAGAAAGAAGAGCCAATTTATCAAGGAAACAGGATGATAAAGGTATCAGATAGTTATTTATATGTATATATATACGAAACCGGGAGGGCAAATTATTTCATGTATTAAATATTATCGTTCCTATTTTAACAGCTGACCACTTGTGCCGAAAATTTAAATTGGATTTCTCCCTCTCCAGTTCTTTTAAGCGGTTGGTTAGATCTGTGAAATTTGTTGTTCCACAATTCCCCGCTTTTTCAACCTATTAGCTGAATTAGAAGTGATGCTGCTTCACTGCAGAGGGTGCCAAGTTGAGTTCGTTGATTTTTGTTTTGAGAGCATGTACAATGAAAGATAGTGTAGCTTTATTTAATCTTAATTTTTGAAAACGTTCACCAAAACGGGAGGGAGGGGGGGTTTCAGCATTTTTCCTAATTCTGTGCTGAAATAATCTGTATCAAAACAAGTGCTTTCTTTCGGCTCAATATTATTTCAAGTGGTTGAAGTGAAATATTTTATCTTTCGCTATATCTTTGACAAGAACTTGTAGTTTATTTGAAAAGCTCTCTACCTCTTTCAAGAATGTATATGCGACATTTCCTTTTCTTTGCAATAATACATTGAAAGTACTAAGATGTGAAGTAATGAAATAGAATTTTTTTAAGTATGTCTCTTCTTCCAATTCTTGATGTGTTTCGCTTTTTTCCCTGTAGGAACAATTTCATTTCATTACATAATGCACACGGGTTTAGAACGTTTCCTCTGGAAAGTCAGTGAATCTTATTGTTCAGAAGTATATCTGCATACTCACTATCCATTTCGTCCAAGATTACCTTAAATTGGGGATTATAAAGTGGTTTGGTCTAACACGAATTATAGTTAACATTAAAATTAACCTACAATTGTTTTCGCAGCCACTCAAAAACCATTTATAAAATAAATAAATGTCTAAAAAGGGTAAACATTAACTTCATTATTGAATAAACACAAAAAAGTTAAAACAATAATTAAAAACTAAACATTAATCAAACATTGAACACAAGAAAATTACAATTAAGTTACATTCTATTATTAGGTGGTGCTTAAATCACTCTAACACCACCCTTTGCAACCCTAGTAATGTCCATTTTGACCAGATTATGGCGCCTTTATGTATAGTGTCGGCAACAGTCGATTTCACAGGAAAAGAAAACATTTTGCTAAACATTATACAAATAAGATGCACTTTTAAATCTAAACAACTAAAGAAAATTCTGATAGTCAATGGACTTCGGATTAAGGATGGGCACTGCGACCTGTTTTCATTTATATGGCGCAAATGCGTCATATAAGAAATTCCAGGTGAGACAGAAAATTTAAGGTATATTTCCAACATGGACAAGATACTGTAGTTACCTTGATAATAAAGTTCAGTACTGTAACTATCTTTTCAGGAAATGTTTGAGCGCAAAGCGCTTCGTGATGCATCACGCAATGGAACGTGATAATTTCACAGATGATCAATTTTTTTTTC
Organism: Nephila pilipes; assembly: GCA_019974015.1. Taxonomy (NCBI): domain Eukaryota; kingdom Metazoa; phylum Arthropoda; class Arachnida; order Araneae; family Nephilidae; genus Nephila; species Nephila pilipes. The sequence continues at coordinate 804,445 of BMAW01080403.1, forward strand.
TTTAAAATTGTTACAACTTCTTTATCTACACCTTCCATACTTTTAGCTCCATCAGTAACAATGGAAATAATTTTATTTAAATTTATTTCAGTGTGTTCCAGATATGTGATGCTACAGCATTTCCATTCCTCAATAATCGGAACGTGTAATTCATCAGTTTTTTGAGAACAGGCAAAATTATCTCTTAGTTTCCGTTGCAAACCGATTGTATAGAATGCCGTGACTATATTCATCTCTAGTTGATGTGATTCAGTGGTACTGATTGATGTTATCGACTAATAATTCATTTTACTTATAACTTTTTCTCTAAGTAATTTACTTGTTCAGTTATTTCTGATAATCATTTGTTGGTGACATTTATAATTTTTGTACAAATAAATACAATTTCTTACGACCAGTTACAGTACGGTTTGTAGGATTTAAAACGTCTTTAATAATACTATTCTACTCCCTCGTAGTCTGGGGGGGGGGGAGAATCACGAAATTACCAAACAGCCGAGATTGCCGAGTGCCAGCTAGCTTGGCTTTTAATGGACGATCTATAAATAAATTCTACTCAAGGGCTCTTCCTTTTTATCTTAATAACTTGAATTTTCAACAGGGCTCTTTATATTCAGTAAATCATTATATATATATATATATATATATATATATATATATATATATATATGTGTGTGTGTGTGTGTGTGTGTGTGTGTAACTAATATTACTCTAGTAATTTTAGTGTTTCAATACAATTCAATTGAAATTGCTTGTCCATACCGCTTAGAATCCAATAGATACAAAACAGTGTCAGAATGGATGAGAAGAAAGCGACTAGGGGTGGGATACCAATAAGGCGTTACAATAAAACTTGTCGTGCTGGTGTAATTTATTGTAAAACTGTTTAAGAGATACGGTATGGGATTTTGTGGTCCGAAAAGAGTTTTTCTCATGCACTTTTGTCCAAATATGGTATCCCTCTACAATGTTGTATTTCCCCAAGTACTGTGCTTTCTTCAGCTTACAATTTTAGGTTCTCATGATGAGCTTCTAGAGTAATTTTTAGATGTTTTGAAAATTAAGAAGAAATAAAATTCTTATATAAAATGGATCTCACCGTAGTATAATTTAACTTTTAGATATCGATACTACTGCCATCAATTATACCGTAATTAAAATTGAGTGTCATGAATTAGGGAATTTGGACTTATCTATTATTCAAAATTTTAACACAATTTTACGTTATGCCATTAAACCTATCAATAAATCACGTTTCAGTTATGGTAAGGAGTTATATCATAGGATATTCGCAAAACTTCTCTTAACTAAGATTTAGGATTTCTTTATAAGTAAGTTTCCAACTCCTTTCCAACAAAATGAAAACGTGGTTTTGCAAATTAGGTAAACTTTATAATATATATATATATATATATATATATATATATATATATATATATATA
>BMAW01080403.1:809307-822571 GCA_019974015.1 Nephila pilipes
TATATATATATATATATATATATATATATATATATATATATATATATGAGAATGTGTGTATAATTGAAAGATTGTGGTAGTTGAAAGATGGAAAAAGTGTGAAGGATTTGAATAGAGCACGAGATTTACTTGAGTATTTGTGTGAACCATAGGACTTAGGAGTTGATGTTATCTGTTTGAAGTTTCTCCATTGTGGATTAACTCGCATCATATTCCTCCAAGAGTAATCTTTGATAATTTATAGAAGTTGTTAGTATACGTGAGGAGAAACAGTAAAATAATAGAGAGCATTCCCTTTTTGGCTGCTATTTATTAGTTCAAAAGTAATTGATTACATTCTTGAACTGTATTCGTGTAACTATTGAACTTAATATTTGCGATCAGACTAATGATTAAGATGACAGACGAGTTTGGGTAGTAGTCAGACGAGTCGGCACCACAGATAAAACTGCAGACTTTGTTGATAAAATAGAAATTTTTAAAATTTTCACTCCATATTTCTTCCTAAAACACATGTTGAATCAAAAATTAATGGAACATATACTAAAACAACATTTACCATGTTTACTTAAGCGTTTAATGATATTAAAATAAATTTTTCTAATAAATATATCTAATATTTTTCAACTTCAAGTAACTTTAAACATTTTGTATATATTTAAATACAATATAATTTAAGGTTTAATAATTTTTATCTAGTTTTTTAAATAAACAAAAGGCAGTTTAACTCAACAGAAGTCATTATTTGCAAATAAAAACAGGAACAATAATAATAGTTAAATCATATATAGGATTTGTGGATTTTTTTTAATCATTCTGAATATTCAAAACTGATATATAAAGACACTAAAAGGAATAGAAATAACTCCCCGATGGTCTTATAGCAAAACGTGCACAAAAGGCTCCATGTACAATAACTCATAATCTCGAATTTAGAGAATATAAACTTTTTTGATTGCTCACTGTAGAACTTTTCCGTAGTATGCCTACAATATTTTTTATCAAATTTTTAAGCCAAGAAGTACTCCTTACGGTAATGAGTGACACAGCGATCAGCAACGGTATCACAAGAAATGATTACTCTACTGACTGCATCCTGAATGGTAAATGAACTTCCTTTCATTTTCTAATGATGTTTTCTCTCAGTTATCTCAATGCTATGGCTCACATGCTGTTCATGGTAGTTAATAAAGGATAGGCACGCGATTGGAAACAATTAATTAGTCAAAAGTTGTATTCCTATTATCTAGATTATAACAGGGATTTCATCAGTTTGAGAGGTAGCTCAATTTTTTGTAATAGGAAACAATTTTTTGTTATTTTTTTTTAAGAACGGCAAACAGTAATAGAAAAGCCAGACAAATTTTTTGAAATCTTTTTGATGTGAAGTGTTTGTTTGTTTTTGAATCAAAGTCGTAGAAACATTATTGTATTTAGTTTTTTCTGAAATATTGTGCAGGTCGTTGAATAAATAATAACAATAAACTAAGCAAGTCTTCAAAAACCATATTTTCTTTCATTAACGAATCTAAATTCTTTTTAAAATAATGATTTTATTCTTTATTAAAATATTTATACTTCATTAAGCTCTTAATGAGTGAAGCAAAATTTGGTTTAAATACAATAAATACATTGTTTTAAGAAGCCACATTTTTCACCGTACAGTGAAAATTAGCATAAAAAATAGATAAATGTAATAAAATGTCCAAAATTTACAACCTTCTCCTTCTGATTCGATTTTCATACTTTTGGTACACGCCTTATCATATTCTGTGGTTAGCTGGATCTCTATATGTTAGCTACCTCTGTAAATAAGCTTAGTCATGATTTTTTTTTTTGCCAACTAATTTTGTTATAACAACAAACAAAAGTTGATTTCTTCCTCTTTTCTTTCAGAAATAGTAATTAACATATAAGAAAACAACCAATATGTCTAGATGTTGATTGAAATTAATTTTGAATAATGAAGTTTATTTCCATCTAAAAGATAAAGAAGAAAATAGACCTAATCCTGATCATTCTTCCATGCATTGTATTCATTCACTATTCTAACACTTCACAAAAGCTTCGGTATAAGAAAGGTAGCCGCCATTCGAGCTATTCAATGATCGTATATATATATATACATATATATATCATTTTTTTTATTATAATAAAAATAATTTAATTACTTTGGATATATATATTTCAACGAAGAGGTTTTTCGGTCTCCCCGTGATGGACATATTATGTTTATGTCAACCTGCACGATATTTATGTGAACCTATTCTTAAAATTTTGACTCAACTGCAATAATTTAAGCAACAACGTAACTTCTTAAGACACAAGTACCATATTCGGTAACTTAATAAAATGTAAAGTTAAAAAAATAACATTGTTATTTAGCTTTAATCTTTAAGATACCTCTCTAAGAGAAGCCTCGAGAGATGGTATCACTGTCATGCATTCGTAAAGAATATGCATTATCATAACTTTAAAAAACATAAAAACGAAGCGCGGTAATTCATCGATCAAGAGGTAAGTTTTCTTTATAAAAATAATTTAATTACTTTGGATGTCATTTTTTTTATTATAATAAAAATAATTTAATTACTTTGGATATATATATATATATATATATATATATATATATATATATATATATATATAACTATTATTTTAAAGGAAATTTTAAGCATTTTAAAGTATATTTTGTTGAAAAAATTATGTTTGAAAGGACAGGTACACATTTTGGTTCTTTGGGATTGAATACCCATTTAAATTGTCATATATCTGCAAATTTGAAATAAATGTAATATGAATAAAACTGTTATTTCTGATGAAATTTGTAAAAGCAGTTCCTATTTTGAAAATGTAAGCACCGAATATTTCCGCAGATAAGATGATAGTTGAATAATAAATAAGGTCTTTTAAGTCCTGGACCCTCTTATAGTACAGATACAAAAATTACATTGAAATTTATATACATAAAACAATTAAAAATAAAACGAATCACTCCCCAATGCATTAAAAATCTTCCTGAAGTACATCCTCACTTTCAATATTGAGACATTCATCATATGGGTCTATTCTGTATCTAGTGAGTCAATTTTTAACATCTTGTGATAGTTTATGGGCAACTTTGTTTTTTGTCGTATGCTATCATATTACCAATTTTTTTTCTGTCCATTAATTGATTGCACCAACCTACTGTTACTTAAAATTTTTTTTGCCTTGTTCTGAATTGGCCCATGCCTACTTTAATGCATAAGACCTAATTATATTTCTTGTAACAACTTTACAATTTTACCTTCGTTCTTGTAATTCTGTAATATTATTTTCTAAATCTTGTCAGAAAAGCTTTTCCTTTCGACGCATCTTCATTCTTTCTTCAATCTCTTGCGATCTTCTTTATTACATCGAAAACCCTTGCTGCAGCACAATTGTTCGATTCCTTAGCCTTTTTATGACTTTTAACTTGAAGCTTACTTTGCCATTCTTCTTTTCGTTTGTTTCATAATTTGACCCACACTTGACGAATTTCTTTCTTAAAGTACTAATTGTTTGAACGCACGACGTAACCTACAACGAAACTTGTTAAAAACGCATGTGAATTCGTGATTTGTTACGTGCTTTTATAGGCAGTGGCGCCAGATGCAAGAAAATAAAATTTGTTCCAGGTGATGATCACTGATCCAAGTTAAGTTCCTAGATCGTTGATATTTTGATGGTCGTCTTATAGGATAGATATATGATCAAATTAAAAGACTGATGAAACTTTATACTTTGTCTTATCTAAAGGTCATCTTATCCAAGGAAATATATGGTATAAGTCAAATTTTACATATCTTAATAAGTACATATATCACACCCCAGCTTGTGCGCGGCTTAACTCAATGCACACTGAGCGAAATACTATTCTCGAGCGTGAGAAGAGTGTTAGCAGTGATTAGTCTCTCGTTGGTTTTTCAACGAGCGCTAAAGGGATTCGAAGCTTAAGCAGGAACAGCATCATTTCAACGAGAAGCTCACAGGCATTTACAGAACTGCTCATCTCACAAATATATGTACATTAAGATGCGTAAAATTTGACATTTACTTACATTTTTAAAATAGCAACTGCTTTTATGAATTTCGTCATAAGTCACATTTGTTTTCGTATTACATTCATTTTAAAAATTAAGATATGCGGCAACTTTATGGGCATTCAGTCCCAAAATACCGAATTGAATACCGTATAAATAAATAAATTAAAAATTTTGAATTTTTTTTTTCTTCTCAATTTGCTATCTTGCTCATCGATTCGAAAAACACGCCTTTTACAATGAAACAACGCTACGAAATATTACTGCATTATTACCTAAATGAACAAAATGCCGCCAAAGTAATGAGTGTCTACAGTAGAAATCAACGATTACGCCAAGGCCCGTGTTCTGTGGAAGTTGTAGGGGATTCGATAAGAAAATTGGTTGCACATGCGATCAATCTCGTTTTGAAACGCTCTTATGTTCCCGTTGAGGTTGTATAAGTATACAAAGCGAAAAGTTATGATCCCGGCTTAAACGCACGTGGAGTTTCGCTCATGAATGATATACCAACATCTACTGTCCGTAAATTCTATGCTCTGTTCTCCATATGTTTTCCTACCTATTTTAGCAAGTTCAGAGGCTACAAGCAAATGATCACCAAATACTGTTGGATTTTGCTAATGAATGTCATGTTTCCATTTCCCCCTTAGTCTTTGCCGAACTATAAAAAAGGTGAAACGAATTCTTTGTACATTTTCGTACCACGAATACCATTTTAATGTATTTTAAGTTTTTTACCAGAAGGATCATGTTTCAAAGACAAAAAGTGTTATTGAAATTTTCGAAATTTTTATCGTTGTAATTGTTAAAGCTGGTCAATTATTTTTCACTTCAACTTGAGCACATATCTTATAATTCGTTCATTCCAAATTTTATTTCGTTAGCTGGAACGCATCACTCGCTTGGGGGAGGGGCTCATTTATCGACATACTTTTTTTCATAACTATCTTGTATGTTGTTAGATTAGGAATTCGTATGTAAATCATATGTATATGCGTGTTGTTTTATTTCACATTTTATGTTAGAAATATTATTTTAAGTCATAATAATATTTCTAACATACACATCTCTAGTAGATTGCATGAATTGTAGTAGGCTGGAAAGACAACTTATATATAAGTTGTTAAGAGAATTTCGCATCTATGAGACGAAATGCGTTTAACAGAATTTTTAAAAATTGTAATCAAAACTGCATAAATATATGATCAATTAAATATTCAATATCCTACACACTATCAAATATAGATTAGTCGTAGAAAATAAATGTTTCTTTCCATATTTTTATATGAAAGCTTAGACTTTGTTACCTTCTTTGCAGAGAAGCTATTACTACTGAAAAAACTGTTTTACAGGCAATATTAAAATACGTAAGTAACATTGTATTGGTAGCTGTGACTTTGACAAATTTGGTCACCAAATGTCTCGAAATCTCCACATTTTTCAACAAAACTAGATGATCCTAAGCCAATTTAGAAAATTACAGGATATTATGTTAAAGATATATAAAAGAACCATTGTATTTTCAGAGAGATGGTATGTTAGTGTATGAATATGCTATTTGTGTTAATGCTATATTTCTCTTCAAATTATTGTGTTTAGTGATTGTCTGAAGTTCGAATTGGTGCTATTGTATATTTTTATGTGTGAGCATATTGAGTGCTTCCTGTTAAAAGGAAATATAGTATATTTTCTAGATGTTATCTGAATAAATTTAGATTTTCTGTTAAAGAACTTGCTATTTAATTGCATTCGAAATCGATCAACCACGTAACAGTATTTAAAAAGATCAATTCATACAACTTTCGTGCTTTTGATTTCAATTATTGAATGGATTGTAATATATCATTATATGAAGGGAAAGAGTGAAGGAAGAGAAGTGTAAATGAACCACAAATAAAAGTTTCATGTTTTTGAAAAGTTACTTATTTATATTGATTTATTTTTATTTTCACCTACTTCTAAATAATAGGCTTATTTTTCGTTTAATCCATAATTTTGTTTCATATTGTACTTTTCTGGGTTTTTTTTATTCGTTTTATTTTAATCTTTATATGTTTAATTTCCTATTATTTGGAGCTCACGTTGAAATTACTCCTTTGTAGCTCTAATTTCTATGTTATGTAAAAGGAACACTATTCAGCAGTTTAATTTTAACTAGAACTTAGTTGTGAAGTTGATTATATTATAAAAATAAATACTATAATTTGTCTAATATTTATGAGAAATTAAAATACGTAAAATATTTAAATTGTTGTTTCTTAAAATTAATTTTGCAAATTCATTGTAGGACAATTTCTTAAACTCATCTGAAAATTGATGAACTGTGTACATAATTGCTGCCAAAAATGTAAAAGAATTGAAAGATTTAATACGATTTCATTTAGACAAATTAATTTGAAATTGATAAATATGACGATTTTGTTGCGAAAGAGTAATTGAAAATAATTTTGAAAATATACTTCGAACTATCATATAGTTGCACTAAATTTACAAAAAAAAAAAAAAAAAAAAAAATCATTCCAGAATTACAGCGGGAAGTTAATTTAAAAGACTTATATGCATTCCTAAATATAATTTATTTAACGTTATTAAAAACATAAATAAACAACTGCAAAATTTCAAAATCTCAAAGGGATATTAACAAAAGAAGACGAACGAAAATGAAGAAGGAGCAATAAAATACAAAATAGATGAAAAAGAAATATTTAAAATGGGATGGGATTGCCATGAAATTAATATTCATCGTCCTTTATCACGTTATAATTATATTTTAATTTGTTCTCTTAGAAAGCTAATTGAATAGTTAAAAACATGCAATATTTTTGGCGAAAGACTTAATTTTTAACCAAGTAATATTTAAAATTATACAACTGAAGATAATTTACTCTAAAAATAATAAGCAATTGTAAATGAAAAAATTTATACAGATAAATCCTAAGACTACATGTACCAAAACAGATGAACTTAACACAATCTAACATTGTGATAAATGCTTGAACATCGAGAGTGAGAGAAAAAATTTAAACACTACGAAATTGATCATTAGTAAACTTTCCTAAAAAAATAAAAATAAACTGTTAAGTTTTGATTTGTAGGGAATGAGTAATAATATTAAGAGGGAAATAAGAGATATGCCGTTTCTTTCTGAAATAAAATATTACTTTCGATTCTTCTGTGGACATAGTACCCAAAGTATGATCAAAATATCGAATAATTTCTTAAACCTTATTTTTACTGTATGATTTCTAAATAAATGAACAAAATTTTGCAGCTTTAGCCCCATTATTTAAAATTTCTTTAACTATATGTTAAATAAATAATTTAATTAATCTTCAAATTTTAAACTGCTTTTTCTCAACATCTTATCTTTCATAATAGTCATGTATCCAAAATGTTGAAGCCTTTTTAAAAACAGTATAAAATTTCGAAAATTTCTTTGGTTTTGCATAATATGTTTGATAATTGTTTTCATGGAATAAGGATTTAGATAAATAGTTATTTTTTAAAGAAAAATCTTTAAAATTAGGTGTAGCAATTTTTTTACTGATTTTCGTAGTGTCTGGTAGAAAAAAGTTAGCAAACCTATAAATAACCCATGCACATAATTTGGGAGAAATAAATCACTTTAAAAGTATTAAAATTATTAGACGTAGCAGGGGGGGGATTTTAAAATATTGAAATATTTTTGAAAATGTAAAAATTTTATACAACTGTTTGCTCAAAAATGAAGTTTTTTTTTTCTTTCTGAAATACATATTTTATGTGTGCTCAAATAGGGTGAATACCTTTTTAATACGTATCTAATTAAAATTAGTTTCTCACAGAGTACTGGGGATCCTTTATATGTATATTTTTAAGGCCACGTTTTATTTTTAATACAAAAATAAAAATTTAATATTTTTCCAGTATGAATTTTTTAAATATTTTTGATATAAAGATATGTTAATGATCCATCATTTTAACAAGTTATAACAAATCAATTTTCAGCTTTGGTTCTTTTTATTATTTCAGTAATGTATGCAAATCTGGAATATTTTACAAGCGTGGAGGAATCATATTTTCAAGAGGGAACAAAGGCATTGGAATCACAATGGACCAAGAGCATTAGTGTACTGTGAGATCGCATTGAAAAATAAAAATAATTTGAATAAGGCAAATTGTTATTTTGTATTTTATTCGTAACTTTCCAAACCACCCTTTTCAAATTGAAATATTGTTTTGTCCTTGTTAGATATGCAAATGATTAAAGTGTAGATGCGTCCCTCCCCAATGATGTCAGCGAACACGTGACTTACCATAGTGATGATTCGTAAGTTTATTAGACAAAAAAAAAAAAAAAAAAAAAAAAAAAAAAAACGAAACAAATTTCAAGGCAATTATTGTTATGTTAACGATGGGATGAACTTCTAACATAACACATAAAATAATGTTTGAATCTGCTTTTGCAGAAAATGCTCAAAATATTCGTTCTTTTCTAGGAGGCAGAGCTGAACTCTTTTGGGCATATTTTAAGAAATACGTTTAAAGATGCTGGGCTTACTTAAACAAATATGTTATACGCTTACAGATATAACAAATAAATGATATAAAAATGGCGCTGAAGTTTATTAGTTCAATAGTTTAAAAAAAAACTCTTAAGAATTTATCACGGAAATCTGGCTTTAATTTCAAGTTGAAATACACTGTGATTTCTAGCACTAAATAGTGAATGCTTTTGAAAATGTTCTTTCCTATTAAGAATCATACTTTGTCTTATTCCGTTTGCGATGCTGAGACGAGAAGTAGTTTGCGCAACAAGTTAAAAGTACATGGTAGTTCCCTGACATTAGACATGTTTTTTTTTACCATCATTCATACAAAAAAAATAAACTTATTTTTAAAAACCTAAATGCATCGAAAAAAACATCAAGGATGTCATTCAATGCGTTCCTTCTATTCTTTTTCAATTTGCAATTCAATTTCCCCATCTGCTTTTCATCCAATTCTTTTTCACTTTTTATACGAAAGGAGTTTCAATTTTCTTTCCAGATTGTTTATATTTCCTCCACTGGTAAAATTTTGCGTTACTATATAAAAAATAAAATATGTATTCAGTCTCACATTCCATTTTTAATTCTATTATAATCTAAAAAGTATACATAGACTGAAAAATGCACTATATACTCTTTTTATAACATTCTATTTGTGCTAAAATATTATATGGTCTGATTCTAGACTTGTTTGAGAGTTATTTTTCATTTGAGAAATATCTTTTTATTTTCTGATCATTGAAAAATTCAATTCTGCATGTTAGTTACTATCTTGTCTTTACTATTCAAGTTAGACATAATGTGAGAATATTAATATTTTTAAGAGAACCTATAATACTGGAAACAGAAATTTTAGTAAAGATAATTCTATGATCAGGATAGCTACTCTTGGAAAACTTTTTTTTGATTCTAAATCAGGTTTTAAATAACTATAGTTTTTGAAACGGTAAAGGTTTCATTGATTTTGTATCGAGTTATGAAATAATAGCAAGAGGCAATTAATTTTTAAAACTTTTAATAAGTTTCCAACGTTATAAATATCTCTTTTAACAAGAAATCTTACGAAAGAACAATCATTTCCCCCATTAAAATCTTAATATTGATCATTGGTTGAGAATGATTAACGCATGTGATTTAACCACGTGTAACTGGAACTTTAGGTATGTTCTTTTCTAAATTATTCAATGATATCAAGATTAGATTACTTAACATGAGTCTGAAAAAATAATTCGTTGAGATTTAGAAATTTTACATTTTAATTTTAAAGCAGCTTGAAATAATGATATTTAGCTAGGTTTAATTAATATTATTGAGTTATAAGTTTGATTGAGACAATTCAATCAAGTTTTTAAATATTAAAATGCTAAAAGTTAAAGGTTAAAATTTAAATACTATAAAATGTTCAATAAGTCGAATATTTGAATCTAAATATTTGAAATTCCGAGTTTTGTTCTACGTAAAATAACAATTAATGATATGTTAGCGGTGTAAATTATTATCTTAATTATCAATTCAGTTGAAATGAAACATAATTTTAATTCTAAATTTTGAGAAACACTTGTAGAAAAATGTGCATAATAGCTATATTTTCTATTCCTAATAACGAAAAATCACTAATTTTTTACATAACCCTTTTTTAATATAAGGAACGTTATTAGCTTGAATGACACTAAATGTTCCTTTTTAGATTCAGTTACGATAGATATAGATCCTGAAGTGATAATCCATCAGTTATGGTTTAATAATGTAAAAAATAGACGAATTTACTTAAGAGGCAGGAAGTATAGTTAAGATAAACTTGTTGTAAATCTTTTTTTAAGGGAAAAAAAAAATCAGTTATCATTTTTGCCTTGAAATCTTTCATGAATACAAGTAGTCTTACTCATATTTAAAATTAAATGTTCCTTTCATGACACAAAAAGTATGTTTTGATTGATCTTTGACCTTCCTATACGCGTTACAGATCTTCCCTACGTGAGAGAGAGAGAACTCGTGCGGTCCACCTTTCCCTGGAGGTGCGAGGCGAGAAAGGGAGCGTTTGAATGGCGTCTGGATGAATGGGCGTCTGCGGCGCCTTGCGGAGCATGGGCAGAAACACTCTTCGAATCTGCCTCCTCCGGTTGGCAAAGCGACCTCTCCAGGCCCAGGAGGAAGGAAGGATGAAGGGCAAGGGCCCCCCTCCCTCGACAACGGGGCAAGCCGACTGCAGTCCCGGCTAATACCTCCCTTCAGCGACCACCTTCCATGACGCCCAGCCCCACAGGTGAGTCCAGGGGACCCAACCTGGAATATTTATTTTTTTGTTCCGGCAAGGGGGCCACTTACCAAACCAACACAAACTGTGTATCGATCAGACGATTTGAAGGGGGGTGGACAGAGTGATGCTACTCTCGACAGTGGCGTATAGAGCATGTTCTTCCCCCAAGGAAAGAATAAAAAAAAGTCGAAGAAAGGGTTCTCTCTGTTCCGGGGTAAAAGGTAAACGGTACGCGCATTCGACCGTTCGTGTCGGTCACCGGCTGGTGCTGGTGGCTACGATGGCGAAGAAACGACACAAATGCCGAGGGTTTCCCACGATTTCGTCATGTCCAGTAAGAATCGGCCGATAAATCGAAGGATATCGACCCTCAAAGAACAGGAAAGGTAAACCTTTTAGCCATCTAAATTGCCTAATGTAGAAGATTCGATTTCACCCCCTTACCGTTAGTGATAATCCCGTTTTATAGAGAGGTGGAAATGAATTGATAACGAATTATGGGTATCTTTCAGATTAATCTCTGTATCATTCGTTTCTTAAAGAAATTTTTAAGCTCTGAAATCTGTACATTTAAGATTTATAGATGTCGAAAATTTCATCTTTAAAATTTTATTTCTAATTTTATAGGTTTTGTAATAATAAAGGAGCGATACATTATAAAGAATGTCTTTTTTAGTGTTTGTGAAGGTTAAAACTCCTCTCCATATGAAAGACCTGTATTTGAATACGTTTCACTTTAATATGAAGGAAACTCCATTTTTAAATAAATTCCATTCAGTTGATAGTTTGCATAGTTATGTATATATAGTGGATATCTCCAGATTCATAGAGTTCTATAAAGTTTTAACAAAGCCAACAGAGAGAAAATCTGACAGATTTTAAAGCATGTCATTATTACTCTGTACAATTCAAAATTATAGTTTTTAAAAAATTAAAAAAAGAGTTTTGTTTCATGTTATAAATATTTAGTATTCAAACAATTTCTGAGAAACGATTATTTCTTAAGAAAAATACAGTCCAACAATTATTAAAAAGGTGGTAGATACATTGAATTAATTAGAATTAATTATCAAACAGTGGTCTGCAGTAACTTTTTAAAACTAGTTTAATCTAAAAACAGCATTGTTAAATATGTCATAAAATATCTGAATTAGAGCAAGTATAAATCTCACACATACACATTCAGAACAGAAAAAAAATTAGTAAACAGCTTTCAAACAAGCATCAACAAAGGTTTCTGAGTTTTTAAAAATATTTCAGATTTTGGTTTTTAAATTACAGAACATTTTAAATAGTTGTACTTCTTAAATGGATATTGTATTTATCACAAATTACTGTTTTATTAAGTCAGTAGCAGAAATGATCGCTGTAGAAAATGCAGACTACAATTTAGAGATTAACTGCGCAGTTGCCGATATGGCTCACATTTCACAGAAATCTTTCTGGGATTGTTGAATGTTGTATATTTGAAGAAGGGGAAGCTAAAAAAATTAATAGGAGTAAAAGTTCCACTATTAGTTGAGTGTTTCTAATTTCTTGTATATATATATATATATATATATATATATATATATATATATATATATATATATATATATATATATATATATATATATATATATATATATAAAAAATCTATATTCTACAATTTAATTTTTTTTTTTTTTTTTTTTTTTTTTTTTTTTTTTTTTTTTTTTTTTTTTTTTTTTTTTTTTTTTTTTTTTTTTTTTTTTTTTTTTTTTTTTTTTTTTTTTTTTTTTTTTTTTTTTTTTTTTTTTTTTTTTTTTATAAAGCGCCTTGCGGCGCGCCCAACCAGTAAGCTGAACAAAAAATGTTTTAAAAGCAGAAAATATTATTGTTTCCAGAAATGAGTAAATAATTTTAAGAGCATTTTTTACAGAGGGAGTTTACTAATTTTTTTTGCAATTAATTGATTTGGCCTCATATACTAATTCTAAGCTTATCAAATTAACTTATAAATTTTAAATTAATGATAAACTGTTCATCAAGAATATTATAAGTACACTACAAAAGAAGTTTAGCAAAACAATACTACAAAAACTGAACCAAAATATTAATTATTATTTATATATTTGGATGTGTAATTCTTTTTATCTTTTAGAACAAGGGATGGTTTTATTTTTTGTATAAATAATTTTGAAAGATGATGAACATTAATAGACAGGGTTTTGATCTCTTTCCAAATAAATTTCAACTTCTGATTGGCATAAATAATTATCACATAGGCTGTATCTCGTAAAGATCTTTTTAGATTGTTTACTTTCAGAAAAGGAAACTTTGACAATTTTTCTTTTCTGTCTGGTACATTCTCTTTGGACGAGATAATTTCCTATATGTTATGATTAATAGCTAAAGGAGAATTAATTGTGCACTAAGAAGGATAGTGAAAG
>BMAW01080403.1:822596-854129 GCA_019974015.1 Nephila pilipes
CCGAAAGCACCAATATAGGCTCGAAATATGCTAAAAATTCCAAAACAATTTTTATGGAAGTATTTATCATTGATAGAAGATAAAATACATGAAACCTTTATTTAATTTAATCATTTTTTGATTCATGCAAATATAATATGGTGTTTGTCATTTTAATACATGAGGTTTGAAATAAGAATATAGACTCAATAAGTGTTTTCAGTTCTATAATAAAATATTTGCTAACCTAAAATTAGTATTCCCATAAAATATCATTGTGCTTAAGTTATATGTTTTCGGCATACTTTATTTTACACTATTTGTAATTGTTTTTTCGTTTATTAAGGTTCTAAATATGATATAAAAATAATTCGAATTATTTTAAGTCATCAGAATATTTATATATATAAAACCCTTAATATTCAAAAATTATCTTTAAATCTTTATTGAAATATAATTTCTTTTTGAGATTGAATTTTACGAGAAACAGTTTTCCTTGAACATTTGTATCTTTGGTCAACACTGTTGAGTTTCTTGCTGTTATTCAACCATTCAGCTGAACAAAAAAATGTTTTTAAAGCTTAGAAAATAATTATTGTTTCCGAAATCGAGAGTAAATAATTTTAAAACATTTTTTACAGAGGAGTTTTACTAATTTTTTTTGCAGAAATTAATTAAGTTACAGCCCCCTCATATACTAATTCTAAAAACTTATCAAATTAACTTATAAATTTTAAATTAATGATAAACTGTTCATCAGAATATTATAAGTACACTACAAAAAGTTTAGCAAACAATACTACAAAACTGGACCAAAATATTAATTATTATTTATATATTTGGATGTATTAATTCTTTTTATCTTTTTAGAGAACAAGGGATGATTTTTATTTTTGTATAAATAATTTTGAAAGATGATGAACATTAATAGTATGCTGGGGTTTGAATCTCTTTCCTGTAACAAAATTTAAACTACTGAAATTCTTGGCACTAAATAAATTGTACTCACATAGGCTATTATCTCATCAGAATCTTTTAGATTGTTTACTTTCAGAAAGAAACTTCCAAACAATTTTTCTTTTCTGTCACAGTACATTATATTTGGACGAGATAATTTACCTATGTTATGATTAGCTAGCCTTTAAGGAAATTAGTGACACTTTTCAGAAGAAATTAGATAGAAAGTTATCTTCTCTCTACTTTATGTTAAATCCTTTTCTTTTTTCTAAATTGTATGCTTTTAGTTTTCTTTTCTATGGGTGATTTAATTTAGAGCAAGCTATCGTGGCTTAATTTTTTTTTCATAAATTCATATATATAAATAAACCGTTTTATAATGATATATCAAACCTTTTTACGGGTTTGTAAATGGTAAAAAAAAACCTTTTAATTTTTCGAGCTTATATTTTAGCTGGATTTTTTTAAATCTCAGAAAATATAACTACACAACATTTAAAAATTTGGAAGCCATTAAATTAAAAAAAAAAAAAAAAAAAACGTAACAAAATTATATAAAAGAGTTTTTGATCAAGACATTTTTAATTGCTTTTCTAATTTGAAAATATTGCAGTTTTAAAGTTCTAAATATGTTTAATAACTTAATGTATACATTTCTCATAAATGTGAAAATTTAATTCCATGAAAATATATTTGATAAATTGTATTATAAACGAAGGATATTCTTAGCATTTTTGCTATACATTTTTAATCAAAAGCAAAGAACTCTGAAATTAACGTTTCCAATCTTTCTATAGAATAAAATAAATTTAAAAAATATTTTTTTGCGTTCAATTAGGGCATAATTTCAAGGAAATAGAGGAATAAGTAACGGGAGAATTACAATGTTTTCGTATTTATGTCACAAATTTTAATTTACATCATTCTTTAAATTTTACAAACTTTTTGCCAAGTTTTTACTCTCTATTCTTAAAAATATTTGCTTTTTGAAATTGCTGAAAACTTTGAACCCCTAAAATTATACATATAGAATTCTGTATATGGAATATGCTTTAAAAATTGTAAAAATAATTATGTTCATTGAATAATGAAGGACATCGATTGCATAGGAAATCTATATTAAAGTCTTATATAAACCAATATAGTGATAATTATTACATATTATATTTTGCAATTTTGAATTAATTGTATGGAGTTAAATTTACTTGTTCAACATTTTTATTTTTTATAATTCCTTGACTTAAAAACTGCCATTTTACATAAACTTAAAAGTCACTTTGAACTAAAATTGGACTATGACTTAAGCGTATGGATATGCAAAAAAAATGTTATTTTTGAAAATGTTTATCATAATTATAAGTTCTATTTATTGGCCTTACCAGAACTTTGTATAAATTTTTCAGTGTCATCGATTTATTAAAACAAAAAGTGTGCTTTTATGGCGCCTGAAAACAATTTTTGAATTACAATAAAGTAAATATACTAAATTAATGTATATTGGACAATAGGAGAAAAAGTAAGAATTCACTGTAAATTTTTAACATCGTATTATTAAAAAACGTTTCAACTCTGTAAGGAAGAGAAAGCATTGAGTATATACAAGAATAGGATTTAATACACATGTGTTATAAAATTATTGACGTTTTAATGAAATTGAATCAGAGATTCTTCTAAACAGCAACAAGAAAAAAAATCTCACCAACCTCACTATTTCTTTTTAATTCAAATAATATAAAAACCGACGAGTTAGTTAAAGAAAGAGGGAAACCTACTATTAATCTTTTGATATTCTTAACATTCTAAAGTCACAAAATGACATTATACTAGAAATAATAAATCCTTTCTGAGTGAGAAAAACTGAATACTTAATACAGCCTGAAAAATATAATAGAATAATAACTAAAATGAAAAGAAATCTTTCTTTCACATTTATGATATAATAGTTTAAATCTGTCAACAAAGGAAAAAAGAAAATTTCTTTACCCTTCCGAACAATAGTGTCTGTCTTGAAAGTCATCAATTTTAACACAATAAAAAGGAAATTGAAACACCATAAAATAAATTGCGTTTGTGTACATTTAATTCGAAATCATCTGTCTCTTTATTCAGTTCAGACTGCTCTCCAAAAATTTTTAGCTCACCTAATTTAATTGTTTTTTTGGTATTAAGTGATCACAAACCACTGTTCCTCTGTTAAGTTTGTATTAAAGTTACACTGCTCAATGATCCGTTTTATTCCAACCTGAACCACAGTTATGCTCTCCATTTCTCATGAAAGGAAGAGGATGAGTGGGTGAAAAAAAAAGAGTGTACTATTAAGTAGTGGCTTCAAGGAAATTGTGCATTCAGCTGAAACTTGTGAATGGGAAGGGCTTTGTGCCAACTACTCCACTTAAGATCCGTAGGAGCAACACGTTACACTCTGGAATGGCATGTGGCTTCAAGCCAGAGGATTTTCTATTCAAATAAGAATAAAAAAAATTGTAATCCGTTTACTCAGAACCTATTTTTTATGTCTTTGTATGAAAATGGATATTTTGGAACAATGATCAAAGAAAGTTTCAATTTATATGATGATAATGGATTTAAAACCTTATTGCTCTGAACTTTTCTTCAAAAAATGTTAGAGACCTGTTGCAGTTAGCTTGAAAATGTAGGCTGAAGCTAAAGTAAACTCTGTTGTTGGTGTAGTATTTGGTGGTGGTGTGGGAGGGAGGGATTTTAGTATTATTTAATGTTGTTTAACATTTCTACTAGGGTATAAATCTGTTTGAATGTTAATATAAAAGTTGTTTTTAACTATTTATATGTAATAATTAAGTATAATTGCAAATTGAGAGCTAAGATTGAATATTAAAGTGTTAATTTTTGTGTATTTTGACTTCGCTTGAGAAAAGCAAGTTTTTTTTAACTCACTTTAGCATAATAAGAGAGTTCATACAATTTCTGTAATATTTCTGCTAATATTTAAGGATTAATAAATTAATTTAAGATATTTTTTTTGAGAAACGTAATTTTTATCAAATATATTCTATTTAAAGCCTAAATTGTATTCATTTTTTTTTACAAAATATTTTAATGACTAAATGATTTTTAGAGCAGTTTTTTATTCAGTGAATGAATATATATACTTTACGTGAATAATTTTTTGTGAAAAATAAAGAAAAAGAATATTAAAAAAAAAACATTTTCTGTGATTTTTTTTTGAAAATTTCATTTAGTTAGTCAGTACAATTTCACTGAAATGTATAGAAAAATCAAAAAGTAATAAAAGAGATTAATGTATCATTTCCAAGAAGCTTATTTTTGAACTTCTTACTTTTTTGCACAGCATTAAAAAATTGAAGTAGTGTAAAGAAATTCAAAAAAGGATTTTTTTACATGAATTTTTTTGGCATCATTACGTTGAATTTTTTTTAAAAAAATTGCTTTGGTAAGGAGTTTTTTTGTGTTAAAGCATGAAATAGTAATTCACAATATTTTAAAATGTTTAAATCAGTAGGAAACAAACCTAGTTTAAATTAATTTGAATTTTAAAATTTAGTTCATCTTAGCAGAAACTAATAAAAACGAAATTATATGATTTAATTCTTACACAATTTATACCTTTAATGAAAAATTATTTTGAAGGTAAACATCTCTGAACGTGTACTTTTTCCCAATATCTTAAAATTATTTAGTAAAATTTTTCGACTCAATCAATATCGTTCAAAAACATAATAAAAACAGAGATATGCTTTTAAAAACGAAATTCAGGGAATAATTCTAAAACACGTCGTACATTATGTTCTATATAATCCTTATTATTCTTTTTTTCTTCTTTCGTATATCTCCTTTGGTTTGGTAAAATAGGCTCCCTCCTCTTTTTCGGCTTTTTAATCTCGAAAGTGAAGAGCCTTCGTAGATCTAGATAAGATATTGATTTTTAGTGATACGGTGGGATTTTCCAGTTCTCGGAAAATTTCCTTCTTTCCATGAGAAAGATTCTTTACTCTCATCTAACTGGTTGCTCGACATCTCACTTATATTCAACAATAACAATGGAACTCACAGGTCTGTGGATATATTCTGATAATTTTCTGAGCAATGGTATAAGTGGAAGATTATTTTGCTCAAGTTGTTTTTATTATCTGATATTTTTCAAAAATGCTTTTCCAGAAGCTGGTAAGTTCTGTTAATAATTTATTGCTTTCAGAATCAAAACTAAAGTTTAGAATACGTTATAGCTTATTATAAATATAATATAACAATTACTAATACATTTAAAATGATTTTTGTTTTATTATAATTGGGGAATTAGGGGATTTCGGAGAAAATTAAGTTATAAGAGAGTAAACCTATCGTTTGTTCCTTCAGTATTGTACTTTGTGCTTGTTTTGGGGATTGCAGAAGAAGATAATACCTCTCTCAGAGATTATAATATAACTGGTGAATGTTTGGCTCCTCAGAGTTTTTTGTTTCAAATTTATAAAATGCATATTATATTTTTGCTAACGATGTCTTTTTAAGCAATTTTTACTAAAAAATTTTAAAATGGAAAATTTTAAATATGATATTTTTCTGCTAAAAATGACTTTTTTATGAATAAGTAAATAAAAATGTAATTAAACACGACAACTTCTTATTGAAAATAAAGTTTAAGTCAGAATTCCGTGTTGAAAGAAATGATCAACCACACACTATATTGAGTAAATTTGTTAACCCTATTATGTCGTAAATTGAAAATATTTTTTATATTCTTATTCATATCAAAGAAAATCAGAAATCCAGTTTCTCTTTAAATTATATTACAAACAAAAGAGAAGATATCTAGGACTTCCAGAAAATAAAATATTATTTAACAAAATTTTATTATAGTTAATGACTTACTAAACTTCCTACACAAACATATCTCTAAAGAATATTTTTGCCCAATAATTTGCCTCTTCCGCTGGAAAAAATCTTTTGGTTTTCGTGAAAAGAATGGAGAGGCTTTCGTGCGCCACCTAGAAGAAAATGACTCTCGCCTGAACCTACTTTGATAAATGATGTTGATAACCACAATAATGTTTTCCACCATGCATCAAAAAGGTTATTCTGGCAGGTGACACTAATTAAGTGATTGGATAAGCCGCAAACTACCTTTGTTCGAAAGTATTTTTTCCCCCTTGCTTGGAAAGAGCGAGCTTTGAGAATAATTCAACTAGACGTAACATCTTACTAATTTTATCCTTGAGGTTTATATTCTTTTATTTGTTCTTAACGCGTGCTTTAATAGCAGAGTTATAAATTTACAGAAAAAATATTGGATGAACCTACATTTCTATTTTGAGTCTTTTAGATTCACTTTTCCATGAATGGAAGGTTAAAGAGTTGTCAATAATTACTTAGCCGTAATCACGCCGTATGCTTCGGATATTACAATTTTACTTTTCATATAAGTTGTGTGAGATATCAGATGCACTTGAAAGGTCTTACAAAATGATTCTGGTGTTGGATTAACAAAACTATTATGAGAAACCCTGTAAAAATTCCAGAGAGATATAAATCCCAGCTCTATTCTTTAAGATTCTTAAAGACTTCAAAATAGTATTTATTTTCAATATTGTAAGTTTATAAATATCAACAGTAAAAAAAAATCGAGGGACTCAAAATCATATATCTGATTATGTCAATAGTAACGTAAAGAAATGCAATGTAATAAATGTCTCAAAATAAACAAAATATATAAATGTTTCAATATATAATATTCTAATTTCAAATACAGATATACAGTAGCACCTCTTGTAGAGACATCTCCAAATAAGGGATTATTCTGTTGGCCCTGGTATCTCTGAATAGTATACATATTTGCCATTTCTTAAGAGACACCTCTATTTAAGGGACAAAATGCCTGTTCTGGTGGGTGTACCTCATTGGGAGGTACTACTGTATATACAGAGAATATGAAATAATTCTTATTTGTAAATATAATTCAATATCTGTCTATATTAGATTCGTGTATAAAACTCTATAAGTGTTTTCAAATCCTTTATTTTTATAATATTTGAAAGGCATATTAATTCTCTCTTTTTTACCGTATTTACATTCATGTCAATTTTGCTATCATTTTTTCTATATTTTTAGCAATTGGACTTAAAAAAAGTACTGTAATACTTGAAAAATACATTGTAAATTAACTTCAATTTACAACACTTGAAAAAGTATTGTAAATTAATTTCATGTTTAATACCTGTTCAGTCAAATGCCAAGTTTTATATTTTTAATATTAATTATTAAGTTACTTTAGAATATTTTGTGCCACTTGACTTATCATAAAAAATGCTAAAAATGAGCTTTTATGTGTAATGAATGCAAAATTCAAATCGCATCACTAAGGTTGTGTATTCGTATTATCTTAAATAAATACATTCGTCAAGGAATAATTTGATAGTCTTAATTGCTGCCTTTATAACTGACTAAAATGGGAAACTAAATTTTACAATAAATTAATTTAATGAAATCCTTTAATTATATCGAAGACGGGTGACAGTCTATTTCATTGTATATCCATACGTACATAATAAAATATATACTTTTATTATGTTCTTTAATTTAAAAGATCAAATCCAAGCTTTGTTTTCCAAATATGGTTGAGAATTGTATCCTTTACTTACCTTAATTTACATTTTAGATATTATAGACTGATATTTTTCTTATACAATTTTTGCTTTTAAATTTCGTTCGATTGAAGTTTTGTTGCTTTAATTCTTATGTGAATGAGTTTTTTACTCATCGGAAATTTTTTAGAAAGACTAATAGTCATATTATCTTATAATAAGTGATTTGGAGCAGAAGTATTGATATTGGCTCTTCTTCAATAGTGATTAATTTTGACGCAATGTTCATCGCATTAATAGTTCAATTAATAAAAAATTAAAAGATGGGTGAAAGCTTGAAATAAAAAAAAAGTGTCAAGTTTGAAAGAATTAATATACCATAAAATTGTGCCCTCATTATATTTTTGCAATTTGGTTCATTATAGTTATTTTGAAATCCTTATCACTTTTTATTCTTTTAAACAAAATTTGCACATTTTAATGAATGAAAATTGAATAAATTAATTTCATGACATAATTTATAAAAGAAGATTATAATTCTTGAATAAATTTTATTTATGACTAGAATAATAAAAAATGAACTAAAGTATAATTATAAAAAGAAGCATGTTTTTTGTTTTATAAATATACATAATAAACTCCCCAAATACAGTTCAAAACTCCAAAATAAAGCCATCTCAGCAAACAACATTTTTTTCCTTATTCGAGGAATGATTTACGCTTCAAATAATTGATTTTTCCATGCGGTTTTACGACATATTCGAATCTTAATTAAAATTCCACATTATTTTCTTCCCACTTTCAAATCTAACGATAGTGATATTTTCTGGAGGAAAAAAAAGAAGAAAACGCTGTCGCCGAAGTCGTTTTATATTCATTTTACTGCTGTTGTTCGAAACATATTTTTAATCTCTGTTACAAGCTAAAAATTCCTCTTTACTTAGCAATAATTTGATCTGGTTTACCAAGTTGATGAGGGGATAATTGATAAAAGGAATCAGGAATTTTCAATTTTTTATATATGTAGGAAGCTAAGTTCGAGTAAGAACATCGAAATTTGTTTTAAAAAAACATTTCATGTTTATATATTAATTCTGTTTACATATCACATTTCGTAACATTTGATTTATATCTAAAAATGAAGTTTTCATTGCGATAAAAAGTAAATAATATACTACTTTCATTTTACCCATGAAATAATAAAAAGCGCTTCAATTCAAGAGTTTAAAGTAAAAAAATAAGTTTAGGATCATATTTATTGCGAAATAACCTACATTTGCTTTAGGGTTTCAGGGCATGCGGGTAAAAATAAGATAGCGATTCTAAAACTCCTTGTTTTTGTGATATTTAAAATTATTAGTAAAGCTTTGATTTTATGTATTCCTAACAATGTAAATTTTAATCCTTTTATAGTACTATAAAAGCAAAGTTTTAGTCTATAAGTTGTTTTATTCTTAGTTGAATATGGATAGTATTTTTGAGATATTTTTTGCAATAAGAGTACCATTCTTTTCAAAAAAATATTCCTTAAATATACCAAATATTTTACTTGACATTTTCAAAATAATTCTCAAAAATAGTAAACCAATTTTTAAATGACATTACTGTTTAATTTCTTTGAAACGTTACAGAA
This sequence comes from Nephila pilipes, assembly GCA_019974015.1. Classification (NCBI taxonomy): domain Eukaryota; kingdom Metazoa; phylum Arthropoda; class Arachnida; order Araneae; family Nephilidae; genus Nephila; species Nephila pilipes. The sequence goes on from BMAW01080403.1 coordinate 831,744, forward strand.
ATATGTAATTTCAGAAATTTTAATTTTTTTTTCATATAAAAATTATTTTTTAAAATTTGGGTTGTACTTAGATAAAAATATTTTTGGTTCACTATATACTAGGTATGCTTAGCAGAAGCATAAGAAATATGGAACCATAGGAGTGTAAATTTTTTTTTAAGAAGTACTTAAATGCAAATGTGTCTCAAAAATCATACCCATCTTCAACTAAGAGTGGAAAAGACATTTTTGGCTAAAAAGTTACTTTTATAGTTCTATAAAATGATTAAAATATCATTATTTGGCACACGGAAAATCTATGCTTCGTTAATAATTTCAAAAGACATATGTCATAAAAGCAAGGAGTCTCAAATACGATATCTTACTATTCCTCGTATGTGCTAGTATTCTTAATACTAAGAGTTTTTATATGAAAATATTTAAATAGGTTTTTAATACATCACATTTTTTTTAACTTAGAAAATTTTTAACAACTATAATGTAAAGAAACACAGAACAGTAAGCAATTAAACAAACATCTTTAACGTTTTAGTTCTTACTCAGTAATTCGAATACTTGCAAAAAATGAACTAATTATTTTTTGTAACATTTTAAAACAGCACTACCGTGAAGTATAAAAAAAAAAAATGAAATTTTGAACAAAAATTAATTAATGATTAATTATTAACTTCAACACACACACATTTAAGTTTATCTCTTAATATTTATGGAAAATAATGATTAAAAATACAACAGTTTCTTAAGGTCTACGAAACAAATATTTTTCTAAAATAGGATAAACCACTGTTGAGCACATTATTGCTATGTCTGAACCTAAAAATTGCACGATAGGTATGACACGTTTTTATCGTCTGAAGCTCTATCCTTCGTATGATGTGTTTCAATGCGTTCGCTCGATTGAACTTTGAAAGATAGATCTCAAATACCGTGACCAAATGCAATCGTTACGGCAATTTTTCAAAGTAAATACTTTTATATTTTTGCTTTTTCACCCACTTTTCATTACACCAATAAAGGGGAGAAACGATCTAGGAACACCTCCTTCACTACATCCAATAAATATGTTACAAATATAAAGACAAAAATAAACGTATAAATTTGTAAAAGACGTGAAAATTCAGACATTGATGTGTTCAGGGTGACGGATCATGCGAGGAATTATGAAATACCATTTTTAAGACTCCTTGTTTTTATATGTATGTTTGGAAATTATTAGTAGAGCTTGGATAATTTGAGTGCTTAATATTGATATTTTAATCATTCTATAGAACTATAAAGGTAATTTTATTCATCAAAATGTCCCCCCCCCTCTTAGTTGAATATGGATATGATTTGTGTGATATATTTGCATTTAGATTCTATTTCAAAGAAAATTATTGCACAATGTGATTCCAAATTTTTATGCTTCTATAAATGATACATATGCATACGGTGAACCAAAAACATTTTTCTCCAAGTAATATCTTAATTTTTAGAAATAATTTTTTTATATAAACAAAATTGAAATTTCTTAAATTAAAAAGCTGTGTAGTTTTTTTTTGAAGAAAATATGCTGTAATACAATTAAAAATTGTTGGTTCACTATATTTTGTGCATTATTTTATACATGAGGAGCAAATGTTTTTTTTTTTAAAATTTATGAAATATTAATTTTAAAAATGGTACCTAAATGCGAATAAATCTGAAAAATGTCATACTCAACTTAGTAGGAAAAAAACTTTTTGACTAAAAAAAGTTCTTTTATAATTTCAATAAAATGTTTAAAATATCAATATTAGGCACACCAAAAAAAAAACCTAAGCTCTACTAATAACTTTAAAACATATATGTGTCACAAAAAGAAAGAGTCTTAAATTCGGTATTTTATTTCTCCACACATGTCCTGTTTCCCAAATGTTTTACCGTTAACAGCCGTAATACATTTTAATAAAAACAGAAGGCGCTTATCGCTTCTACAATAAGCTAATTAATCTAATCTCTTGATGGAAATTATAATAATTATAATTTTTGTAAATACAGTAGAGAATGAACACAAGGAGAAATAAGTATGAGAATTGAGTGGATAAATAATTCTCACTACTACTTTCTACAGGAAAATAGAGCAATATTCATTTTAATGTAAATTTCATTGATAATGAGTACAAATAATATGCTACACTTCCATCTTATTCATATATGGGAGCAGTAAAACATTTAATTATTTCACTGATATTCAATAATATTACAATAAACTTATTTAAGAAAATCCACGTTGTATGATAAATATTGATATATTTTAGTAAGTTATTTCAAGAATTCATAATTATTCATCACACACACGCAACAATATTTTTCTCTTTGTGCTTATATTGTAATTTCTTTAAGAAATATAATTCCAAATTCTGTAATAAAGCATGAACCATAATAAAATTAAAGACTAAGTCTTATAAAAATATTTTATTTAGTTTTAGAAGCTAAATTTAATTTATTTATTTCCTCCAAAGATTTTTTTTCACGCTGCACTTGTGCGTAAATTTGTTTCTCTGTAGTTTTCTTTTAATTCGATTTCAATTTTGAATCAATTTAATATTATTTTAGCTCATATTTTTTTCAATTAATTCTCTCAGTCATCTTCTTTAGACCTAAAACTGCTCTTTAACATCAATATAAGAAAATATTTTTTTATATCTATCCTTTGTGTAGAATAATATCAGCATAATAGGGAAATGAAACAATTCATTATTTCATTGAGAAAGCCAACGAAGGCACTCAAAATACATGATATCTGAAATCGGATTTTGTGGATATACTTTCACAATTTTCAAATACCTTTCCAAAGAATAGGTTAAAAAAATATATTGGATTAGTTGCTTTATACAACCAGTAATATGTTTTAGATGCTTTAATCTTTAATATTTTAACATTTTATTTTCATAATCAATCGATTTACGAGCCCCGGTTATCTCTTCCTGGGTTTGTAAGCATGTACTCGTATACAACGAGTTTAAGAGTAAAAATAGGTTTTTATTTACTTTACAAGTTTGCTTCTTTTCTAAATCTGCAAGTTATTTGCAGAATTTTAAGTAGATAATTATCATAGAACTAAAAGATTTATTTTACAATATATTCTGCAAAACATAATTTTTCTCGATGAACTAATCCCTTAAAATGTACTTGGAAATCAACAAGTCCATCATTTACAATTAAAAAGGAAGGACATCCATATTCACCATTTTAATCACCAACAACAAATTATGTCGCACTACTCTTCTAAACATTATTAGCAGATATTAACAACATAAACACCCTTCGAATTAAGAGAATGAGTAGAAAGCCAGACACCTAAATATATTTGACTTTCCTATTTGATTTCAGATAAAACTAGGAAAAATACTTTTGTTTTCATATTTATTCGTTTTCATCACGACCTTTTTCCTTTTAAAAGTTGCTTGAAAGATGTCTTTAGACTTAGAATAGTGGCAATTTTGGTTTGATGTAAACGGTCTACAAATTTAATTAACAGCCTTCCAGATTGATTCTAAATTTGCCTTTCTTTTATCCATTCTAAAAGACTTCCTTTTTGTATTATTACTAATTACATTTTGATAATTTCCAAAAATATTCTCACGAACTAAGAAAGGAAATAATGGATGTAAAACGTTTCGTAACATTCCTTGCAGAAAACGACTTCGGAAATTCAAAAATAATCTACTCTAATGGAAGTAAAGTTTTTGAGGTTAAAACACTTGAAAACAATTATGTGAACGAAAAGAACATTTTCTTATGTATATGAAGGAATACAGGCTCATGTTTGTACCATAAATATAGCTAGTTTAACAAAGTTTAAGAAATTTTCTGAATTTTTTTCCGTTTATTGCTTTAAATTCTTCTTTTGTATGTACACAGAGAATGAAAAGCCTTTTCCTCCAAATAACACTTAAGTTGTTTTTGTTTTTTAGCCATTTCATTTAAGAACCAAAAAGTCCTTAACCCTACGGTTAGGTAAAAGAAATACAATTCATTCGATTCTTCTTAATTGCATCATTTTTCAGGAAGCTCAGCGAAAGAGCGATAGTAACATTATAAAATACGAATTTTTCTCGAAGCACTTTCCATCCACGTTGTTGCATGGTCCTTTTCGTTCTAAGTGCATCCAAGATCTCGCCAACATTAACAAGAGATCTTCGTTCGTTTTCGAGGCGGATCTTGCGTGACAAATTAAGGCAATTGCATGAATTCCTGCTTTGGCAGGCTTTAGGTAAACGGAAGTCCGGAATGATTAAAGTAATATTTCGCAAAGCGGCTGACACATGACGTTCCACAGACTTTTCAAAGATTGCTGCTCCTTATCATTACGGGGAAGAATCCTCCGACACTCCGTCGTCATGTGGCGAATATTTTTAAAGACGGTGCATTGTGCCTCAGAGGCGAAGGATTTCTTGGAGAATAATGAGGGATTTTCTGTTAATTCCTTTCGATTTGTGGTTCTAAACCTCTTACGGTTCGCTTACTTTCTGGAAACGTATTTACGTAACTGCCCATCCGCTTGTATGAAAAGATAAAATTCTAGCTTAAGTATATCTGGAGACAAATATGATATAGTTGTGATACATGTAATGCAGCAAATGACATAAAAGTAGATGAAACTTGTAATTTACGGCAGTAAACTTGAAAAATATATCTTGTGTACGATTACTTGAATATACTGCGCACTCTATTTTATACTTTCTTATAGATGACAAAATATTTAGGAATTTTTTTTCAAGCAATTGGAATTTTCATCAAGGGACGTGTTAAGTTAATGTTCTTTTTTATGATTCTTAAGCAAAAATTTTCTGCTATTTGGAGAATTTAAAAAACTTTTTATTATATCCAATGACTTTTGAGACTAGAACAACCATCAAAATATTTCAATATACTGACTAACTTAAAATCATTGAAACGGATAATTAAGTTACTTTCGACTCAGAGCTTTCGACAGCTTTTGTGGTAATGATATAACTCAAAATTTCTCTCAGATGAAATATTTGAATAAAAAGGAGATATTTTTTCCTGCAGAACAGCAATTTTTTTAATTTCTAAGCTAGTAAATGAAATTTAGAATGTAACGTTTCATTTAAGGGTATCAGAACGATTTTTAAGCTATTGAAATAGCGAATTTAAATGCAGGATATTAAAAAGGCAATCAAAGAAACAAAAGGAGTGGCTCTTTCTGGAAGCGTATTAATATTCTGTTACGGGAAAAACGTAATGTTTTTTTTTTTAAATATCAATGCTATAAACAGCATCATTCATTCTAAATTCCTTTTTTTTTGTGAATCATTTCGATTTCAGTTTAATTAATAATGGCACCATTTATAAACTTTTACATTTTATTTGTTTCCGTAAAGAGTTTTAAGAAAATTAATTTATAAATGGTTATTTTTAAAAATGAACTCTGAGAATTTTAAACATTCAAAATCCTTTTTTTCTTTATTGTATATGCTTTATTTGTTGAATATGATATATATAATATATAAACAAGCAAGTTATAAATTACTGCACAAAATAAATTGACAAAATAAAGTTTGTATTACATACTACAAAAATATTTGGATGTAAATAATTTAACAATTATATAGTTGTGAAAAAACGCAAAAAAAAAAAAAAAAAAAAAAAAGATTTATAATAAAAAAATTATTTTAAAAAACCAAAAACTTCAAGAAAAAATCGCGTTATTCAATTTTCCACTTTTTCCCTTTTGTAATTTTTCTTAATAATACACGTGAACATATCGAAACTATGCAGTTCAAATAGTATTTTACTATCACAGCGCAGTTATTATTCATTTAATATATTATTCTTGCAACCGAAAATCAAAAATATAATCATAAAAGTGTTGCATATGAAACAATACTAAAAAAGTTGAGAAGAAATGTGAATATTTTGAATTTAAGTATTAATAAAACTAATAGTTAATTATTTTTCATTAATATCTAATTCATAAACCTAATTTTTTGATCTAAAAATTCATTGATATGCGTCCGGAAGTAATGAAAAGTTTTTTCAAAAAGTAATTGCTACTTTTCCAAAAAGTATTTAGTAAGGAAAGAAGGGAAAAAACAAATAACAGAATATATCTAATTATGAACATATCTAAAATGAGAAAGAATTACATTGAAAAATTAGGAACTTAATTATGATACTGAAATTAAATTTTTCTGAGTGAGTATTTAAGAACTGCAAGTATTTAAAGCCACAAATTTTATGCTCATATTAATCACTCAAAATTTATATATTTCTGTTATGTAGTTATGTATTTTTAAAAACTCTAATCTTAATCTTAAATAATTCTACTAATTCAACTTGTACCTCTTCTTGCTTGAAAAGTTATCTCTAAGATTTAACTAATGAACTTAAACACATAAAACTATGTTTAAACATAGGTTTATACCTTGATATATATATATATTATTTATACAGAATAAATAATGGAACAATATTGAAACAAAATTTAAATAAAATATGTTCATAAAATTTCTAACGATTTTTTCTTATCGAAAATATTTTAAAGAAATTCTCATGAAAGCAAAACAAGAATTCATTAAGTCCCATTTCTAAAAAATATAATGAAAAAATTCTTTATGTATACAAAATCAAAAAGCTTCTTTTGTAATAATATAAAATAAAAAAAATTTAATTGTTAAACAAATGAATCTGGATTATTTAGTAATGTGAAATGTTTAGTATCGATATTAGTAGATGTTATAAAATATTTCAAAAATTTCGGATACAAACTTATATTTTCAGTTCTTTGATAATATTTACTTTTTTTTACAAGCAATGAAATGTTATTCTCAACAATTTTCAAATTTTGTCCAAATATTGTTCCCAAGAACGTTTTGAATCGTTTCATATTTTGATTTACATAATTTATAATCTTTTCTCATAGAAACTATTGAAAAAATATGTTTATGAATTATTCAACGCTATTTTTTAATTAATACCATTTACCATCTTTTCTAAATAACATACAACATTCATAAGATACATTATGCTGGTGATAAAAATTGCAAAAGTTTCATACATTAATATTCGAAGAGATTTATTTAGCAATTTGTTATTGTAAATAGAAAAAATTTAATCATATTTTAATACGATGCGTTAGTTAGCCGATGTAAAATTACAAAACTTAACCAAAAAACACATTTTTTCCTTAAAAGTGTATTCTTTTAAAAAAAAAAAGCAGCCAAAATAACTTATTCTTTGGATTTATTCAACTTGATGTCTCGTGTTACCAAAGATCCCTTTACAATGAACTAAACAGTCAAAAAAATGGACGCAAGCTTTTTTTTTATTAGTAACTATTTGCTTAAGAAAAAGTGACGGGAATTGCAAAGTAAGGGGGAACGAGAAAGGAAGAAAAAATGATTTGCAAATTAAACATCCTGAGCCTCTGCCAACATTTCCCTCGGGGTTTGTCGCCTTTCGTCTTAAAATAATTGCTCTCTATTAATCATAAATTTTGGCTGGCGTTGCAACTGAAGCAGATAGTGTATCTTTTTTAAAAACATTTTAGTCACTCGGAAAAATGTTTACCACAATTTCATAAGTGGTTTTAGGAATTTGAGTATTATTACATCAATTAGAAATTTTCTTATTTTCCCTCTCCTCTTGATGTTTAAATTTCGGCCTGTTTAAAGTTAGTATAGAATTGCTGTTGAATAAATATGTATTTCTACTTTAGTTTTGACTACACAGATCAAATTTTTAGTTTTTGCTTGATTTGCCTTTTAAATTTTAATATGTTTAATACATATTAGAAAGTTCACTTATGAATGTTTCTATACGAAGTTAAATTTAAAAATTATTTCAAGTTTAAAAAAATAATCTTGAGATGAAAGAAAATCAAAAAAAATATTTATAAATTTGAATAAGATAAGATAAATGAAAATATCTTTTGTACGATAAGTTCCATTTTTTTTTTTGAGTTTTTAAACATTTAAATAAATTACCAATTTTTTTGCTTGTAATAATTTTGCACTTACCAAATAATTAATAAAACAAAAATTTAAACAATCCTCGTTTTGAAGTATATTGACTTCGATACGTTTGTAGAATTTTTGTTCACTGGGTTATTTTTAAAATTTACGTTCTGTTTGCAGTTGTATTGAATTCATCATTTATGATACAAATAACTTTTTGATTTTTTGAAATGAAAGGGAACTTTTCGAAGAATGATTTTTTATTATTTTTTATGAATTCATAATTTGAATGTGAATTTTTCTTTAATCTTAAATAAGACATTATTTGAGATCTTATCAAGCTCGTAACTGATGTTTTTATATTTTACTCCAAAAATCTGGAAAAAATTCAATCCCAGTACTCTTCAGAGTTTCGAAATTTAGTTTTAAAATAACTGCATCCGTGAGTAAATGTAAATCTATGATAAACAGTGGGAAGTAAATTATCTCTTTTTTTCACGGTTAAAAAAATTTAACTGCTATAAAGCAGTCTGCACATTTTGTATTTTAAGTGCGGATTGATGTTTCTTCTCCGTTTTCTTTCAAGAAACATGGGGGAGTTGTGTTTATCATGATGAGTACAATTTTTCTTTACCGAAGGACTGAAAGTATAAGGTGTTTAATTGTTCAAAGTTTTTTCTAGAAATATTACAGTGAGAATATGGATAGCAAATTTATTACTACTTTAACAAACCTAATCCATTCTATTCATTTCTATACAATGATAAAAATACTCATATACTTTCTCAAATACGATAAACAGATTTTCTCTCTCTCTATTTAAGATAATTTTTACAGAAATATCAATCTTTATTTTTTTGTCTTCTAAAGGATAGTGTCTATGACGAAGTCTTTAAAGGATCTTTCCTAAGACAAATTATTTTGTTAATCATATCTGTCCGTTTTACCACTATTGTTATCTTTAAATTTAATAAAAAATATCTAACAAAAATACTAATAAAATTTGGAAAAGTGTTTAATTTTACAGTTAATTAATTATTATATATATATATATATAATAATAATAATAATAACTGTAAGTAAAGAATTTAAAAAAAACACCACTTTATAGCTATATGTGAAGAATTTATCTATTTAATAATAAATTTTCTTTTACTTTACTTAAATAAAAAATGAATTAAGATTTTCGCTCGGTCTTAAAAATATTTAAATCTAATAATTATTTTATATCAGTCCAGTTGCTTCAAAATTCATGAATTATAAATTTTATGATTTTTATTAAAATTATACTTCCAATTAAAATAATTAATCGAATTGTAGTTAATAGATGAATTATTATGAACTTTTCGGTCCAACTTCACACCGCTCTAAGTGAGGAGTTGGCACCTCGACTAGATTTAACGTGCATCGACATCACTATTCGGAGGGTCTTCAGTGGTATCAAGGCTCAAACCCATAACTGGAAGACAAGAAGGCCGGCTGCGAGTCTGAGACCCGGACAACTAGTCTACTGTGGTCACTAAAGCACTATGAAAAAATATCTGTTAGATTTCTACAGCACATAAAAAAATAATTTCAATATTTAATTTGCTTCCCTTCGTATTTTGAAAATCAAGTTTTTTAAAAACATTAAAAACGCAACTGGTTTTAAAAGATTAACTCGAATTCAAAAGGAATATTTTGCTCGATCTTTAATAAGCTACAAAAATAATAAAAAGTTCAATAAAATATTTATGATAAAATAAAGATTATCGTAAATTCAGTGTAAAAAGTGACCTCTGATTTGATTGATCAAAATATTATTTATTAGAAGAGGACATTGAGAATAAAAATTTTATCCTCATTAAAATGTTAGTAATTGGTTGAGTATTAACAGTTTTTATCATTTGCTGAAAATTAGTTTAGAGAATAGTTAAGAAATTAATAACAAAACATAACTTAAGGATAGAGCGATTCTTGATTTCAAAAAGCTATATTTTAAAGTTGTGTTTCTAAATACGTTGTTATTGACCAAAGTTTAGGAACTAATTTTATTGAGCAAACCATTGGGGTCAAAGAAGCACTACCAATAAATTAATTCCAAAAATGTTACGTTTGGCACACTCGCATTTCATGAGTGCGCATTCCCCAAGCAAATGGAAATATAAAATAAAAAAGTGTGAAAATAAATGTTACAGTAGTAGTCCAATAACAACAAGAAACAGACTTCCCCTATAGATATAAGGATGTTATTTGTTTAGCAAAAGTTCAGAAAGTTTTACATCAAGCAACATGCATAAATAAAATACATCTCCAAAAGCAGCATATGCGAAACAAAAACAACAACACGTCGTACTCCGTGGAACAGGTTCAAGCATGGTCGATAGATTTCCTCTCCTATTTTTTTCCACTTCTGCAATTATTCAACTAAGGAAATAGATTGCACGAGATCAATAACCTGCATATTTCATTGATGTCGAACAACAAACTTCTTGGAAGCGCGCACAGACAAAACTGTCGTTCACCAAGTAAAACTCAAAGGTGAATTTTATTTATGTATTTCCAATGTACTGCTCGTGACACATTTTATTCCACCTATGGAAGAAGAAACATTGCAAGAAGAAAAAAGAGTATGAGAAGAACTTTCGAAATAGTTTTCTGTAAATGGTTAGACGAAGTGAATCCATTTGTCCAAAATGAAAATTTCGTATTCATAGGGTTATGATGGTTGATGACGATGGCTATGTTATGTAATATCCAGTTGTGTTATTGTGATGGATGTGATGCATACTTGTCAAGAAACTTTCAATAACAAAATGTTTGAACCTGAATACAAAATTTTAAAAAAACGTATAAAATTCATACTTTTTTAACATTTTAATTCATATTAAGTCATAGTTTAAAAGCTATTTTATTTACAAATTATATTAATCAAGTTATTATACAAGCTATAATGCAATATATATACATTTGTACTTACAAACACGAAGACATCGAATGAGCTTTACTATGTCTTATATAAAATTATCACCATAATATTGACTATTTTGTACATACAATATGTCGGAACTATTCATATATTTTCAAATCCTTGTTAGTTATGATTTGTTAAGAACAATTTAGAAGTTCCCTTGTTTTTGAAACTTTTGCTTTGAAGGGTCAACACAAGGTGTATTAAGCTCATTTATAGTTTTAAATCTTCTTCTAAATGATAAAATTCGAGCTGGCCGCTCTGTATGCAGTTATGATAATTATTTTCTGAACTTAATTTAGGTTTAAAGTTTGAGTAGTAGTAATATTTGTCATTCGTATCATAATGCTCTTTAGTTTTATGTTCTATTCATCCACATTAATTCTTGCACTGCATTTGATACACATGAACAGAAAAAACTTCAATACTTCTTTTTCTTGCAGTTTTCACCCTTTTTCATCAATATTTCTTGTTCATATTTTCCTTAAAAGCGACGTTTTAGGGATAAATATGATATATACTGAGCATATAAGCTTTTTTTTTTTTTTTTTTTTATAAATATGGGTACTTGTTTAATGATGTAATAATTGTAAAAATATTTGGTAAAAAGCTCTAATTTCTTGCATCTTTAACATAATATTAATTAAAAATAAACGGGAAGTTATTGATCTTTTATACCGAAAACAAGAATGTAAAAATTTCGTCGTATACGAATAGTATTATTGCTACTTTAGTGTATTACTGGCAACCGACTGATCATAAAAGACAGAGAAGAAAAATATTCATTTTCAGTACTTTTAACAATTATAGATATCAATGAGAATATTTTTAAAAAAATCTCCAATAGAAAAATAAGTCATCTTAATAACTTGAAGATTGAAATATGAGTCTAAGCATATAATCTAATATAACAATCAAAATAAGTCGTAACTTTAATTTAACATAACATAAAAGGAGAAATAATTGAAATTTGTTGAATTCTCAATAGAGCTTTACAGCTTACCCCTAAATAAGTGAGGAACTTCGAACTTAGCAGGTAATTATTATGTGTTAACTATTTATGATGAAATTTATTTATCATTATTATAATTTAAGTAATTAATTATGACGAAAAGGATATCATGGAGGTGCACCAGTTTGACATTTCATATTAACACTGTTGCAACTTATCAAAAAATCAAGCAAAAGAGAGTGTAGTTATTCTAGGTTTCAATAATTGAATAAACTTATAGTTTCTTTGTATAACTCTTAAAATCAGATACTTTATTCTTTTTCAATAGTTAGATTTCCTGTATTCGGAATTTGAATTTTAAACTATTTTACAAAAACAAATTTCGAAGTAATCTCAATAATTTAGAAATAAAACAATATGTGAGAAGTCATTATTATATTACTGATTAAAAAGATGTACACTAATCCATATAGATATACAGAAAAAACATTTTAAACAAAGAAAATGAATAAAGATACATGTACAAATTTTATTACAAAAGAAAAACATTATATAACTATAAAAGTTTCCAAAGGAAAGTAAATTAAGTGAAAAAAATCAATCGACAACAACCAAATTTTTCATAAAGAATTAGATAAATTGAGAAATGTATTTGAACAGAGATATAAGAAAAACAAATTCATTATATGAACATTTAAGAAGTCAACAAAGCAAAAATATAGCAATCTATAACATCAATACATACTGTAACCAAAAGAACCAAAAATATTATTAATAACACAAACTATACACCAACATCATGTGAAGAAATTTAGCAAACAAAGTGGACAAATTACCCGCAATAAATATGAATTGAAAAGAGAAAAAATACCAACGCTATTTACCAAACAATGTCTGAACTGAATATAACCTGAATATAAATAGAAACATTGCAAAAAATAGCATCTTAAAGGGAGAAAGCAAAAACAAATAAAAATAAAATGTTTAAAAACAGATTAAAAATATAGAAATAAATGAATAAATAATAATAATTGAAAAACTTAAGCTAAATTTTAATTTAAAAATTGATCTATTTCATAATTTTTGTTTTAAATTTCTTTTAAAAATTAATGAGGTAAACAATATTTTCACAAATTATATGGAAATTATTTAAATTATTTTGAAAAGTTAAAGACATAATTTGATATTTCTAAGTAAATAGTTATATATTATATTTCTATACATATTTGAGGTTAAATTGCCTTCAAAGAAAGAAACTATTTCCTTTTCTAATAGGAGAACAATAATTGTATCTCCTGTCAAATATATTGCCAACTAACAATACTGTTATTTACATTTTTTAAATTATTATCTAAAATAACTCTTTAAGATGGATTCATGTTAGTTTTGATCAGAGATCAGATGTTTATAAAAAATAACGTATTAAATCTCATTTAAACAGTGGATTGAAATTATTTTGAAAAACTATATATATGTTTATATGTGTGTGTGTGTGTGTGTATGTGTGTGCATATATAGTTTTGAGATTAAAAATACGTATATATACGTAATTTTTGAAATTCAAAAACATAACAAATTAAAGAATACAGAATTTGGCTGAAATAATAATGACTAATCATAATGTATTCTTTTAGAACACAATGAATATCAAATATATTAGATATTTGTTTTTTGTTGTGCGTTCGACATTTTGTTATCTGTAGAATAACGAAAGTTCAAATACTTGGAGTAAGAATTTACAAGAACTGATATGATAAGAATTTAATAGTCAACATTCTAAACAGGTCAAAAATATCACAGAAAAAATAAATTTATTTGAATCGATTTCGTAAAAATGTTCGAAAAAATGCATTATGCCAACGGGTTATGTTCCTCGTTTAAATAGCGCAATGCACCTATTAATAGCAAACGCTGACACACTCAACAAATGATTATTTTATTTCATTTTTTATCTGTCATAGTTATTGAACCTTGCGTTTGGGTTTCGGCCTGCAGTTTAAGACTTCGATGCGTTTTCAATTTTTTAACTTTTTCTATTGCCAACTTTATTTCGGGAATAAATTTCTAATCTATTCGTATAAATTTATACGAATGTTAAGAATAAAATTTCTTATATATATATATATATATATTCATTATGCCTGCCACGAAATTAATGTTTATTAAGTATAGTCTATCACGTTCAATTATTTTACGCGATTGTAATTTATATTGGGAAACTTTTATCTTTTTAAACATAATTAACTATACACTAATACAGCTTTATTCACGGAAATATGGTATTGCTCTAGGTAAGTTTAAATGAAGATGTATTTTGAAACGAAGTGCTAATGCATGTAAACATTGGTTTTAAATCGTACTTGAAATTTCTCAAAATTAAAAGCAAATTTACGAAATAATGGTGCTTTAGAGTTATTAATAGTTTATAAATTTCATTTCATGTAACTTTTTGAAATAAAATGTATTAATGTTTTCTTTAAGAATAAGAAATATGAATATGATTACATTTGTTATTGATTAAAATAATCACTTGAGAACTTAACAAAAGCAAAGATCGAAGGAACAAAAGAAAAAACTCTTACGTACAAAACACACTAGGTTCAAAACATTTTTGTATAAAAACCAACATTTATTTAATTAACTACTTTGTTAGTTTTCAATACTTTGTTCCAATGTTTACAGAATGAATTCTCACTAAGATAAAACTCTTTTCTCTTATGTTTAAGAAATATTTCTGCACTTGGTTCAAAGGAAGCAAAACAATAAGGGTGGATAGCTCAAGTTTTTAAAAAGTTATTATTAGTAAAAATAAAATAAATTTCAATAATACTCAAATTCGAGAAGTAAGGCTTAAACTATTTTCGGAAGTATAAGCTCAGTTGCTAGTGCGTAAAATTATGTATGAAAAATAGGAGTATGAAATCTAGAATATTGCACGAGCTGCAGTCAAATTGCAGTTTATGAATCTAGGTAATTACCCGAATTTAACAATGTATTTAAATTAAAAATCATGCGTCATTATAGGACAAAGTCTGCTATCACAATATTGAAAAAACATTTAAAAAAAAGAAAAATGTTGATTTTTGATTAAAATATTAAATAAAAAATGCAATATGGTATTAGTTACTGAGAAACAATTAAAAAACGCTTCCGACCGGTGTCGTAACAACACTCTGCTACCGGAAATGTAACAGATTCTCTGAAACAGAAAGTCGAAATGTCTGTCTTACATTTATAAGTTTATCTTACGCTTAAAAGTCTACTGCAAGATTTATTTTTTAGGAAATATAAAAAACTCACTTCCATACTATGCTTATCTCTTTTTGGAATCTTCCGAATTATGAATCACATCAGCTGGAGGCGATAGATCGCAAAGTGGGGTATACATTCCAAAGAATCCTGCGGTTTGTAATTTTTTTGCTAGATCCAATAAAAAGGTATTTCTTTCCAGGGGCCTGAGTGTCATGGAGCAGGGGGGCAAAAGGCCCTTCTTCCGCCTTGCCAACGGACGAGTGAATAGCGGGACGGAAGAGTCTGTGGCGGAGGTGATGGTTCCGCCCCTGTGCCGCCACGACTCTATCAAGATCTCCATCGACAATACCAACACTTGCACAGACTCTGTAGTGACTGCACTCGGGGACCCTGTCAACGACTACATCACACCGGAGATCAACTTCAAGAAGGTGAGTAGCTACTCTGCCGCTTGGCAGGGTCCCTCTTTTTTTTCCTCATCTCCCGTCTTGTCGTGACAGAAAGGCTGTGGGCTTATTTCCAACAGCAGAAAGGAAAGGATTTAAAACGCTTTTTTGTGTGTGTGAATGGAATCGGAGAGAAAGCGATTTGGACGGTTATGTATTATGTTTATAGTTTGAAATAAGAATTTTTTTCTATAAATTTGTAACATTGTGTATTTTTCAATCTTTGAATACTAGTACAGATATGACCTGTTAAGAAATTCTTTGCAAAAACCATATTGTGATATGAATGACACGTTTATCTTTGGACGAACTCTTTGGAAATTTCTTAAAGCAGGCTATGCGCTTTCGTTGGATGTGTAAATAAATTAGTCGACATTTGAAATTTGAGCTCACTGACTGTTTTTCACAGCTGAAAGTACGGCACTGTTCAAATTTTGTTTCAATATAGTGATTGGTTGTCACATTATATTTTTCCGTGTATAATCTTCGTAAGTTTGAATTTCTCTTTCTGTGAAGATAGCAATGCAGTGTTAAAATGTTTTATTTTTCAGCTTCATTATTCAAGACGCATTTGATTTTTTTAACTGGTGTATTCTTTCAGAAAATATGTACAACATACCAATAGCTTTATGTACGGAAGAAGTTTACACTATTTTCATTAGTTAAAGAATAGTAATAAACTTTGTGTATTACATATTGATTTAAATACGAAATTTCCTGTTTGTTCTTTAATAATATAAATCTTTTGGTTATTATACATAAAAGAGTTAAGATTATCTACTAATATACTCAAAGATTGAATTAAAAAATATAGTGATTCAATAATTTTTAAATCGTAGAAGAATTTATAGAATTATAAAATGAATTAAATGATTAAGGTCTTTAAGGAACTGAAATAAACTTAAGAGTATTAATGAAAATTGGTAATTTAATTTTTCCTTTCAATTAAAAGACGCAATGTAAGAGCATTAACTTTACATTGGAACATTAATTGACGGGAAAATAAGAATGAAACCATGTCAAAGTATAAAAAAACATTTGAAAGATTCGTTCTGTCTCAAAAATCTTCTGTTGTGGAGACAGGATGTTGTGGGCTTTCTTCCAATACAAGCATCAACATATAGAGAACGATTTTAAACGTGGAATAGGTTTTTCAAATGCAAGTCGAAATTTTCTGAGTCTGAGAACTGGTACAGGAATCTGTGTTTCTGTTTCAGCGAGAGTTTGAGTCTGGATTTCCTTCTTAATATTTTAATGCTGCAATTTTATGAATTATAAATCAGTAAAGATAATTTCGTTTGTCTGAATAAACAATGAATTTTCAAGTTCCAGGCAACTGTTAACTAAACACCTTTCAAATGGACATTGAGAAAAAAAATTAGAATATAAAAAATGAAGTCTTATTTTTGTGAAATTCAAGAATTCTTCTGTGAAAAAATTGACGAGGAAGTGCATATTATTCAAGTTTGAAATCAGTTTAACGTACTTATTTGCTGTTAATACTGTTAGAGAAGCTGTAACAGCACTATTAGTTGTTTCTAGAAGTTTTTATTGTAAAATTATGAAGAAAAGTTAACAAATATTTCTTATTTGTAAGAACTGAAGAATTTGAAAATAGATTTTTATGAAGGATGGTTGAATTTCTCGTTTTTCAAATTCTACAAGTAAGAATTAGTTTTATTTAATACTTTCGTTTAATATTTGAATATTTGTTTTTAATATCATTGTTATCATTGACGTATAATACATTTATGGATGAATAATTATTACATTCATAAAAAGTGATGCTTGATTGAATTGGATTATTAATTTTACAGATTTGAACTGAAAATAACGATTTGAACTAGACATTTAGTGAATATTCAAATTTAAGTGATAATATTGTAAATATAGAAATAATTTAAAATGATGATTTGGTAGAATGCATATATATATATATTTTCATTTAAAACAAAGAGATATATTTTTAGTATTTAGTGTAATATAAACTACTATAATTGGAGTAATTTTTACTATTGACTCGTTTATTATTAATTTATTTGGGTATACAAAATAACTCTCTTTTTAGTCCTTGACTCTTTTAATTACTTTTATTGCTTTATAGGGGGAATTTGTATTCAATATTTAAACACATTTGTCGCAGTTGCGTAATCATAACCCATTACATTAACAAATCTGCTATTTTAATATAGTATTCAATTTCGTCGGTTTCTTTTGTCTCTCCGGGTGTGAAAATTAATGTCGCTCTACAGTTTTGACAAAGAGCTATTCATGAGGATAATTATCGTTTTGATTGGAAATAATTTTTCACACTGAATTCAGAGAATTTCTGCTTTCTGTGTCACCATAGATACATTACTCATAAGGTTTAGATTATGATGAAGAAAATCAATAATTCCATTCTGATACTTTAAAACTAATACGTTATTTTAATTCTCAGTGATCATTCTGAATAATTTTAACTATCAATCACATCTTCTTAAGTAGTTACGGCTTTTAATAAATCGTGTTCACTGCAATTTTTACTGCAAATAAAAAGATTTTTTTTTCAGTATAATAAAACAATGAAACCGTATTGACGCAACATAATAGATTTAAACAAGTTTTAACTATAAAAAGATGAACAGAATTCAATCAATTTTTTAGAACCTAGAAATTACGAAATAATGGTACTTAAATTTTAGACGTGTTTCCTTTTTGATAATACAATTGTTTTCCTGTGGTCATACATACTTAGCAATACAAGTTGTGTGTTTCTTATTAATGAACATCCAATAATAATAATAATAACATTTCCTCAGAAATAATTAATTGTAGCTAAAGTAAAACTCTTTTGAATAAAGTGGTAAATTAAGAATAATTTGGAGCAATGTTTTATTATATTATATGATAAATTATACGATGATCAGAAATATTGCTTTGATTATATGTCGTTTCTCATTAAAAAGTATTTGTTAATGTAATTACGCAATTCAAATTACCCCTTCATAAGCTTTTTCAGTGTTGAAGAAATGCTTCAGCACACGTAACAAAACGTCAAACCCTTTCTCATTCGGAGAGCATAGTTTTGTTTTGTCTACACCCGCACGTCACCCCATCCCAAAACGGCACGTATTTGTTTTCCACGAGAGCATTCTTGTGTGTCTTGTCTGATGACCCCGTGTTTGTCCAGGAGGAGGCGGAAGGGGACTCCCTGTACGGCACTCCCAAAGAGGAGCTGGGCCCTGTGATCGGCGAGGCGAAGGCCTCCTTCATGCGAAGTCAGCTGGAGGCCCTCTTTCAGCCCTCCGACAACAAGCTCGCCATGAAGCTGTTCGGCAGTAAAAAAGCGCTCATGAAGGAAAGGATACGGCAAAAAGCGGCAGGCCACTGGGTCATACACCCCTGCAGTAAGTTCAGGTAAGCCTCCTTTCTCCGTTTTCTCTCAGATTTATTTGCTTGCACACCCTTTGGTTTATTTATTCTCTGCAAAACGAGATATCAGCAAAAGAGATGTACTCATCTGTTGTTTCTTAAGTCAGTTAAGAGTTTAAAAATTCAAAAATGATGACGAGCCTACAGTCGTTTATTATACATTTGTTTAAGTGCTGTTGTTGTGGAAATATATTTATATAGTTATAATTAAGTAGAAATAATATGAGATGTCTATCGAAATCCCAAAGGTGAAAATGACTTTGTTTTAATGTGATCTTAAGCTAAAATTTAAAAGACTATGTCACCGCTTTTTCTTTGCTATGAAACTTGAGAAGGGTGCATTTATGTTGTGCTGTTTAACGAATGTGTGTGTGCAAACAATTTTAAAAACTTCTTATAAGAAATAACACGGTTTTTTTTTGTTTTATATTTTCGTTTTGTTACAATTACTATCTAACTTAAATCTATCACCTCTGTTAAATCTGTTTTTAAAAAATTTAAAAAGTATACCAACAAATTGTTAGGTGGGTTGCTTTTTCTTACTGATTCCGTTAAATTCGGATGCTTTTGAGGTGCTTTTTGTATGAGATGCAAATGGCAAGTGATTATTGTAATTGCAAGTCTTTTAATATGGAATTAAATTTTTCTCTTTATTCATCTTTATAGAAAATATTTTAGTAAATAGTTTTTCTCTGCATACAGATAAGTATTTTTGATCATTGTTAGCAATAATAGGTATTTTTTTTTTTATATAAGTGCTGTTTTATCATGTGATCCCTTAGCGATTTTTCACTTTTAATATATATATTGTGTATGAGAGAGAGAGAATTTCCTTTTATTATTCAATTGATACAAAAATTAAAATTTGATTAATAGAAATAAACAAAAAGAAAAGGGCATAATGTGACTTTTATTCCTAGTCATTCTAAGAGATAACAAAATTTCAAGGTTAATTTTTTTAAAAAAAAAAAGTAGATTTTTTTTTCAAAATAAACAAGGAAGAATAAATAAAAAAAAAAGTTCAAGCAATCCTCAAAAAATATTTTGTAGACAGTAACATCAAAAGGAATAAAAGGAAAATTAGAAACTATTTTCATATTTTGAGTGGTTTATTATTTCAGAACATGCAAGGAAAATTAAAGTGCTGGAATTAAATAAAAGTTCCAAAAAATTTTTCACTAAGAGAATACTAAAATACTTTTTCAGGGGAAATTATGCAAAACCAGTACAATAACGATAACACCATTGATAATGAATAAAACGCAAACACACACTTTATAAAAACCTTCAATGCCAATATACTAGTCTGGTCTAAGGAAAGAAAAAAAAAAAAAACACAGCTGTAAAAAAGAAAACATAGGCGATAAGTATCAACCATAAAGATAAATAATTCCAGACCTTACCGAAGAAAACCATGAAAGCAGACCATCACTTCACAACCCTAAACATTTTTAACGCAATACAAAGCTAATTATGTTTCCCGCTATCCAATAGAAAGATTAAAAATTTATAGAGGCGAAAAAGTCGTAAACACGTAATAAAGGCCCCTACCCGATGAATAAGTCAAGCAGCAACATAGGAGGGGGCTAGAATAAATCTGCCACTTCATTTTGAGGCCTGCATTCTAAATCAATGCCATATCGTTAAACGATCAAATGAACAGGAGTTCCATTTGGTGTGGAGGAAAAGAAAAGAAATGCTCCCTCGGCGGGCACAGTGAGGGAAGGCGTCAGAGCGTGTTCTACATAATTGTGAGGGGTGGGTGCAAAAAAGTATATCATCTGGAAGACGGCGGTTGACTTTGAAGGCCGCTGGCAGGGTGCCAAGACATAACCATTTTCTCCGCATCACCGGGGGACGAAAATAGAGTCCGAAGGGAGAATGTTGTGCGTGGGGACATGCCTTACGAAACCGCGACAAGAGAGAGTCGATTGGGACGGACACTTAGAGGGATTTTTTCCCTTTCCTCTCCCTTCCTTCGGTGCTGCTCGCGTTGTCG
Source organism: Nephila pilipes (assembly GCA_019974015.1). Taxonomy (NCBI): domain Eukaryota; kingdom Metazoa; phylum Arthropoda; class Arachnida; order Araneae; family Nephilidae; genus Nephila; species Nephila pilipes. The sequence continues at coordinate 852,700 of BMAW01080403.1, forward strand.
TGAATTTGTTGACATCGATCACGAGGACACAAAATCGAACCGGGAAACATCAAGGTGGCTTCTGTTGGAGGGAAACAAGTGAAGAATCGTAGTTTAAATTGTGAAATATGAAATTGATTGCCTTGTTTTTGTTGCGGACCAAAGAATTTTTCTCAAAAAACGGGTTATAAAAATAACCCAGAAATGATAAAAAAAAAAATAAGTTTTTGTTAGATTTCGTAGTTTTAAATACTTTGAAAAAATTGGAATATAAAGGCAGTGAGGCTTGTAATTTAGTTTTTATCAAAATATTACTATATATTGAAGACTATGAACATAAACTTAGATATTATTTCCCATAAATATTTCTATAAAATATTACCAAGCAGTAAATTTAAGTTAATTTTTTTTTTTTTATAAATTACTGGAAAAATTTCAAGAATATTTTAAAAAACGCTAAAACTGCGCGAGTTTTTGAGACATTGATACTAAGCCAGCAAATGAATACAATCCTTTCTAACTATTAATTATATCAGCTTAAATCACTGTATTTATTTCAACGTCTGATTTTTGGTAAAAGAAAAGATACTAAATTTTTTTACGGATTTGCCTGGATATTACTTTTTTGATCACAATCCTTCAGTTTCAGAAAACAAATTTCCAGAGAAAAATTATTAAAAAAGCTTTGGTGATATTTTTTAGGATGCATATGAACAAAGTTATGCTTATTGTCTTTATAACTTATATGATAGACTCTGTTTGTTGAAACTCTTTCATGACATACTGTTCATATTTCTTGTTAGAATAATTTGGTAATTACATAAAATTTGGTACCCTGAGATTTTGCAGTTTATTTTTTTTAAAAAATTTTTTAGACCGTCAGGATGTATTTTGATACATTCCATTTGAAATTATGTTAAATAGATGATTAATTAATTTAATTTCTATGATTAATTAATTTATTTATTCTGTGTTTTCATATCCTTTTGTCTTAACTGCATAGATACAACCCAATAAATAAAATATAAACATGCAAATGTTATACTTGTAAATCTTATTACGTTGCCATATAACATCTAAATGTCTTCTTTAAAAGAGTAATCTAAAATTTAAGTAATATATTTATGATTGTCATTATCAATCCTTTGGAGCCTGCTCGTTTCGTTTCTTATGACTGCTCTAAGAATGGAACAAATTATAATGTAATGTATACTTAAAACTAATATAGAAAATATTATCTCTAAATAAATTTTGCAAATAAATAACCAGAAGTAATTTTTGCAAAATAAATAATGTTTTCTTTTAATTTCTATCTAATATATTCAAAGAAAAAATTTTCTCTGTCATAAACTGTTAAGGAGCGAAAATTTCAACGGACAGTGAAACAAATGAGCTTTAAAGAGATTCAGACATAGTGTACTGTTCAGATTTAAAAAGTACGTGAATACACG
>BMAW01080403.1:857575-883978 GCA_019974015.1 Nephila pilipes
CAATTTAAAAAGTTATATACGAAAAATATAAAAAGTGAGATTAGATTTATTTATCCTTCCACACAATACATACATAATACATACATATTTTTATATATATATATATACTCATTACTAAAATTTGCGCATCAAAACGTAGAGGGATTGCAACGAAGTTTGTATGTATGTACGTATCAAATATGTAAATGATTAGAAATACAGTGTGATAGCGTATGGTTGTGCCTACAGAGCTTTTGAACCTTTATTTGGATTATAAAACAGGTAAGCAGAGCTGTTTTCGTATTTCAATCTGTTGCAAAGACGCCTTTTAACAGATGCCATTACGCAGCATCGGATAAGTGGTAGTATGAGCTTGCCTGAGCGGAGGGAAGAATCACAGGAAACCGGGTGGTCAGCTTGACAGCTCGTCATGCCACCCCTTCACTTTACTGTGAGGGAGATGTTGGGACCCGTAGACAAGGAGGTTTGTTACATCGCGACCAGGCTCAGAAAGCTTCGACAGACCAATAGTGAGAAGAATACGTCCCATGACACGCACAGCAGCGCCAACTGTCTCATTGTCCACCATCCATACACTGGCAGTTTCATATGGGCCTCTCAGTTAAGACCATCAGAAAGCTCCCAAGCTGCGATTTACATCGCTGCGTCTCATTATGTGTAATTCCATTGACACCCACTCACCGCTGCCTCCGTTAGAGTGGTGACGCCTGAAGGATTCCGGTCAACGAATGGAATCAGCTCTGCTTAAGCGAAGAATCCAGTTTCAGTTTGAGAAGGATGACAATCGTGCTCGAGTGTGAGCCCCATGGTGAACGTTTCACATCTGCCTCCAAAGAGTGGCATGCAATCCACAACTAGTGTGATGATATGGTGTCACCAAACGACGCACGGTCACCCATAATATTGATCCACGGTAACCATGTGATCAGAGGAAGTTCGTATATTCTTCAGCCAAGGATATTCTTCAGCCTTTCTACCAGCAGGCTCCTCAGGAGCCATTTTTCAACAAGACAATCGCACCACACAACAAGGGTTTCACAGGACTGCCTCCCAACATTTATCCTTCCTCGCTTGGTTTCTATCCTCAAATTTGTCACCGATCTAGAATATCTGGGATCTGTAGGGCGGCAGGAAAGCCTACGATTTTGGTCGAATTGTGGGCGTTTACAAGCTGTGGTACGAGATGTAGCAGGACAATTCTAGATTTGTATGCTCAATGCCCGAATCACAACAACATCATGCATTTATATAGAGGTGATACAAATAATGTAAATCTCCTTCATTTGTAATTTTTCCTACAATACATGATCATTTTTGATTTTGTAATCACTTACATCAATTGTACTATGTAAAATTTTCTTGACACAACTCTTCTTAGTGCGCAACTTTTAATGGCTATGGCAATGTATGTATGTATATATGTATGTGTGTGTACAATTTTAGTTGCAGTTATCTTTCTTTTCTCTTTTTATTGGTTTTGCTCTGCTCGAAAATAGAACATAGGATCCAGTATTTCAAGCAGTAAACAGCAATACGTAACTGAACGAAGTGTCAAAAATTATCTTAATTTCTACTTATAACTATCTTAGTTTCCTCTTTAAGAATCGCGAGTGATATGTTAACTAGAAAGATTCCGAACTCTATTTTTTCCACTGAATTAGCAAGATTTAAGTAAAGCCCCTTTTATCTCTAGAATATAAAAGTATTCGACTCAATTCCACTGCGGACAGCTGCTGCATAAGATTTGGTACACTTTTGCAATGGTTGAACAATATCTTATCATTAATAAATGGATACCAATAGATTTTGATAACCAACATATTTGAAAGAAATATCTATAAATTACTACCAATTATTTCACAGAGAAACCATTAATCAAATAACAAACATCGTGGACGTAGTGTATTCATTAGTCTAAAATTTAAGATCATAAATTATGTGTAAATTGAGTCTGGTTTTAGACTTGATTCTCTTAAGACCCTAGTGAAAAATGATGGGGGATGCTACTTCCAGAATGAAATCGAACTTCAGAGACATCAAGTGGCGTGACGTGAAAGCTAAGAGAGCAAGGCATCTGTTCGGGTGTCGTCTTTGTCCCTAAATACTTTCCAATATCTAAGATCCGTCATTCGTTAATTAATTCTAAAGCGATTTTAATCCAAAACTAACGAAAGTATAAAGAAAAAAGATCCTAAAGAAATTAGAGAAGTTGAAATAAATATTTTGCAGGTTTCGAAAGCATGATATTATCATTTAGTATACATCTTTAGCATCTTTACAGCAGGATTGAATTTAATCCACATTAATTCTAAAATATGGTATCGAACTCAATAATGATTGGAATAAACGTGCGAAACACGAGACAACGTATTCATTTCCTAAATAGGTTATACGTCATACTCACCTAAGAACTAAATTATTTGTTTTGTTTAGTAAGACGTATTCTCAAGATTCTCTGCTTAAAAGGCAAAATAACAGTAAGACTCATTTTGATGTAAATAAAATAATTAAATAACTTTAAAAGTAACAAGACAGAAAACGATAAGGTTATGAAAGTTGAAACTAAAAAATTCGCAAAGGTGTAAATTAGTCAAAGACAAACATTGTATTTCAGGTTAAATCAACGAAATGATTGTTGGAGAAATTCCTCTTTAAAAAGGAATGTGATTTTAAAAAATTAGTCGCTACTAAACAGCATCCAAGGTAGAAAACTGTTACATATACTGTATGATAAAAATGCCTTCAAGTCGTTGCGAATTCGTGCAAAGAACTTCGAGAAAGAAGGATGGTGGAAGAAGCAGTAAACATAATCAAATCATTCGTATAACATGAAGATACTAAAAATAACAGTGAAACTAACGATGCATCTCAAAATGAGTCTTAAAATGACTCTAGAAAATTTTAACCTCTTCTTAAAACAAGTAGAAAATTTATAATTATCAGTCTTTTAAAATTAAAACACCAGAAAAAGTATATACGGTCACTTTACTAATCACCAAATGTCAAATATAATTCAGTTATGATAAAAATTATATCATATATATATATATTTATTTACTCTTACAAGAACGAATTAAAACTTTAATTCAAATCTTAATTTAATTTTTGTCAATTGCACTATTCTAAATTGATGAGTCAAAACGAAACAACTGTGAGAGAACTTTAATATCTTTAATAATATCAGAATTAAGTGTGGGTGTTTGGAAACAACATAACTACTTCTACAAGATAAACTCCAAGGCGAAGAAAGTCAAAATCGATAGAAACCACGAGTGAGTGACCTCTACCTGTTACCTCCGACACGAAAATAGAAAGTTTTTTTTCCTTCTTATAAATACCCAAGGAGGTGGATTTCAGGCCTTAATTAATCTATCAGGAACAAGTTTATCACTTTCTCCGCTCAATTAATTCCTGTTTTATTATTTATACTAAGTGTTTTCGTGTTTTTCGAGATACGTGATCGAAATAACTGGATAAGGAGGGAGTTTCAAACAGACTCGTAGTGTAATGAGTTGCTGAAATAGAATAGCCGCTTAGTGCGTGTGGGGGGAAGGGTCTTTTCCCCTCATAATTTATTAAGTCTTTTTGAGAGTTTCGTTAATATTCTTTTTCTGAAGTAGAATTTGAAAAACAAGTGTCCGTTCTTGCTTTTGAAAATGCTCATTTTTATTTTATGCGTATATTCTTTCTAATTTCGAACCATAAGCCAAATAGATCCTCGCAAAGAATGTTCTGAATACTTTTTCTCCATTGCTGTGGTCATAATACTTTTTACATAGAATAAACCCTATCATTACATTGAATAATCATTTACATTAAAGATAGTAAAGTTTTTGCCATTATTGCTTTTTTTCCAAACCTTATCCTTATCGTGGATAAATTCCAAATATTTCGGAAATTTTTATTAAAATTAAGATCATTGAACAGTTTATTCTTACAAGAAAAAGTAAATTTCAATAAATACTTTGATATAAAAGTTTATTTGACGTCTCTGAAGTAAACCGTAGCAGAAATTAATTTAAGTCAATTATATTACAAGGTGTTTGTGAATCTTGAATGTTTTACTTTAAAACTTAAAATAAAAACGAATTGCTTCTTAATAAAAAAAAAATTAGTTACTAAATTTTTGATAATTTTTAACGAGCTTTAACTAAGAATAAGTTGGAAGGGCTTGAGAGCGAAAAAATTATTAATATAAGATTGTAATAAAAAAAACTAATCAAAAAAATTTCAGTTAATTCGGATACATTTGAAGACTCCAATCTAATTATGGGATGTAAAATATTTTATACATACATTTGAATTTAAACTTTCAACTGTTTATCAGACTCACCGACACTTCTTAAGCCCTTTTAGTATTAATATTACTTAAAATAAAATAATTTTTATCCAAGAAGTGTTATTTTCTAAAGTGAAGGGAAAAACAGCAATTTAATTGAATTAAGCGTCACATGTATATAATTAAAACAAACTCATAGTCGTGTCTTTTGGATGAATATCTTTTCGTCCGAAAAAGCATTTAAATATACATAATACTACTTTAATATTCTTATGTTTAATAACTTTTCACGTATGAAGAACCACATAATTAATTACCGTTCATGGTTTGAAAATTTATTCTAAACAGAATTTTATTAACGAGCAGAATTAATTATACAGTTTTGTGCTTCTTCTCAGATTCTCATTTCTATGTTTACTACATTTTATCATCTTAATAAGTTAGCGAAATTCAATAAACTTCGGCTTGCTTGAATAATCATAAATATTCAATTATCATAAATTTTACTTATTTATCTTCCTGTCATGTTCTTCTGTGCTTCAAATATCTTTTTATTTGAATTAATACAATTTCAGTTCCTGTATTTCTGGAAAAAGAATACTTTTTTCGAATTAAATAAACGCAATGATTTTTGTTAGTATTGAAATAGCAGAAAAACGGGAAACATTTTTATTAATTGTAACTTTTTCCACTCAATCCTACCTTGTAAATGGCAAATTATTTTTAGAAAAATTCATTACTATTTTTAATACTTTTATAAATAAAATATAAATTTAAAATTTATCTCAAAGATATGTTTTACCTGCTTATCCAGAAAAAAGTGTTCTCGAAAGGAAATACTCAAATAAATTTACTTTTCATTACCGTTCTATGAAATTATCGAAAGCACTGCACAATTAGTTTTATTTTGTATGAAGATTGAAGCTTTTATTTGAGTTACATATGTGAAAATAATAAAAATTAAAAGTATTAATCTTTAAATTGAATTTTAAAGAAGCTGTTTGTTAGAAATGTATTCTTTGAATTTGATAGTATTTTACAAAAGAATATATATAAGCCATCGTTACGTTTTCAGCGCAATTTTTATTTTTATTACGTACTTTAAATAACTTAATAAAGCTCATTTTGTGATGATTTTTCAATTTTTACATTGCAGATATGATGCAATTTTGACAACATAGAGAAATTTTAAAGAGAGTTTTATAGAAAAGCTTTTGAGATGAAAATATTTGGACTTTTATCATATTATTTATGTCAATAGGGACATAGATCGTATCTTCCTATTCTCCAAACTGCTGAACAAAGAAAACCAAAGCATCAGCAAAATGTTTTCACAGAAAAGAATAGATGATATCTTTGATGCATTTCTTTTATATACTGGAAAATGATATATAAAGTATATCGGTCAGGTTTCTAGGAGATTTTATTTTGAGTAAGGAAAATGTTCTCGGAAAAGGGCCGCAAGGAATTATTTTTATCTTTTTGTTTCATAAAACTCGAATTAAACTTTAAGTTTCTGTTTTTATCAATACAATATGAACTCAAAACGCTTAAATAATAATTTCTACTTCATTTTGAGCAATTTTTGATTACTTATATTAACGTGAAACACGACAAAACATTTTCCTAATAATATGCAAATAAAAAACTGTCGTTCATTTGTATTTACAAAAACTTATTTTAGAAGTATTAATTCAAAGCAATTTTTTAAAATAAATACTTATATATAATAAACTTAAAAAGAATCTGTACGTGCAATGAAATACATTCGCTTTTAAGGGCAGAGAAGAGAAATGTGGATTTTTCCTACCACTATTAATAGAATCGTTAATCAAGATGTTTCAATTCGTGTGCGACAGTTTTAATAAAATCGTCCTTTTCTTTGCAGGTTATACTGGGACTTGTGCATGCTATTCTTCCTCGTGGCCAATCTCATAGTCCTTCCGGTGGCCATTTCCTTCTTCAACGACGATCTATCCACTAGGTGGATAGCTTTCAACTGCCTCTCGGACACCGTCTTCCTCCTGGACATCCTTGTCAATTTTAGAACGGGTTAGTTCTCCACTTTCCTATCCTTTTCTTTGTTATCGTATATTTCTGCAGATAAGACGAGGTATAAGTTTCTGACAAAATTTTATAGTTTAGCATATATCTGTCATATAACATGGCCCAAAAACTATCAACGCCCTATGGATTTAGTTTAAATCAGTGATCATTATCTGGAACAGATTTTATTTCCTGGCAACTGGCAGCACTGTCTATAGAAACACGTGACGAATCGCAAACTCACAAGTACTTCTAACGAGTTTATTGGTCGCATGACCTAGTGGTCATTGTCACAAACTCGTGGGTGGTGTTGTTTCTTCGAGTTATGAGTTCGAGTCCTGATGCTACTAAAGATCCACCGTGCTACACGTTAAATTTTGTCGAGATCTCATGTCCTCCCGTTGGCATTTTGGGGTAGTTTGGAAGGGAGGTGCCTGCTCAGATGTCGTCCTAGCTTCTTGACCGAGGTTCAAAATTATGAAATCCGACGCCAATAACCCAAAGTTACTTCTGAGTGTGACGTTGATATGCAATCAATCCAATCAATCAATTTATCTAACAAGTTTATTATCTTGCATCTTGCAGCACTGCCTATAAAAGCATATACTGAATCACGAATTCACACGTACCTCTAATAAATACTTTTAACAAATCCTTCAAAAGTATGGAATTTCTAATGTTATGTAGGGCATACTGGGGACGATTTGTTAAGAAATTCTGATGACAAAGCGAAAATCGACTCTGTAGATACAGAATGGGACCCTCAAGACGAGATTCTCAACAACGAAAGCGAGGGTGTACTTGAGGAGCTATTGGCTTTAGTTAATAAGTGTGAGAATTTTTCAGGATATTAAGTATGTTGGTAAGGGATTCGTTTTACATTATAAAGGATTTGATATTTATATAAATTTCAATCAAATTTCTTTTTGTGTATATGCTATAGTATGACCTCAGATTTTGTGAGCCTTTTCATGATCCATTTATAGTCTTATCGGCAGAAATATACATATATGCTTTTCTTTAAAATAAAAATTACTCCCGCCATTTCTCATATTGATCTTTAAATTAATTAATGGGATGAAAAAAAATGGATACCAAAATAAATCGGCATACTGATGAATATAAGGACATTATGTCTTACACGACTATGAACTTGTATTTTTTGTTCTTGCAAATTATGTTCGATAATTTACATTAAATTGGTACAGCATTTCAAAACAGATTATTCTGACTTATTTAAAAGTAAATTTGTGTTTTACAAAAATAGAATTTATAATCTTTCTGAAGAAAGTTATCATTCTTCACTTAAAAACATTATCACGACGCTTAACTCTACTTGCGCAAATCATTCATCATGCTAGGTAGAGAAAACAAAAGTAAGTGAAGGATTGAGGGTGTTGTTCCAAAACAAAGTATAAGAGTTTGATGCGTGATTGCAGGTTTCCCTGTAACCGAGGTGGCGGGAAGCAACTGTGACCATAAATCGATCCGCAGTTTTAATCGATGCTTTCTAAAGAGATGGTCTTTCTACCAGACACGTTCGCAATGACGATTGGTTTGGTTCATTAGATCCAACCAATTGCTCGCTCTTCTGGGACACGCTTTCCATTTTCGTTTCATACCCTTGTGTTTGAAGATTTTGATTGCCTTGAAGATTTTAAGTGGAAAAACTGTTGAGTGGCTCAAGTTTCATGCGAATAGGTTTGTACAATCTTGAAAACTAGAGAGAGTTATTCTACATTTCTAGCATTAAAGAATTTTGTGGAAAAGGGAACACATATGAAATTAAAACAAATTTACATAAATATATTTAAAATCAACATTTCTATTCACTTTTGGATGATTTACATTCGTTTTAGAATATTGGTGATTTCGACATTCATTTGCAAAAAATGCGATCTAAATGCTAACGGATTAACGATAATTTTGTTTTTCAGAGCTCAATTTGTGCTGTTGAATATCTTTATTGCTACCACTGTTAAAATACACATTCGAAATAGTTTTATTGTTACTAATACAAAATCCTTTATTCAGAAAATGAAGGAAAACTCACATATAAATATTTGAACATTTTGCACATAATTAAAAAATAATATGAGTATTACAGATCACTTAATATTTGTGAAATATCCTTAGACTTAATTTTCCCTGTTCACTCATTCAGCCAGTTTTTTCAAATAAAAAAGTTTTCTAATTGTTATATTTTCCTTATCAAAACTGTTTTCAACTGGTCTTTTGAACAAATAAACAATATTTATTTCCTTGTTATTTTTCATATATAGCTTGTACTTTTTAATTTAACATTTCTTATTCAACATATTCAATTTTAAAAGTATTTAGATCTGGAGAATATGATGGATTTACTTAAAACTGCAAATCAATTCTATAACAATCATTTATAATTAATTACCTGTATTAGAAGCTTGATATCATTTCCAAACTATTACGATTTCTTACCATGTTTATCAGTAGACAATATGAGTTCTTTAGATTAAGTTTTTCATTCAGCCTTTTTTTTTTCTTTCAGATAAAAATATAATGAATTTTGTTTCTTCTTCAACTATCACATTTTTGCATGAAGAAAAATATTTTGAATATGATTTTAACAAATGTTGTACTTATCGTTTTCTCTTTCTTATAAACAAAAAATTCACCTTTTGTGAAGAATTTCCTTTAAGCCATTTAAATGAATGTGTCCCTACATTTTTTTTTGTGAGGACTTTCTCCAAAATTTTAAAAACTTAATTTTATAAAAAAATATTTCTTTTCATTTATCTGAAAGTGTCATAATTCTAAATAGTGGATTTTGCTATTTTTTATGAAACAAATTTCTCATTTCTCAGCGAAATATGGTCCTTATTTTAACGTAGTTTCTTTTGTTTCATTCGAGTTTCCTACTTTGATAACATTATCAACAACCTAATTTTCTACATTAACAATTTTATAGAATTTGCAATATTTTTATCACCTTTAAGCTGTTGATGTATTCAAATGTTACAGATTTTGGTATTATTAGTGTTTTTATTAATAAATTATTTGCCATAATTGTTTCGAATTTAAGAACTTTTTTCAATATTTTAGTTAGTAATGGTAATTGCAATACTTATTTAGACAATAATTTTTATTTAAGGTTATACTTAAGGTTTTAAATTATCAGCCAAAATCTCATTGGAAGTTTCAAATCTCTGAATTATTTTGTGGCGTCAGTTTAATTATTTTTGACCGAAAAGGCTTGGTATTAATAAATACTTTGAATATACTCTTCAAAAATAAATAGAGTTAGAAATAGATAAATATCAGGGTATGTAAAAAAAATTTAAATTTTCAGTACTTTTCCATATGTAATAGAAATTATTTAACAACCCGAAGGTTTTAAGCGAAATATAAGTTTATGTAGTGAGAATCTTTTAAATCTTTGGGAGAATCTTTAGCCCGAAATGTCATTTTTCCTCATTATAAATTAAAGGGTCCTTTACGGAGATGTAAAATATTTTAAAATTTTTAAAATATTATTTTAGTCAATTAAACTGAAAAATGAATATTTCTTAAGCTATGCTTTTTTAAACTGTGCATGTTTTTAAATTTATGTTCCTTTTAAAAATTAAAGTGAAAATCCTTTCAATTAAGATTTTATATTAATTTTTCAAAAAAAAAAAAAAAAAAAAACTCGTAAATGTTCATAAACATAGAATTTTTAATTCATTCTTTCCGTTAAGTTAAGTGCAATAATATTTCTCTCGGGTAGAGCTATAAATATCTCCTTTTTTAATATTTTACAAATAATTTTTATACTGAAAAATGAATACGATGAAAAGGCAATACTCCATCTTTTATTAAAACTTTTTTCTTCTTTTAAAAGTGCATCTGCTTGATATCGTTTATATTCAGATAAATTAATTAAAACATTTTAATTATGAAATTATTACTTGCATTATTTCGAAGATGCCAATATAATGATTAAAATTTTTTTTTTTGAAAAATGCAGCTTTTATTCGCTGTAGAGTGTTAATAGGAAAAGTAATTTCAATTTTTAATCAAATTTTAATCTCATATATTCCCCAGATGGTTTTTAAGAACCTTTATTATAAATTAAAATAAAAATATTAAATTTTAAACATAAAGAAAAACAAAGTAACTGAAGCATAATGGTTACATCTTGAACTTTCCTTTTACTCCTTTCATTTATTAAAAAAATTAATTTATTCTACATTTAAAATACTGAAAGCAAAACTTCGCTCATGCTTTCTTGAACAAAAAGATTTTATAAGTTAACAGAATTAAAGAGACAAATTGGATATCGTTGATTAAAAATTAGAATTATTTTTAAATTCATTTCGAATTGTTTATTTAAAGATTTTATCTTAAAAATGTGTAGTTCATTAAATTTTCTATAATTCTTGAAGATAATAAACAATATTTTTATGAAAAATATTAAAATTAATTAACTTTTTCTTTGATCATTTTGGAATAATTCCATTTTCTCAAAAGAGATAAAAATATCATAAAACTCTTGAAAATTCTATTTTGATCTTAAAATAGAGAAAAGAGAGTATCTTAAACATATTTCAAGAAATAATAGTTAAGAAATGTTTAAAAAAATGTTATAAGCATTTTTTACTTTCAACAAATTTCTAATATATGAATAGTTTTCAAAAATTCCTGGTTGATTATTTATTTATAACTAAACAACGTGTGAAAATCTCTCAAAGCCTTTTTTTTTCAGAGTTCGTATATTATTTTGCTGTATTTTTAATTACAAATTTATTTAATCTTTGAGCATATAATTATATATTTTAATTCCTAGGATTAAAGCAAATATTTTACAGATATCATAAATTCAGATTTATAAACTTTTTTCACAAACAACTCCCTTTACGCGTGTTAAAGAATTACTAAGTCATAAAATCAAAAGAGAGACTCTTGATACTTCAAAAACGAGACATGGATTGCTTTCCGCGTAGGGATAGTTATATTGCAGAGTAAATGTATTTACAGATGTAGCAAGAGGTGAAGAAAGGATTTCACGCAAACGTAAGTTTTAAAACTGACTGATATAAAGAAGGGGATTTTTGAGAATTTTTAAAAATATCTCAGAAAGATTACAACTTTTCTTGTTAGATTAATCAGCAGACTGAAAAATTAAAAAAAATACTGAATTTTAAAGAAGTGTTTAAAATATTATGGAAATATTTATATTCCTAATTATTAGAATGAGGGGAATGAATGATTTTAATGAATTTTTTTAATTATATATATATATATATTATAATTGTTGCAATAATTTTTTTCATAATAATCATTCAACATTAGGAAAATTTTATTTTTAATGTTATTCATTATTAAAAATCCAGGAGCATATAAATATGCTCTCAACATAGACTTTTGTTACCAAATGTTGATTGATTTTAAATCAAAAGTTTAATATTCATCCAGTATATAATGAATCAAGCATGAAGTATTAAATTCCATGTAAATTGAATACATACTGAATTTAAACTTTGTAGTTTTATTTCATAGTTTTGAATTAAAAATACGTATGCTCACTCAAAAAATATAGGGCTATAAGAGTTCTTGTAATTTACTTATAGAATGTACTTTTTGATAACAATGACCTTTTTATAATGTAAAGTATAAAAATAATTTCATTTAAGAAACTAAGACTAAACAGAATTTCCTTTTGAGAGTCAATATGTCTAGGCAATGTAGAATATTTAAATTCATAAAAACATCTACTTTTGAAATCTGTAAAGAGAAAAGTTTATAACGCTCAACGAAAAATATATATGATTAACAAAATTATAATAATATATAAACCATTACGTAAGAGATTGCGCTTTATTGTAGATATAAAAATACAGTTTGAAGTTTTAATTTCGGTTTCATGTTAAATATAAAGTAGTTTTGAAAAATAAAAATTATTTTATAGAAACTACAAGAATTGATATTGTATTGAGAATTTTTCTTCTACAAGGATTCTGATTACTGCCTGATTAATTCAATATTTTTTCAATAAATTTCATTAAAATGTCATTATTTTATATTACTGAAATACTGCAGTACAATAATCACTACCAACTCGAACAATGAATGAAAATTTATTGTTTTATAATATTGTACTATTAAGCTCTAATTCAAAGAAACTCATTACACAGATCTGTTAAAAAGAGAATAAATTAAAAATTTTCTGTTGAAAGTTTATTTAAGTATTACTTTAAGGTTTGAAAATGTTAATAAACGCAACGCCATTGTATATAAACTTACTTTCTTAGCTATGAATTAAAATCATTACAACATAATAAGTAAGCAATTTTGTAATATATATATGAATAAGTTATGATTTGGATTTTAATTAAAATATGAACAAGAAAATTTCCCTAAAATAAAACAAAAAAAAAAATAATGTTTTTTAAAGCATTTACAAAACAAAAATAAATATGATAAAAGTATAATTTTGGACAACTGGGAGATATCATAATATTTTAAAATTACATAAAATATAAGAGAAATATCTTTAGTAATTCAGAATGAAAACCGATTGTCTCCTTAGTTCGCTAAATTTATGAGAAGGAGCGTTGAGGGTAAAAACAATACAAAGGGTCAAGAATCTCTAACGACAAGAACAAGAACAGAATTGCGGTGCAAATGATACCCGGATCTGTGTAGGAGACGACCTTTCTCCGATCGTTTGGTTCCGTGTCAGCTGATCGCTCTTAGTGACGTCACGCACGACGTCATAGGTAGTACTGCGATTACGGGAAAGCACGAAAGGAGAATGCGTGTTATGATTTCTTCTTTTCAGAGGAGGATGCGATTTTGATTTCGGAAGAAAAATTGAGCTATTTTGGAAACTAAAATTTTTAAAGGAATCATGACTCAAATTTTATATTTTGTGACATGATATTCATCATTTTTTTTTTTTTGCTACTTTAATTTGAGAAACGTTCCCCATTCTAAATTTTTTCAGTTGCTCCGATGATTGTAGGGTAGCTGTATAAAATTATTTTGAAAATTAATCATAAAATTTGGGAAAATTAAATTAAATTTTTTAAAAATTAAATTTAATTTTTAAAAAATTAAAATTCTTTTTTTTTGCACACTTAAAAATTAATATGCTTCATGAGTCTGGGACGTTCTATTTTCAGCTGTACGGATGATTCAATTTAAATCATGGGTGTCGAAACTATAAACGTTTGAGGGCCACAATGCAAAAAAAAAAAAAAAAATTGTTGAGTCTCACATACAATATTTTTCAACAAATTGAAATAAAAATTAACTCTGTGTAGTTTTATTAAAATAAATTAACTTTTTATAATTTTTTTTTTAATTTGAGTTAGACATGTATTGGTACATATTTATTTTAAATTTGTAAAAGTTTAGTTTCATTTAGTTTGGATTCATAAAGATGAAAAAAACTTCAAATTAATGTGATGGATGAATTTGCTTTTGTTAAACAAGCAAATCGATATCGGGTTCAATAGACGAGGTAGCAATTCTTAATGCATTTTCAAGATGTTTGTCAGTGATCTTTGTCTTATTTTTTTTTTTTTTTTTTTTTGTATGTTTCATTCTTGGTTCACAAATATAGGTACTAGCAAAAGCTGAAGACATAGATAAAGCATGATTGTGAAAATTAGGATATTTATCGCGGGGAGGTAATCTTCATAAAACTCCAGTAAAGAAACATTCCCAAATTTTTCTTTCAGTTGAATGTCACTTTGCAGTTCCATGCATTCCATTTGAAGATTTGATGGTAATGTATTTATTTCTAGAGAAAATGGGGTAGAAAATATGAGGAAATACTCTTCATTGTTTCGAAAGTCTTGAAATCTACTTTCAAACTCCTCAATTGAATGAAAAATTAATGCAGAATATTTTGCATATTTTGTGCAACTCACAGGTTTATGCGCTACCAAAGTACTGAAATGTGTCAAATCTTTTCTTTTTATTTGATTGTGCCAAAATTTCAACTTTCTTTCAAACGCTGTTATTGTTTGGAACATATTGTTAATAAATTGATTTTCTTGAAGTCTCAAATTTAAATCATTCAAATGTTCAGTTAAGTCTACTAAAAAAGCTAAATCTAAAACCCAATCTTCGTCCTCAAATTCAGTCACAGGTTTCCCTTTTGTTTCCATAAATATTTTTATTTCAGCTCTCAAATCGTAAAATCTTTTGAGAATTTTCCCCTTACTGAACCATCTTACTTCTGTATAATCAATAACAACTGAAAATTCAGTGCCCATTATCTTAAGAAACTTTTCAAATTGTCTATGATTAAGTCCTTTTGCTCTTATAAAGCTAGTGGTTTTTTATAACAACGCTTACTACACTTTCCATTTTTAAAATTTTTCCACATAAATTACCCTAATGTATATTACAATAATATGCCATCAAGATCGTATTGCCAGAGCGACGGCTTCATTATTAACCATTTTAACGAGTCCCTCATTTTTACCAACCATGGTAGGAGCTCCATCGGTTATGATAGCTGATAAATATTTCATAGATAAGGAAAACCTTTTCATCATCGTTTTTAATTCATCGAATAAATCTACAAACTTGGTTGTTTCTTTTAACGATTCTAAAGCAATCATTTCTTCTGTGATATTATGAAGGGCTCCCTTGGTCAAAAGGATTAGGAAATCGAATTACAATGCAATATACTGCATATAAATATTGTAATTCTTCCAAAAATTCGCCGTCGAGTGGATACACACATAATTCGAAACGTAAATTCTCATGGCATACTAAGGTGTTTTTATTTAAATTTTTATTTCAAAATAAATTTCAACGGATCGATTATATATAAAAATTATTGCAAACATTTATTTTTTAAGTAAAAATGTGTAAATTTAAATATTTTCATAATTTACGTTTGGGCCGTATTTTAAAGGTTTTAGGGCGGCACTTTAGACAAGCATGATTTACATGGTATTTTCATAACGTATTGTGTAAGTAACAAAGTATTTTTCTTAAATGGATTGAAATTATCTGAGAGTGCAAACTTTTAATTTATTTTTCTATGATATGTGAATCACTATTAAATAAATATATCAACCATATGTTTAATTACTTTTTAAACTAAAAATAATAATACGTGACTTATAGATTACATCTGATAATTTACAGTTACGTATTATAAAACATATTCAGCTTTCATCATAAAACAGTGTCGAGTTTTAAATAAATAAAAGCATGATCTAAACCCAAATGATAACTTCTAAAAAAATCAGAGTAAATTAATAATTTACAAAAACGCTTTTAAAAAAGTATTGAGAAAAGTATATTTATTATTTATTTTCTTTTATCTTATAGTATTACGCATTTTAGACAATTTTTTTCAATGAACCCCCCTTTTTTTCATTGATAGAAGGAGCATTGAAAAACAAATTTCTTTTCAAAACCGCTTCCAAGAAAACTTTGTTTTCTCCATTAAAAAAATATTTTCTAATTTTTAATATCACAACTCTTTAGCATGTAAGGTTTTTAATGTGTGATATGATTATTTATTTTATTCCTCAAAACGGACATTGAGTGATTTTTAGGTAAATGTATATGTATTCAAAAGTTCGTATGATTCAAATAAATAGTATGAAAAAGTTTGAACCCAACGGCTTTTGGTCGAAACATTACCTGAGTTTTCCTTTTGTCACTGTTTGCTGAGTAATATAGTTAGAAATAAGTGAATACATTCATCAAATACTTCTGTATCTTCGTTACGATTAATGAGATCCCTTTCTTTCAATACACCCATAATAATTCGAATTTCTCCTCTACGTAGAAATTTGGTTTGAATGAACTGATTCAAATATTTCTATTTATTCACAGTCGTCCTCTCCAAATATTTGCTTATCTTATAAAACTGTAGTTTCATATGTTCTTCCTAACACGACTGCAACCATTTTCTTGAAATTTTGTCATTAAATTAAGAATTCAATGAGGAAAGAGTACTCTCTTTCACTAGACCGAATTATTTCACAAAGCTCCGATTTTTAACACAAGTATTGCTGCTAACTGTGCAACATGCACAGAAAAGTCATACTTCAGAACTAGACGTTTCAAAAGATGTTTTAATATGTTTTGACATTTATTGATACTCAAAAAGTATTTTTGAAGTATTCAAAAAGTTTATACAGTTTCAATAGCCGGCATAGTTGCAAGTCACCAAGTTTTACTTTTGCTTAGTTATTCATGATGCTTTGTGTCAAATTCATTACGAAATTCTTACCAAGCTTACATGCGAACACCTTATGCATAAAAATAAGAATATGCTTTCATGATAATGCATTGAAAGTCTACAAATTAGCTACTTGGACAGTTTTTAATCGCGTTGTGAACTATGTGTGAGTTCCACTTTCGATTCCTATCAATGTTTTTCCGAATGTTGGCGTCTTTTCAATATGACAAAATTGCTGCTAGTATTATCTCCATAAAATGCCCGATTTTTGAAGTCAAATTACTTTCTGTTCATATTTTCATTAAATAATTGACATTAATGCCTAATGTTTCTCTCGGTTGCTCTTGAAATTTTAAAAGTTCAACTTATGTGATTTTGCATAGCAAAAAAAAAAAAAAAAAAAAAGCGAACTAAAATTGGGAATATTTTCTGGTACACTGGTTTGAAGCATCGGTTAATATTTTTACACAGTTACAATCGCTGAGCCATATTTATATCTGCCTATTACTATATTGACGCTAATACATTTATAACAATAACTTATGTTTTTGTACGAGCACATCAGAATGTTTCTTCAAAATATTTTTGAATTAATATAGAAGCATAATTATTTGAGAAAAAAAATTGTGTTTCTCTTGCACCACATGATAAACCGCGGCGCCCTTCCGTTACAACAATTTGCAGATCTTTAGAAGTTAACGAATTCTATTTTTTTTTTTTTAAATTAAGCATTGGAGAAATCGACTCGAAAGCAAGGTCGTAATTTTTGTATTCCTTCCCTGAAATGTTGCTCAATATCATTGAACCCTCTTAAGGTCTACGCTAAATTCCGTGTAATGCTTTTCAAATCTTACGGCGTAGACATTGTGAAATTGTAGAGTTTATATGTGGGAAAAATTGAACTGATTACAGTAACATACAATGATAAAAAAGATGGTGTCATCAATCACCAAAAAAAGATTCGGAAGTTGTCTATGAGTATTCATAACTGAGGAGCGAATGAGCTAGCAGGCTTCTGACCGATATGCCTGTCATCATCCCCGCTCTATTACAATCGTTGAAATATTTGTATTATAACGTCCTTTCTTCATTATTCAACTCTGTCACCATATCTCAGTCAAATATACTAGTCAATAACCACTGAACTCCTATTGAAGACATGCAAGATAAAATACTTTATTAATAATCACAGAAGAATAGATAAGGTTGCTCTCTCTAGAGTACCACGTAATTTGTCAATTCTAGATTATACTCTAACGATGGAATTTGAGCTTACCTAATCACTGGTTCTGAGATAAACATTTCTCGCTAACAACCGGTTCTTATTTTAGCGCTTTAACTAGAATTCGCATCAATCTAAAAAAACTAATTAAGATGCTTCAATTCAAATTAATATCTATCAAAAAATCGCTATCTTCTGTCTACCTTCAATCCTGTTTCATTTATACATCATTATCTATAATTCAACTCACATCTGTCATTATCTAATTTATCTTAATTGCGTTTCATTTTGGTTGGGAAGAAATTATAATTTTATGCTATTCAAGTTACAAAAAGTCCCCCTAGGTTAGTGAAGAGAAAATCGCGAATAGCCCAACATCTCAGTATTTTGTACCTTTTTAAGAAATTGCTATTGTTTGCTCTCTTTCTGAAAACAGGACATTTCAGGACCTGAAGCTGTGCTTAAGGACAATGGGACAAACTACCTAAAAACTGAATGTATTTTCACATTAGGAATGTGTCACAATTTTATTAAATTTAACATTAGCGCATTTTTGCTGTTTCTTTCGTTACCCTCAGTACTTTTATTAATTTTTAAGAGTAATTCTTTGCCTTTTGTATAAAGAGCTCAAACATTCTAAATAAGAATATTCCTGCTGCGTGCGTTGTATTATAGTAATTTACTTAATTTCATATTGTTTGATCTTTACAGGTATTATGAACCAAGATAACTCCGAGCAAGTGATTCTCGACCCTAGCCTAATAGCTAGGCAATATCTGAGGACTTGGTTTTTTCTCGATTTGATAAGCTCCATCCCCCTGGACTATATATTTCTCATTTTCAACCAGGACTACGAAGAAAACTATCAGCTTCTGCACGCAGGGAGAGCGTTGCGAATCTTACGGTTGGCAAAAATGCTGTCCCTTCTCAGACTACTGAGGTTATCTAGATTGGTCCGGTACGTCAGCCAGTGGGAAGAAGTTTATGTAAGTGATACATGCATCTTACATTTGAAAAGTGTTCCGTTCGTTATTTGAAGTTGTAATGCAATTCCACTTTCTGATTCAGATTCTGACGATAATGGAAATGAATTAAAACGAAAGAAATGTTTAAATTTTATGCATTTTACATTCAAAATAAAAGTTAATTCTGATTAAAAATAAGCGAATTGATACAATGGAAAATACTAAAACCAACTTATCAATTAATTGAAGAAAAGATAAATTTCATGAGAATGAATTTTTGAAAGCACTACACTTATTTAATTACTAATGTACTGGCAGATTTTTTAGATTTCGTTTTAACAAATGGAATGTACTGGAATTGCATTACATATGATATTAACAGATTTACTGTGATTTAACATAATTAAGAAAAAAATTCTTGATAAGATTGGTGAATTGGCATTAAAAATGTTCACCTATTTTGCATCTTGATCTGCATTTTTATTCTATTAGTAGAAACTAGGTGTTTAGAATATTATTACTATATTTTCTTTAACAAATGCTTCATAAAAAACTTTTATTCATCAAAATATGGAACTTGTTCATTTTTATTGCATCATATATGTTAACTTGATGTTATAAGTATTGATCTGAAAAAAAAAAACCTGCATACAATGAAATTGTAAGGTATTTTTTTTTTATTTGTGTGAATTAACTGTGAGTCAAAACTATCCTAAATAAAACAAGCTTCAAATTTTATGAAGAGAGAGAGCCACTTTCAAATGATAAAACATACAACTAAAACACTATTAGTAAAAATAATATTTGTTATAATTTAAAATGTATTAGAATTTATTTTGTAAAATTATAAATTTTTAAAATCAATATGATTTACACAATACAAGTTTTATTTTTACAAGTTTAATTTTTCAAGTTTAACAATACATTTTTTATTTTTAAAAGCTTAGTATTGACGTTAAATAAAAAGCCTTTAAGAATTTGTCACTTATTATGAATATGCTGTTTATCCGCAAAGGAGTTGTTTCATTTAGTTGTCAATTAATATAACAAGTGAATAACAATTTAAACAATTTTTATGTGTTTTTGTTTTATTCTGCTTATTCATAAATAGTGAAATTAGTTATAAAAATGAATACAGTCTTTATAAAGGAAAATTTAAAAATAGCATCTTAATAATATAAATGTGATTAAAATATTTTCTTTTAATTCTGTATTGTAATAACTGCTTTATTTCATTATCCAATACACTGAAATTATTTTTGTACTTCTAAATACAGAATTTGATTATTTCACAAACGACAAATTAAAAGTGTGCTTGGATGTTAGTAACTATTTAAATGAATAAAAATTTATTTATGAAGCATATTGATTCCTTAATATACTGAAACATTTCATCATCTTTCTATTTTAGCTTATATAAAGAAAAACTTTAGCATTTCCTAATACAGCAGATAAACTCTTCTTTTATTGTATTTTGCATGTTTCAAATATACAGTTTTAAAATCTTTTTTTGCACGTTTATAGCTGCGTACATGATTTCATCACTAGATGCTTTTGAAAGGTGCGATGCTTGCTGACATTTTGGCTGCAATTTTGTTTCTTCAATACGTTTTTTGTAGATGATAATTTTCATTCGAAAATAGAAAGTTTTTCATCTTTTAAAATATTCTGAAAACTACGTTTTGTCTTTTTTTACATACATTCAATCCTTCCAGTTTTTTTTGCTCGTATTGTTTCATGTTTTTATTGCCGAAATTTTTTTTTATCAGCATTTGTATTTTGAGAATCACATTTTTAAGAACATTTCTGGAGATTCTAAAAATTAGTTTTATATCTATGTGTCTATAAAAATATTAGATAGTAATTTATATGTAATTGGTTCTTTTTATCATATAATATAATTAGATTTTATTTTTATATTTTTAACTATTTTATTAATTATATTATATTATTTTTACTTTACATTAATTTTTTTACAATAAAAATTTACTTTTTTTGTTAAAATATCGACAAATTTCTGGAAAAGATATACCAAAATATTAAAAATATAATTTCATACATATCTTTTACAAACATTGGCTAAAAATAAAAATAATTAATTATGTTTAGTGCTGTAAAAGAGTTAATTAAGTGCTTGTGGGGTAACTTTTTGAAATTTTTTTTACTTTTGAACTAAATACTAGAAAGAATTGAAAAACTAAAAATAAAATATTAAAAAGTATACGAAAACAAAAGCAAGAGAGAGACTGCATTTTTATTTGTTGAAATTATAAAACTATATTTTTATGTAACCAAAACTCTAAATTGTTTTCCTTTTCCATTTTAACACATACATTTTTCAGCAAAGAAATTATTACAAAATAATTGACAAATTAAGGAGCTGAAGTTATTAAAACATAAGTGCATAGCAATTAACTTGATAATTTAAAAACAAATTACTTTAAAAATAATGTTTTTACAATTCCCATTATTAATCCGATTTTTAAGAAAGAAATTTAACAATAAGTTTATCGTGATAAAATACCTTCGAAGGAGGGTAACAAAAAATATAAATCTTAAACACATAACATGTTTACATTTTTCAAAACATGTTATATAAAATAAAATATAAAAACACCTTCATAAATAATTCTAACATGTTAAATAAATGTTGCAGAATTTTTTTAACAAAAGTGAAAATGGTGGTGTTGTAAAAGAAAAAGTATCCTGCCACACATATCACGAGAAATTAAGCCTACAATTGAACCAAATGCATTAGTATTTTTCATTTTTTATTTATTTATGGATTTACAATAAAAATTACTGAATAAGAGTCAAATTTTTTTACTTTAGATAACTGAGATTTAGATTTAGGTAACTGAGACGTCCTCGATAAAGGAAAAGAAGCTCATTTTATACCAAGTTTAAGCAATCCTAACTATTAAAACGAATTTTAAAAGGTTTCAATTTATTAAAGCAAGGAAAAGTTGAAATTTATTAAAAGCAATGTAAGTCATATTTTAACATTGAGATACCTAAATACTTATGTATATGTTAATGCAAAAAAAAATCTCTCTCTCTCTCTCTCATAACGAATTCGCTTAAGGAATCAGCGAAGAGTTCTCTATTTTGTAACTTCAAAATAAAAAAAGTAAACCATTTGAAGCATTGTAATGTCTCAGTTACCAGGAGAATTAAAACATACATTAGGATATATATATATATATATATATATATATATATACAGTATACTTCCAGTTTCAGTTAGAGTATTTGAATAAATGATATGTAATTAAACTGATGCAGAGCGATGTTGAGACATGATAAATAGGAAGATTATATAATTATATTTTTACAGCAACAATAATTATAAGTCTTAAGATATGTGAATTTAATATTTATCATTTGCTTTAAATTTAATATTTCAGAATAAATTTTTATTTACTTTATGCTTTATCGATTTGATTTAATTTGAATAATGGTTTATAATTTGATTTTTATAACGTAATTGTTTCCTTTCATTTTTGTACAACTAAAGCTTGGCATTGCTTAGCATTAAGAGGCTGGGTTTTGAACTCCCATGGTGACTCGGGTGTGAAAATTCCCATGTAGCTCATGCGGCGTAAGACGGTTAAAATGGGGTTGCATGAATCTGGGGGTACAACTGGGCAATGCTCATGAGGATTATATCAAGGATTAGGTCCTCTAGTTTAGAAGGGGTCAAAGTCATTCTCTCGGGAAAAGCCAATGCATTGCAGACCCCGAGGTCACTCCTTGAGTCTTTTTTCTTCATGAAGTTTACGTTGTACAGAACACGGTGACGAACCCTGGGAATACCTCATGAACTAATTACTTCAATCTCTTCAGTCAACCACTTTTTTTGTCTTTTCACGATTTTCCAAGCCTAGATTATCTTTACACTTTATGCTGGTCACACTCCATCATTGTTCGGCTTAGCATGCCGCATTGGCTATTGCGCCATAACTCCACCATCACCATTCTCACTCGGCTTTGCAATTTTAGCTGACAAAAGATGATGATGATAAGCAATGAAGTGTACTTTGTGTAAAAAGAATCACTGCGTTAGAAGAACGTCTTCAATTGTGTTTTTTAGGCAGTGTATGCTATTGTATGGCAAAGCTCTCCGACAATACCTATCATCTAGGTACTGGAAATATTTGACAAATAAAAACACTCGAAATGAGTATATAAGTAAAGTATTGTTTGCAACTAAATCGTGTTAGCGAAATTAAATTTTTGACCCTTTACGAAATTAGTTTGTGTTAATATCGTATTTGTTAGATAAATTGTTAGATATGTTATCTCTATTGAAAATGTGTGGCAGATTTTTAAGATTTTAAAATTCAGAGTTAAATAATTGAATTATATTTCACTTTTCACTGGTCATGAATTTGGTCTTTTCCCATAGTAAACAAATTCCTTCATTAATATAAGACCGTTTAAAATCAAAGTAAGTTTTATTTAGTACAAAATCCTAAATAGTTTAATTTATTTCAAAAGAATTTACTACAACATGTGTGCCCTTTTGATTGTTGCATTTGACTGATGTATTCGAAAATTTTTTTGAATATATTCAAACAAGATAGTTATTAAAAGGATTAAATGATATTTGTAGATTAAGACAATCATGTAATAAATACTAAAAATTCTTTTAGCATTCCTCTGTTTTGACATTAAAACATATATATGCGACATATGGGAAAAAAATCTAAATGAAAATGCTTTTGTAAAATAGCTCTTAAAATGGTAGAAAAAGAACCTTTTCAAATAAATAACACGCATGTTAAAAACTTATTTTAACAGTATCAGAAAAGATATTATTATGGGTATATATTATAATTTAATATCTTAATAAAGGATATGATTGTATGAAACTATTTGGAAATAATTAGTATAAGATTTTGTAGTTTTTTTTTTTGAAAAATACGTATTGATAATGAAATACTTTAAAAAGAAAATAAATGTTGAGAGTATAATATAACTGAAGAAAATATGAGTGTGTGTTGATGATGAAAACATGATAAAATTTTAATATAAAATGAAATTTGAAGACTCATTAAATATTACTAAAAGAAGCTAGGAATAGAGATAATCCTTGACCTTATTTACAATGAAAATTAGAAAATGCAAATTGAAAATGTTGAAAGGTGAAATTAAAGCACTGCAATTCGTTCCTTGATAGACTTTAAAAAAATTATTTTCCAATTGAATTAGGTAAATTATTTACTTTCTTTCAAGAGAAAATAACATTATTCAGTTTATGAAAAATTTAATAAGAACTTGATTATATCAGAATAGTCTGATGTATACGGTTAAACTAAAGTAGTAACAGTCTCTGGAAGTGATTGTCTACAATTTTCAGTTTAATTGTCATAACCATTCTAAATTAACTTTAATTTTGAGAATGGCATAGAAATCCATATGAAAATCTCAAGAAAGTTTGATCGAGTAACACATAATGAAATAAAAATAATATGATGAAAAAGAATCAATAAAACTGAATATGAGAAGGACTGGATAAGAGGTAAAGTTTTCATAAAATAGATCCGATTGATAAAATGTATCAATTGCAACTACCAAGTGATGTCAAAACAAAGATAATTGAATTTCGAGTTTAATGTGCATTTTATGAAAATATCTTCAAACTGTATTGGAAAAACATCCTTTATCTAAATTTAGTAATTATATAAAACTATAAAAAGTTAATATAGCGCATAAAGTATTAAACAAAATAATCAAATTAAAAGTTTGACCGTATTATGAGAATATATGTAATGAATTCTAAAAATATTAAAATTTTCTTTTGAAGTATCAAAAAATATGATAGTAAAATTTGATATTATCAAAATCCATCACAAGTGAAATCGATTTAAAAACCTGTTTTTTTTGATTCAAATGAAATTTTTGATGTAAAATATTCCAAAGTGAATACAAAAGTAAATTAAATACCAAGCGAAAATAACAAGATTTAGCAAAGAATTCAATGATCAGGAAATAAAAATCATTTCTGTCTAGCCCATTTTGTTATACAAAAATAGTCCAGAATTACATGTTGACCAGTTAAATGGAACTTAAAAGTACTAACCACCAGCTTGTATTAAATAATTTTAATATTTATAATTTTAAAGCTATTTTATAAGACAAATTTAAACGATTTCATAATCACACCATTGGATTTCAATGAAAGAGGTAGATGTATGTAAGAATGAAATAATAAATACGTTTAAATAGCTGCAATATTACCTCGATAATTTTTTTTAAAAGATGTGCAGTACTTCCACTCGGCTATTTCTTTTGAACATTCTTGACTTTTACTTTGAAAACACCTTAGAACGCAAAGAAAACATTTTTTAATGAAAATGTTATGATATTTTGTTAAAAGCTGATTTTCTTTTCTATGTTAAAGTCAAAATTTGCAAAATGAGCAATGCACCATATGAATGACTGAAGTGGTTTTTTCTGGTATTTTTTTAAAAATAGTTGTCATATCAATCAAAACATTTTTGACAAGACTTGTTGCTTTGAGTCTCATATTTCTATACCGCAGTTTAAATATTTTTAAATTTAGTTTACTCATGAATGCAAGGTTTGCTTTATTCTAAAGTTTTAAGTACAAAAAGGCCTCGATAACTATTGAATCCTATGAGGCTTCATGCTCTTAATCTCCAGCATCTTTAATGGATGACTTCGACTCTACAATTGTCCAGAACTGCAATTATTTTAAATATTTAAAATAGGGAGGTAGTTAGAAAAGGATAATTAACTGTGAATTAAAAGTGATTAAGAATTTTCAAAGATTTTATTTATTAGAGAAATAAAATTTTTAAAAGAAAGAAGAGTTCATGTGGTATCGAATAAGATGCATCACTATGGGATTTAACATTCAGGACCAACCAACGAGTAATGCTTTGCCTTCTGGAGTCAGTGTCCTCGTTGGCATCTGTGCTAAAACTTTTAAACAGATGCGAGGGAGAATAGTATTCTAATTGAATGTTGGATTTAATACGATTTGTGAAGAAAGATTTTGTTTGTGTCTATGGGTTTAACGTTAGAATTTTTGAGAAAAGTCAGGACATGAGGAATGTTTCCAGATGTACACAGATTTCTGTATTTGGCAGGACTCAAAGGGAGGCATGTATGTATGTATTTGCCCATTATTTGGCCTTAATATGTATGTAATAGCCAATATATGTAGCCAATAACAGCCAACATAACATATATATATAACTGTTATATGTATTTGTATGTAGCAATAATGTATGTATGTTAGCCAACCATGTGTATGTTAACATGTGTATTGTGTTGTAGCCAACGTATGTAGCCAACCATTAGCAAGCTATATGTATGTAACCAACAGCAACCAACCAATATAACAGCCAGCACGCCCAACTGGCAACCAACCTGCTCAACCAACAACAACCAACAACTTAACATATGTAACCTTAGCAATAACTATGTAATGTATGTAATTATGTATGTTCAGCAATATATGTATATGTTAACAACAATAATAATAATGGCCAGCTTGCTCTGTATAATATGTGTGTGTATGTGTGTAGCCAATATGGCAATATATGTGTATCAGTAGCTGTATATTGCTTAGCCAATATGTGTAACAGCCAGCCAACCAGCTATTATGTGTGTTCATGTAACTGTAATAACCAATAATATGTAATATATATATATATACTCTTTCATATATATATATATATGC
>BMAW01080403.1:884003-959240 GCA_019974015.1 Nephila pilipes
TTTTTTTTTTTTAAAAAAAAAAAAAAAAAAAAAAAAAAAAATCTCTCTCTCTCTATATATATATGAATAATTATGTAAATCAGTTAATAGTTTTCATTTGTGAGTTGTATACATACCTTAAAGCACATCTTACATTAAATACACTACAATTATAACTTTAGAATTTTGCCGAGTTTTTATACTTATAACATTTATATATTGAACATGTTATAATTTAAAATCTCCCTTAATTTTTATAAAAATATTCCGCAATATACCTAAAATCTGTGATTGTTTATTAGAAAACAATTACTTTCACTATATAGAAAGTAACTTCATTTTGTTACACTATGGATAGAGTAGGGTTTCTGGAAAGCGTACCAGAATTCTAAAAAGTACTCTTCAAAAAAACGCATTTTCTATTTTATGTGATCCATTTTTTAATAATAATGAATTCAATTCTCTAGCGTTATATTTATCGAAATCTCATAACGAATTCGCTTAAGGAATCAGCGAAGCGTTCTCTATTTTGTAACTTCAAAATAAAAAAAGTAAACCATTTGAAGCATTGTAATGTCTCAGTTACAAGTAGATATATATATATATATATATATATATATATATGTGTGTGTGTGTGTGTGTGTATGTATGTTCTCTCTCTTTTTTTATTCCCTAACACAGAAATTTAAAGATTTGAAATATTCTTATAAAGTTCTGATTTATATTCTTTCTCAAAAATTCTAACGTTAAACTCCCATAGACACAAACAAAATCTTTCTTCACAAATCGTATTAAATCCAACATTCAATTAGAATACTATCTCTCGCCCTCGCATCTGTTAAAAAAGTTTTTAGAAGCACAGATGCCAACTGAGACACTGACTCGAAAGGCAGCTACCTCGTTGGTTGGTCGCTAATGTTAAGTCCCATAGTTACTGATATTCTTATTCGATACCACATGTGAAACTCTCTTTTCTTATTAAAAATTTTAAATTTTCTAATAAATAAAATCTTTGAAAATTCTTAATGCACTTTTAAATTCACAAAGTTAATTATCCTTTTCTAACTACCCCTATTTTTAGAAATAACTTTAAAATAATATTGCAGTTCTGGACAATTGAAGTCGAAGTTCAGCTCCATAAAATTACAAGATATGGAGATTAAGAGCCATGAAGCTCATAGGATCCAAATAAGTTATCCGACCTTTTTTATTACTGTTAAAACTCTTAGAATAAAACCTTGAAGTTCATGAAGTAAAACTAAATTTAAAAAATATTTAAACTGCGGTATAGAAATATGAACTAAAGCAACAAAGATCTTATCAAAAAATGTTTGATTGATTATGCAACTAAATTTTTTTAAAAAAAATTACAGAAAAAACCACATGTTCAGATCATTCCTAAATATGAGGCATTGCTCAAATTTTACTTCGTAACACTGCATTTTAAAAGAAAAATCAGCTTTTAACTAAAATACATACAACATTTTCCCATCTAAAGAAATGTTTTTCTTTTGCGTTTTGAAGTGTGTTTTCAAAAGTAAAGAATCAAGAATGTTCAAATGAAATAAGCCTTTGATGAAGTACTACATCTTTTTAAAATAAAAATTATCGAATGGCTTATTGCAGTTGTATTTAAACTGTATTTATTATTTCATTCTTAGTACATCTACCTTCATTGAAATCCAATGGTGTGATTATGGAAATCATTTAAAATTTCGCTCTTATAAAATGCTTTAAAATTATAAATATTAAAATTATTTTAAAAAGATTGCATTAGATAAATTTAGTAATTTTTAAGCCATTTTAACTTCCGCAACATGTATTCTTGGATATTTTTTATCCAACAAAAATTTGGGTGAGAAATGATTTTTATTTCCTGATCATTGAAATATCTTTTGCTAAATCTTGTTATTTTCTGCTTGGTATTTAATTACTTTTGTATTCACTTTGGAATATTTTGTACATCAAAAAATTTCATTTGAATCAAAAACAGGTTCATTTTGTAAACACCGATTTCTAATTGTGATGCGGATTTTGATAATATCAAATTTTCACGTATCATATTTTTATGCAATACTTCAAGTAAGAAAATTTTAATATTTTAGAATTCATTCACAATATTCTGAGACAAATAGGCCTTTGAAACTATGAATTATATTTTGTTTATAGCTTTATGCGACTAATTAACTTTTTTATAGTTTTATCGTAATTGCTAAATTTTGAACAAAAGGATGTTTTTTCACAACTACAGTTTGGGAAGTATATTTTCATAAAATGCACATTAAACTTCGAAAATTCGAATTATCTGTTTTGACTCACTTGGTATTGCAATTGATACATTTTATCACGGATCTATTTTATGAAAACTTTATAACTCATCTGTTTTATCGTTCCTTCTCTATTCATTTTTATTGATATTTTTCATCATATTATTTTTATTCATTATTTTTGTTACTCGATCAAACATTTCTTGAATTTTTCTATATATTTCTATGCCATTTCTCAAAAATTAAAGTTATTTAGAATGGTTTATGACACAAACTGAAAATTGAGACAATCACTTCACAAAGACTGTTACTACTTTATTTAACTGCATACATCAGACTATTCATTCGACATAATCAAGATTTCTTATTAAATTATTTCATAAACTGAATAATGTTTTTTCTCTTTGAAAGAAAGAAGTAAAAATAATTTTACCCTAATTCAATTGGAAAAAAATAATTTTTTTAAAGTGCTCTAATCATGAAATTTACTGCAGTAACTTAATTTCATAACGATTTTCTTAAATGTTGCATTTTCTCTAATTTTTCATGTAGTAAATTAAGCAAGGTATCTCTATTCCATAACTATTTTTAGTAAATTTTAATGAAATGCTCAGAAATTTCATTTTTATATTGTAAAATTTTATCATGTTTTCATCATCAAACACACACTCATATTTTCAGTTATATATTATTTATATCACAACATTTATTCTTTTTAAAAGGTATATTTTACCTCAATACGTATTTTTCAAAAAAAAAAAAAAAAAAAAAAAAAAAAAAAAAAAAAAAAACATACAAAATCTTATACTAATTATTTCCCAAATAGTTTCATAAATGCATATCCTTCTATTAATAAGATATTTAAATTATAATATAACCTTTACAATAATGATCTTTCTCTGATACTAAGTTAAAAATAAGTTTTTTAAGCCAGCGTGTTATTTATTTGAAAAGGTTCTTTTCTACCATTTTTAAGACCATTTTTACAAAAAGCAATTTTCATTTTAAAGATTTTTTTCCTTATAATAGCGCATATATATGTTTTAATGTCAATGAAACAGAGAAATGCTAAAAAGAATTTTTTTAGTATTTGCATCTTACATGATTTGTCTTAACTTACAAATATCATTTAATCGCTTTATAACTATCTTGTCTGAATATATTCAAAAAAATATTTTCATGTTAATTACATCACAAATGTACAACTAAATCAAAAAGGGCACACATGTTGTGTTAAATTCTTTTAAATTAAATTAAATCGTTATTTAGGATTGCTTATAAATAAAACTTTAACTTTAGTTTTAAACGTCGACTTTAATATTAAGAAGGAATTTGTTTACTGTGGAAGAAAAAGACCAAATTCATGACCAGTTAGAAAAGTGAAATGCTAATTCAATTATTTACTCTGAATATTTTAAAATCTTAAAAAATTTCACACACATTTTCAAATCAGAATAACAGTTATCATAACAAATCTAACAAATATTGTACGAGTATTGTCTAACCATCCAAACAAAATAATTTTAAAATGAGGCACAAAAATTTAATTTAACACGATTTAGTTAGCAAAGAATAAACCTTTTATATATACTTCATTTCAAGAGCGTTTTTAATTTGTCAAATATTTCCGTACCTAGATATGTAGTATGTCGAGCTTTGCCATACATATAGCATCACTGCCTATTAAAAAACACAATGAAGACGTTCTTCAACGCATTAATTTTATTTCACACAAAGTACACTTCATTGTTTATTCCATCATCATCTTTTTGTCAATAAAAACACGCAGTGAGTGAGTGAGTGATGGTGGAGTTTAATGGCGCAAGAGCCAGATGCGGCCATGCTGTGCCGAACAAAGTGAGTGAGTGCAAAGCTAATAAAGTGTAAAGGTGTAATCTAGACGTGTGGAAAAATTGAAAAAAGACAAAAAAAAAATTGGTTGACTAGAAGGAGGATTGAAAATAAATTAGGATTGCTGAGGTATCCCGAGGGTTCGTCACCCGTGTTCACCAAACGCAATAACCTCATGGGAAAGAAAAAGATCTCAAGGGTGCCTCGGGGTCGCAATGCACGTATTTCCCGGAAGAAGGCAAGCTTTTGACACCCCCTTCCTTAAAACTAGAGGACTAATCCCTTGATATAATCCCTAAGGACACATTGCCCAGTTGTACCCCCAGACAGTGCATACCCATTTTAACCGCGTCTTACGCCATGCATGAGCTACAGTGGGACTATTCTTTCACACCCGGTCACCACATGGGAGTTCAAAACACCCAGCCTTCTGTAATGCTAAGCAATGCCAAACTTAGGTTACGTAAAAAATGAAAGGAAACAATTACGTTATAAAAATCAAATTATTAAACTAAGTATTCAAATTAAATCAAACGATAAAGCATTAAAGTAAATAAAAATTTATTCTGATATTAAATTTAAAGCAAATGATAAATTATTAAATTCAATGAATCTTAAGTGACTTATAATTATTGTTGCTGTAAAATATAATTATATAATCTTCGCATATTTATCTGTTCTCAACACGCTCACCATCAGTTTAATTATTCCTCATTTATTCAAAAATACTCAAATGAACTGAACTTTATTCGAGCATTTTACAGTTAACTACTGTACTCCCAATTTACGAGAAAAATAAAATCATCTTAAAAGGTCAGCATTTTTCAAATGAAATTCACTGCATAATTGTTTTCTGTTCAGAAGGGTATTCAAGCATATATATTTTTTCTACTTAAAAATGTTTTCTTGACTGAGTGTTTTTAGATCTGTAATAAACTAAAGTCAGCATAATGAATCAAATAACAAAGTACTATTCTATTACAAATAGCTCTTGTAATTTTGCATACATAAAACAATACTTAAAGAAAAAAATGATCAAAATGAAAAAGTCACATTGATGTATTCCATCCCAATTAAGAAAAATGTCTATTTCTGTAATTTGAAAAGTATCAATTAGAAAAGATCAATGTAAATCTGTATGAAGGGAGAAATAGAAAGTACTTCTTCATTACTAATCAAATTGTTATTAATTCATTGATATTAGTTACTAATTCATTGACTACAAAAATAAAATCCTCGTTAAAACACCATTACAAATGAATTAAAAAATATTATTAATTCGCCACTTTCAAATTATTTCAGAAATATTTTAGACATCTAATTTATAAAAGGCTATTTACTTTCTATGACATTAAATTACTAACATGCTTTTTTTTTAACTTAAAAAAGATATTACCTTGATAAATTATGTATTTTTATCCATAGAAATATTCTAGAATCTTATGATATAATTTTTAAATAAGCATTTAAAAATTTAATTAAAAATTATCTTAAAATATTTAGCTCATTTAGAATGATATAAATTGAAAAGCTACAATTTGAAATTTTTTTTTCCATTTTGAAAATTCTTTAAATACATGCTCTAGAATAAAATATACAGACATAATCAATAAACTTTAATGCAAATTTGATAATAATATAGTATATTACAGATCATTTTTGAATTGAGCGAATCGCGCGAATGTAAAAATTAGTACTTTATGGATAACATTATAAATTTAATTGGATTTTTTCATGTAAAATATGCATTTATAATTCAACATTCACTTCACTTTCTTAACTACTTATATCTCTTCTTGTAGAACGTAAGTAATGCTATTTATTTGATAACAACCATGAGAAAAAAAATGTTTATAAATAAGTTACAATAAACTCACATTTTTATTGATATGTACATATCATTTAAATAAATCAGCGGCTATGCATTTTTCGAGCTTCAACCGCATTAAAAATTAACCTGTTGAAATTATTTAATTGAATGCTTTACTCGAAAAAAATATTTTTTTCCAGTTACATTATTTCTTCAGTTATTTGACAACTTCCTGTCTCATCTTTTACAAAAGTTTTTATTTTCAATGGTGATTCCTTCTACAAAGTTTAATAACAAAAACATTTCACCTTCGGTTTTTAAGTTTTATTGTTCGATCTCTAATGTTACATTTGAAAATAAACTAACACTTCAAAATAATTATAATATGTATCTGGTCATTTAAATACCTGCATATGGTGATTTAAAGATCAAATAATATTCAAATATTTTTAAAATTTCTCCATTAGTAAACATCGACACTCACTCACTCACTCACACACACACATAAATATATATTTTATTTCACCACACTCGAATTTTAAGCAAAGCATTTTGAAGAAAAATAAATTTTTTAATTTAGAAGTAAATATCACTTTATCATTGAAGGTTTAAAATTGCATCAAAAATAATACTAACGAAATTCTGCTTCAATCTTTTTATTATCTTCTGTTAGAAATAAATATTCTCTTCTTTCTTTTTTTTTATCTGGTTCTTCTTCTTCCATAAATATGTTTCACTTAAACTTTTTACTCTTATTTCATTAAACAGTTATATTTCAAATTTTATATGGTTACATCTTATAGTTAGCTCTTATGGTAAAACAATTATTTAAATTAAATTTTTGTGCCTCATTTTTGATTTCTCCTCAGCATTAAAACACAGATTTCTCAATGCATTATTTTATGTCATTAAAAAAGTTTTAAATAGAAAGTATTGACACTTATATTGAAGATTATTAAGAAAATGCATTAAGATAAATCCTATTCTTATTACTTATATTTTCCCATGGTGAATTACTTAACTATTTGCATTGAATTTGAAATTTTCAACCAAGTGTGATTTTATATCATTTTGCATGTTATAAATACTTTTCCATTCTTGCATGTTTTGCACGCATAAGTTTAATTTCTAATTGCCTTTATTAAAAGTTATATAAAAATGCTTAGAGTTAAAACTGAATCCCCATATTTCTACATTGATTATTTTAGTACTATTAGAAATGTATTTAGACAATATTTTTAAGGATGTATTATTGTTCATGGTAAGTATTGTAATAGGACGCAGTTTTCTACCGCATTTGTGACATTTAATGTAAATTTTTATGCACTAGTTTACTTTTGGCCAGCAAACTTAAATTGTAATTAATTCAGTAATAACAGCCGGATGAATTTATAAGCATGTTACAATTAAAACTTTATTACTTGCCATTTATGAATTAAATTTATCTGGGAATGATTAAAATATATTTCCAAATCTCATGTAGTATTGAGTTATTTAGTTAAAAAAAAGTTTTAAAAATTTTAAAACAATCAAATTTATAAGTACTTTATAATATATGTAATTTAACGGACAGCAATCTATGCTAATTGTTTAATTGATAATAAAATATAAAATGTAATTGAAAAAGTAATCGATCAACATTGTTCTAAATAGATTCATTGCTAATTATCTTTGATGATTTAGACTGATTTAACAAAATATCCGATATCTTAACGGAAAATGAGGTGATAGGCATTTTTATGTGCTGTTTATGATATTCAGTAAATAATATAATTTAAGAGAGATAGTTCTTTATAATAGTTCTTATATGCATACTTTAATAAAGAACTACTAAAGTATATAAAATATTTTTTCAACTTTAAAAGTAAATTAATTTATTGCACTAAACCCTGTTTAAAAACTTATAAAAAATTGATCTAATAAGAGTAATTGAAACCTTTCATTTTAATACATGAAAGGTTTGAAGTAAATTTGCATATTATACCTTTATTTTAGCTATGCAGTATCGATCAAGAATGTTTTAACCAAAAATTAGAAATTTACCATTAACCTGGTTTACAGTTGCAAGTTTTTTTAACAAAAATATTCGTCGTTCAAAATTACTAATTCATGAAGCTACCTACCTTAAAAGCAGATATTGTAGATTTTTTTAAGGGATTGCAATTGTATTTAAATGCTATTTCCATAAAATGAAGGATTAGTAATAAAATTATTAGTATTTATATTGATGAATAAATTGAATTTATAATTATAATAGTAAATTATAAGATTTTTTCATCTATAATTTTTTTTTAAAATCAAAAGAAATAATTAGAAATTTCAAAATATTGATTCATTTCAAACCAATTTAGGAGGAAAAAAATTTCTCTAACTCTTTTTCGTATATTATTTTTCAGAGATATTTATCTAAAAAAGTATTTTCGTAATGGAGTACTTTAAATAACTCTAAAAGTATTTCAAGAAAGTCAGAAGTGTAAAAGGATACATTAATAAACTATTTATCGATGTTTCAGTGAGTTCTATTTTAAATATTAAAACAATAATATCATATTTAATAAATTTTCAATAGAGGTAGAATTTTATATTTTAGAGTTTACCAACAACATTAATAAGTCGAGCTACAAAGGATAAACCTGAGGATGTAATGTTTTTTTTTCTGTCATTAAAATATTTTTTGAACTTCTATTTAGTTTAATTTTAATATAAAATGTAAACCTTTTTATTTATAAAAATTCGAATTTATGAAAGTTATTATCAATGTTTATAAATTATAACCATTGTATGAACCGTATTAACTATCAATCAGATAAAAGCATTATTTATATAAACACTTTTAATAAAATAATTTTAAAATTAAATGATCTGCAATTTTTTTAACTTACGAGTAAAAATAACAATTTTTTTTTTTTTTTTGTAGTCAGTCAGGATATTTCAGATGCTAATAATGTTTAATAAGATTTTAAAGCTTAGCTCTCAAAAAAAAATAATTAAATATCTTAAGAAACGCAGAAATTTATGAAATTCTAATTACGTAATTCAAATTCAAAAATTTTCATTTCCAGAATTAATAAACATCAAATGAGAAAGACGGGCATTTTATGGAGATTTTCAAGGATTCAAAATTTTATCTTCAACTTACTTTAAAACAATAAGCTAAACATAGCTATTTGATTAATTTATCAAAATATAAGTTCATCCATTCTTGAACAGCCTTTAACGAAATAAAATTTCAACATTACGCATGGAACTTTTTAAAGAAACAAAACGAAAGACATGATTTATAAAGAAAAATAGTATGAATAATCAAGTTTTATTTTAAAATAGATTTACTTTTTATTTGTACTTATTTTATTCCCAACATTATAAATATTACATTAACACCTTTTTTCAAATGTTACATGATTTATAATATAATATATAATAATACAATTAAATACTAATAAAATAACCTGTTAAAATCGTTCTTAACAAAATAACTCAATTTTAATACTAATGTATTGGACTATCCCATTCTAACTTCCCTGAACACGTTTGCTGGCCAAATAATGTATCTGTTGAAAATGATTCACCATTGCAAAATCAGTGGCCTCTCTCCTTGCTCGTATCTTCGACACTTTTATCTGTGCACCCTTTAATCCATGACAACAAAAAAAAAAGATTCATTCTAGGCCTTACCTGCACGTCTTAAGAGACGCATGTGACTATCATAGTAAACACAAAGTCCTATTACATAAGGCTTTTTCTATCATTATTTATAAAAGTGTGGAATTCCTGCATGACCTGATCTAAAATTTCTTTCTCTCTTCTCTATCTCTCTTTCTATTCTATCTCACTCTCTATCTCTTTCTCTGTTCCTGTCTCTTCTTCCTGGCACATAATCAAATAAATGCACGGCAAGTTTTTTTTAGAAAATTTAATACATTTTTTACGTTTTAAATATCTTTAATTAAATTAAATTATAATGTTTCTTAGAAAAAAAGTCACAACAGTATTTAGGGATTTATTCTATGAGACAAATTATATCTAAAATGAATCGCGTATACAAGTGGTAAAGTTACCGATTCTCAATTAATTCCTTTTTTTAAACGAAACTTGCATATAAGAAAACTATTTAAAGTATTTTAGGAAAGAAATAGATCCTACATTAAAAATTAATTACTTATGCTTATATTCAAAATTATTGTAAGATATTTGCAATTCAAAATTAAACGATTGAAAAATAATGAAAATGCCATAAGTTAATTTAATTTTCAATGTGCGACATGTATTTTACATCTGCCTTTTCTTGTATTTTAAAAATTCTTGCATTAATGACAAAACTGTCTGAAATTCTCTCTTTTTTAAGTCAATGCAAGAAGATTCAAGTATATTTTCGTGCTTGCTATTTGTATTAAAAAAACTAGGTTTTCAAAACTTTGACTTGGTTGGCATACTCTGTAAATGTTTTGACAACATGGAATTATAAATTCAGCCTCGTTTTTAAATACTAGCATTTCTTGAAGTTTTGACATAATCCAGTTTCAAATAACGTTTTAGTAATAAACTAATAGTAATAAAACTATTAGTAATAAAATAGACGATTTTTAAATAATTAAAAATAAAATTTCCTTTTCCATTTTCGCTAATCAAAAATATTTTGGTAGCTTGCAAAGCATTTATCATTAAATTTTTTATTCTTCTGTAAAATTCGAAATTTCAAAATATATGCTGTAGCTGATAAAATGATAAATATCTTGGAAAAATATCTATTAATCTGGCTGTTATTTTTCCTCTGTTTTTTGTAGATTTACTTTAGTAGGATATATGTTTACTAAAAGTATCTTCAGAATTTTCATTATCTTATGTTTTGATACACATGAAACATTTTCTAAGAATATAATTTAAAAATTCTTAATGTATAAATGATAAGTAAATTTAATGTAACTGTACGTTTGCAATTATTTTAGAATGATTCAATATTTCTCTTTTGGATAAAAATTTGTCAAAATTATAAGCATGGTTTGAATTAATGTCAAATTCAGAATTTATAATTAAATATTTTAGTAAAAATGTTAAATTAATCATCATATTCACACACATACACTATTTGATATGTAAGTACCTTTTTTTGTAATTATCTTGAATTTTTACATTTTTTCTCTATGAGCTCTAAATCACCATAAAGGCCATAACAAATATTTTCTATAACGTAGAACATAATATAATTTAGTAGGATATATGTATAAGAAAAATACTGTAATACATTCGGGTATTAACTCATTGCTAAATTTATGGAAAATAATAAAGGCATTGGAAGCATTATATTTATATTATCGTTTTTGAAATGGGTTCCGATTTTAATTTTATATCAATGGCTTTTTCTTTAAAAAATACTGTAATATGTTAAAATATTTTATCAATAAGGAATTTTTCTTTTACAAATGCGCATAAAATAAATTTTCATATAATTGTTCTCTTCTTTCACGTTCTGAAGTATAAATTTAATATGTTTTTAATATCAAAATAGCACTTCAATTAATCTTAAATAAAATTAATGTAGGGGAACTTATGATTTTTTTCTCAAAATTTTTTATACGAATAACAGATTTGATACCGAAATCAATCAGTTAAGCAAATAAATCTTGTGATCAAAAGTTGAATGCAATATATAATATGTTATGTTCTATTTCATTATAATAGCATAAATAAACAATATTTTCCCATTAAATACTTTTTTTTCCTAATGTTCTCTTTAATTCATTAATTTGATTAAAAAAAATTTGATTAATTTTATATTTCATAAAACTTCTAAGTCACCACTTATTCATTATTCATGCCAACAATGAACTTAAAATGAAATGATTCTTAATCCTGAGGTTACATTATATTTTAATTAAAGATGAAACAATACATAGAACATAAAATTCCATTGACAAAATATTATATTAAATCTCTTTAAAATTAAGTGGTGCTTTTTACATAATTTATGTATTTATATATTTATAGAGGTTTGGAAACTGCATTATAATTTTACATTATAGTTTACATTCACATTTCAATTATGTATTTTTATCAAATATGCATAAAAATACATTTATTACAAAGTATCTAGATTCATTTCATTCTCAAAGTATCTAAGCAATACACATGAATTTTGGGCTAGTTACTATACTTTAATGTGCCAACTTTATAAAGAAAACAATTCTTGTTTAACTTATGAAATATTTAAAACATTTTTTGTTACTTGAAGTTATTTCTTATTGAAATTCTGCTAACATAGAATAAATTACAAAACGTGTTTTTCTTTATACATTTAAAAGATTTTAAAAGATTAATAATTTATCAAAGTAATATATAAGAAAAAAAACATTTTGAATTATTTTAATTTAATTTCTCTTTTGTATGAATAATATTATTCCACACATTAACTTACATGCATTTCCTTTCATTATATTTTAATGCTTTTCTATGAAAAAAGTGGCTTTAAATTTAAAATGAATCAATTCTTCAATTTTATGAGCTAACTTTATATTGTAATAAAATGTGAAAACTAAATTTTATCATGTAAATGGTTAAAGTTTAGGAAAATAGCTTAAATAATTTTTAAAGTATATTTAAAATATTTTACACTTGTATTATTTTCAGTAGAGCATTATTTATTTCGACACTATCCGTGAAATATCTTTCATCGGTTATTTATTTCACTTTCCTAAAGACAATTTTGCTTAAAAATTGGCTTTTTTTTTCTATAAGACCAATTAAGTATCATTCCTCTAATATGTATGAAATGTGAAGAGCAGTAAAGAGTGGTTTGTTACCAAAACATAGTTGTTTTATTTACACAGCCACTACATGTTGTTAACAGAAACTTTCATATAAATATTTTCTCTGATAAAATATTTAACAAAAATTCAAGAACAGATTAAATTATAGTACGAGTAATAAATTTTTGGATCAAACTTATATTTCTATGAAAACTAAAATAATGTGTGAGCTACATAGTTAATTTGAATTAAATTAATAAAATGATCGTATAAGAAATTATTATATTAATCGCTAAATAAGACGTTCAAAACTTTGAGGATTTCCACTTCGAATAAATAATAAGTTCTTTCCCCCCTCCTTACGGAGCCAGAATATTTTCACATAAAATGCTGTGTCATAATTCGTAAATGAATTTTTTGAAAATAAATAATATAGTAATTTAAAAAATAATGAAATAAAATTTACTGAAAAAATAATAAAGCTAATAATTATTTAATTTTTAAATAAAATGTTTCTAACAAATATTTCATTATTTGCTACTTTAATTCACTGAAAATTAAGAATTAAAGCTGAATATATTTTAAAGAAAGCCTTTTTTAGTTTCTATGAGAAATTATCTTTATGTTCATCATTTTTTAACAAGTACGATACAGTGAAAGTATTATTACTTTCTGAATATATTATCCCCGAATGTATTCAAAATAAATTTATTTTTTATTTTCAGCGTTCTTAATTCTTCATATGATGTATTCTTTACTGAAAATTATATTTAAAAAAATTATAATTTTCCAAGTTTCCTTCTTATCAAAATATATCATTTAAATAATATGTTCTTTAAAAATAATACTCAATGCGTTAATTATTATTATTACTTATTAGTAGATTTTATAAGACATATTAATTCTTATTAATTTTTCAGACCAGAATTAACATATTCTGATGCCTAGTTATACTGTCAACTCATACACGATAGGAACGAAATCATAAGTTAATTATATTTTTAGTAATTTCTTAATTGATTTAGTTGATATTTTAATTGATTATTGTTATAAAATAAGAAATTAAAAAAACTAGTAAAGAGAGAAATGTAAAAATGCTTTACAACTTTAGAGTTATAGAAGAAATTATGAGTAAAATGAAAATTTAGTTATCTAAAAATTCTTAACTAGCTGAAAAATTGTTTGAAGTACTACATATAATCTTTACTCAAATCCTCTTATATAATATTTAAGATAAAATAATTCCTTGTAAAAATAAGTAATATAATGTTGCTTCATCTTTTCAATATTAAGCTTATTCTTTTATTTATTTTTGTCAAAGTCGGAATGAATATTAAATGCACCAAAATAATAGTTATAGGTTACCAATTAAAATTTCATTAAAGCTCAAACCTATCAGAAAATTTCCCGCTCAAAATTAAATTTATATTTACAAATTAGGTCTCCAAAATTTAATTTCGATAAAAATATTTTTTCTCATTTCTAGTATTAAATCTTTGCAATTTTTTGAAATTTTTTTTTACTTGCAACAAGAATTAAATAGAAACAATAAATTTAGTACTTTTGTATTACGTTGAATGCTTCATGTAATTTTTAATTAATTTAGCATCTGATAAAAGTGAAAAATATAGTTGACATTGTGAGACAAA
The DNA here is from genome assembly GCA_019974015.1 of Nephila pilipes. Lineage (NCBI taxonomy): Eukaryota > Metazoa > Arthropoda > Arachnida > Araneae > Nephilidae > Nephila > Nephila pilipes. The sequence continues at coordinate 898,303 of BMAW01080403.1, forward strand.
ATCGTATTACTGTATTTTACTTGGAGAGCATGTCTTTTTCATATAAATAACATCAAAACAAAACTTAATACCTTAAAAATATGTAAATAAATTATATTTTATGTAACTTTATACATGATTTAAATGAATTTACTAGTTTACATACTTTGAAAACTCATATTAATGTAATAATATTTATCTTCAAATTGAAGCAATTATGTCCCTTCAAGGCATAAAATTACTAAATAAATATATTAATAACAAGCAAAAACTCTAATTTCTTTTAGCTGCTGGAGATTCAAGTTTTTTCTCTTCATTGTGTGTGTATCTTTTTTAATTTTCATTCAGAGATAATTAATTTTTCTGAAAAATCTCTTCATTTTATGAATTGGAAACAGTGGTTTTTTTTCTATAAATAGATCTAACGGATCTCTTTAATTATATGTATATCATATTACCAATAAGATGACCAAAAATAGATGATTAAATTTTATATAAGATTTACTTTTTTCTACAAATTTTTTGTTGAAATACCCATTTAAAATAACGAAATAACGTAAATTTATTTGTAAGATTCTTAATAAATACGAGCAAGAGAGACTGGTACTGGAAACTACAGGTTTGAAATTTCGTATTTTAATAAATTAAATCTAAAAATATATTGCACGAATTTCTATTCAAAATGAATAATTCTGATGTCTATGACAATTTTGTGGGAAACCAAACTGTGCTGATAATTTAATTTTTCGGATTCAATTTTTCTTTTGTCTATGAACCGAAATGATTAAAATTCAATATATACGCACCGTATATTTTGTTACAATATATAAACTGTATAGTTGTGCATATTCATAATACATTGATGATGATGTAATACTCATCAATTTTTACTATAAGAATTATTTTTTAGAATATGCTTCTATTCATTAAAAAAAAATTACTCCAAAATTTAGACTCATTAACATTTTAGACTCTTAAAACGGCTGAAGAAAATTTCATGATAAAAAATAAATCCTTACAAGTTTTTTACAGACAATGTTAACATATGGTTTTACTAAAAATTTTATTTTTGGCATGAATGATATCTAATGAAATGTTTCCTGTTCAGAAACTAAATTATTGAACAAATAAATCAAAGAACAAAATATTCAAAATTCCATTGCATATAAAAATGTATGCGAGGAAATTTATATGAAAAATAAACAATGCACATAATATGCTCAACTTATATATAATTAGCGTTGACCAAACGTGTGCCATTTTTACATTGCAATATTCATATATATGCTTTTTTTATTTTTATAATTTTTAAAATCTTTATTTTTGTAACAATAAACATGTATACAGTTAAAACGTAAATATCACATTTTCATTCATCCATGAGTTAAAACAAATTTATCAAGAAAGACACTATTACCTGAAAACAAACTATTTATTCTTAAGGTAATATTTATGCTCATTTTTAGTTAATTTTTAAGAAACATTTATTTAACATCAAATGTTTTATCAACTGTTTTAAAACTAATCTTGAAATATACGTCAAAAGTACACAATTCGAATTTTATTATTTATTAATAATCATTCATTTTCCTTTTAAGCAGCTGTATAATTTTACTATTCCTGTCATTATCTCTTCTTTCAGACTTAAAAAGTGTATTTCATTCTTTTATTAGTCATCATTAACATTTTTCTATAAGTATTCTTATTAATACGTCTTCCAATTCTGCATAGTATAATGCTATCCTTGATTCTGCATTGAAAATTTCAAATTTGATACATTGTACATAAAATGATATTTCTTATTTCAAGTTGCTCTTCGACTACTAGTTGGTTCATATCTCTTTGTTCCAAATTTTTCTCCTAAGAATTTTTTTCGTTCCATATAAAATGCGAAATAATGCGAAAAATTTGAAAATTACGGGAGTGTCGAAGATTATACGGAGAGGGCTGCTGTGGTAGCAATAAATTAGATGACTTTTCCATTGAATGAACAACATTTCTTTAGATGGATGGTATTGCCACTTTCACACATACTGTCGGACTCTACAGGTACCTCATCGGTAATTGCGGTGAACCTTGCGCCTCCAAGGTGAGTTTAGTTATTCATATAAACAGTTTGGGGGAGAAAGAAATAGATGTTTTAGCCGATGTATTAGTCGTAACTCGGTCGAAAAGAAAATACATCTTCAATTTTATTTTAGAACAAAAATGTACCACTGAATCAATAATCCAATCTTTTTTTTTTTGTAGTAATAAAAGCTAACGAATATAATCATAAGATTATTTTAAAATTCGTCTAGAGAATCGTCTTCCTTAAGACAGAAATTAAAAAAATTAGAAAAATCATTTAATTTCATAAGGACAAAGTGCACTTAATCTTTTAAACTTCTCAAACAATTAATGCTTAACCAAGCTCCAAATGGAACGTTACAAAAGTGTCAGCATCTTATATAGCTTTAAAATGACCAAACCAAAAAATCCAAACCCTTATCACGATTAATTTTAACATAAAAAAATAATGTATACAAAATTTACTGAAAAGCAAACTACTTATTTAACCGTTTATCGAATTGAAAAAAATAAATATTAGCTGCTTGCGAGATCTTCTACCATATGCACTTGTCTAATTCAACAAGAAAGGTGGTTTAATACAAAAGAAACCTGTATCAAGATAAGCAGCCCTTTCTTCGTGATAAAACATGAAATAAGTTCTACAGAATGATCGAGTGCTCTAACAATGACCAATGATTAAAATGAAAGCTTGCTGTATTCACCTAAATAATGTTTTTAAAAAATATATACGGTATGGCTAGTGGATATTAGTTTAATCCTATTAATCAAAAATGTTGTAAGAGTTTCTTAGTTTTGTGTGCATGAAATTTAAATAACATAGTCCAACGTTTAGAACTCCCAGTTTTGATTAATTTCAAATCCATATAGTCATGGTTACTCCATAGATCATGAAGTCTTAGAATTGTTATAGTCCTATATTTATACTATTTAGTCTTGAAAACTTGCATGTTAATAATAGTTAAAATTACACTAATTTTAGATCTGAAATTGAAAGCTGTTGTTTTTAGGATTAAGAGAGAAAATTTTTCTTATAATAATCACTCAAGTAGTAGATTTTCTCCTCTGAGCAAAATTTATGTATGTATTCATTCTATGTTCTCATTTTCAGTTCCTGAATATGGCAAGTGTATTCATGAAGATCTTCAATTTGATCTGCATGATGCTTCTGATAGGTCATTGGAGTGGTTGCCTTCAGTTCCTTGTACCAATGTTGCAGGGATTTCCGCCCAATTCTTGGGTTGCCATCAACGAACTACAGGTTATCTTTCATTTTTAAAATTACACCTCTTTTTGTGAACATTCTGTCTCACTTCCACTAACGCAGTATTTATGATTTTTGTGCAATTGCGGACAGTATTGAAACCGAAAAATGTGGCAATATTCCAATTCGATTCTCATCAGAACTATTACAAGATCTTTCACTACTTCATAATTTAAGAATGTGGAATCATGTTACTTGAATGTCGAATCATGTTACATAATTTAAGATGTCACAATTTAAGAATGTCCAATCATGTTACTTGAATACATGTTTTTTTCCAAAGATATACAGTTCTATGGGAAATATATGCAGCTTCATACGGGTTCACGAGATACACATACAAAAATAAACAAACCTAAATTTACGAGCAGAAAATATTTCGATTGGTAAAAAAGTACTAAAAGCATATATCTATCATTAGTAATAAAAATTATTGAAATTGGATTATACTTTGGCCATATGAGTGTGAATTTTCTGTTAATACTTTTCAATAGTATTTTTGCTTTGATTGTACACATTTTTTGAAAGGAATTTTGTTTTTTCCTTTGCGATTTCAATCATGTTTTTAAACCACGATATCTTAAAACTTAATTTATTTAATGAATAATAAAAATAACAGGTGGAGCTTTGATTATTTGAGTAATTTATTGAAAATTTTCAGAATTAAAAAAGACTTGTAGAGCATTTTTTAGGGGGGAAATATCTATCTGTCCTCGATTTTCAATATTTTTCTTTTCTATCATTAATCCAATTCAAAAATTATTATTCCTTGCGATCATTTTTAAATTGTATGCATTCAAGTGAGTAGAAATGTTATGAAAAGTTTATTTTAAATCGCTAGTAGCAATATAAATAAAAACTGGTGTTCAATATTAAAAGAATATGCATATTCAGTCGAATTTCTCCAAAAATATGAGGATCATTCTTATCTATCTTATTAAGATCTTAAAAAATCCAAGAAATGGCACTCGTACCATCAAAAATGATTTGTTTTTAGTAAGTATCATGACTAACTAGACAGCTGTCTATGTCTCAGTCATTCGTACTCTTGTTCATGACGCCTTTCGCCCCACGAAAATTCTTCATCATAACTTTTCCTTCCAATGCGCCTTCTTTGGAGCTGATTCACCGGAAGCAAGCCAACATTTTGAATTTTACTTGGTTTCCAGTGCATAACAATAAATCGATTTTGGATGGATGGTGACAACTCGGTGCTGAAACAATCAAATTTTGATTGGGCTGCAAATGACTATCAAGTCGAAACTGAAATATGAATAAATGTCAAATTTGTTTCGACTCTAACTATTTAATAGCACCCAATGGCAGCATCTAATAGTAGCAACAATTTACCTTAATGATGCCATTTATTTTCAGATACAAGTATTGTTTGAATCACCTTCGTAGTAAACAAAAGAAAAAACTAATGCTTCCAAATAAATATAAAATTGTTAGTGTTTTTTCCGTAAGCTTACATGCAAGGGTGTGCTATTCATTTGGAGGAAAATGCTTTGTACCGATTTCCACGGTTCGGTCCTTCGCACACCTTGATGACCTCCGTGGAGTTTCTTTCAACATCCTTCGAAATTCAAAAACTGTAACGATATCCTATTAACTTTCTTTTTTGTCATCTTAAATGTTATTCTTATTATAAGATCTAAATTACAACTTAAGTTCAAGCATAGACTAATTAATTGAAATAGTCAGTTCTATCCAAAATATCTTTATTTACTCCTCAAATAAGGGAGATGTACTCCACAATTTAGTCCTTTTCCACGAGGGCTAGTAATTTCTATAATCTATAAAAATTACGCTTACCGAAATATAAGGCGATTACTTCCTTCCATTGCTCCTACAGTTTTGAGTCCTAATCTTATCAAACCCTCTATAACGCCAGAAGACTTCCGCGCACACTAATATATTTCTTATTACCGTAACCACTTTATTATTATTATCATTTCCTATCTTTCCCATCTCCCCTCTCCTTCCTTTCTCAATGTTCTTCAATTTATACCAGATCATGGCTTGGCTTTGCATCATTGAAATATGAGTTCTTTGAATCAAGTAGCGTCCACAAAATGTTTATAAGGGCAATTGAAGGAAGTGCACTTCACATAAGGCAAACAATTAAAATGAGTAATCTCCAACGTTTGGATAATTGAATGAAGTGGAGAATCATCTTGAGACATGGAGCAGGATAGTTCTCAGATGCAGATCGAAGGATACTTTAAAATAATGCCCATCGTTGTGTGCAACTAGTGTAGATAGTTTGATGACCGAATTCATAGAGAGAAGGTGTGACCAAAGTTTTTAAAAGTCATTAAAACTTGTGACGATCGATATTTCTCCATTACAGCGTGGTGTAACAGGAGCACAACTTCACAGATGTATTGGGAACTTTATGTGGCCACAGAAACCCATGTTTCAGGAGTTACGGTATCCATAAAGTTACTCGAGAATGGTCTGTTTAGGAGAAGACCTGTTTAGATTTCTCTCATTTCTGCTCACAGAATAGCCCATTGGAAATGTTGCTGAGAGCATCAACAACGGATCAGTAGGAAACCATTGTATTCATCCATAAGTTCAGAATTCAGAATCAGCCTAATTATTGATTCTCAATGGAACTTCATCTCGAAGGACATTTGCGCCAACATCCAAGAAAGAGACTGGAATTGCAACAGATGGTCTGTACAGGCATCATATCGATAGGGAACACAGGCCTCCATATTTTTGATAAAGGCTCTGTGACTGCTAAGAGATATAGGAATAATAATTTTGAGTTCTAGGCTGGCCTTTTCAGGGAGGAAGTTCACCTTGATTTCATTTTTATGGAGGACAACGCTCGACCCTCATAGGACTGACGAATTTCTGGAAAGTAAATATATTTGCCTTATGGATTAGCCAGCCTAATCTCCAGACCTTAGCAATATAGAGCATATTTGGGAAGCTATTTCAATTTAATAATCTTCTTTTTTCATTGGTAGGATTCAATAAGTTTTTATAGCAATTGAAAATCCTAAAATTGTGAATATAATATTATTTTTTAAATATTTCAATTTGGGGATTAATTTTGCATATAAATGCTTTTTTTTTCAAAGGGAGCAATAGGAAATGTAGTCCTTAATGTAAAATATTCTTTCCAGTCGAAAATTCGAGAAAGAGGGGAATTTGAGTTTGAAGGGGAAACAAGCCTACGATATTTAGAGAAAAATCAGTATGAAAAGGCATGACCATTCATATATGTTATGACTGATCATGCCTTTCTTTTAAAAATTGCTATTTAGTTAATTAAAAAACCAATCGAGGTCAAGGCCAAGTTTAACTATTTATTTAATTATAGCTGAGAGAGAGAAAGAGAGCATTCTCATACGGTGGGAGATACAACTCCACCGTTTGATAAACAGTACAAAAAATCAGAAGAGCGTAAGAAAGCATGAGAGATCAGAAGAGAGAGAATTTTCCCTTGCTTGGTGTTTTATATTAGGGATTTCCATACTAGATCACGGGTGATGAGTGGAGGGACTTCCAGGAATTTTAGGTGTGGACAGAAAGTCTTGTAGGGAATCATCCCTACAGGTCTGAAGCCGTGAGAACTGCAATATCAGTGAATTTTTAAGAACGCGTGATTGCATTAATTAAGTTCAAAAGGAATGGTATCAGGAAATAAGAATGAATGCTTTACTTTTAACTGAGAGAATGGGAAATATTAAGAATTTAAACTATTATTATGAGAAACTAATATAAATCATTACGTATATATATATATATATATAATCCTTAAAATAATAAGATAAGATAATTGAAAATATTTAAAATTTATATAAACTAAATTAACAAAATAGAATTCATTAAACTTACAAGATAACCTATATATAAACATTTTAGATAATATAAGAAAAATGAACACAATTTTTTTAAAAAGCAAAAAATATATAGAAGAACCAAAATATACATTACCAAAATAATAAGAAAAAGAACTTAATGGAATGAAAAGAAGAAAAAAATAACAAAACTTATTAAAAATTCTATGAAAAAGTTTTGCAAAGAACAGATTTAGCCACCCAAAGTGCGCCCTTTTTTATAATTATTATTAAATTACTCAATTAAATATAAGAATTAAAGTAAACGATGAAATATCGAGAAATGGACAATAGTAAACTTTTCTGATATTAAAATTAAAGGAAACGATAAATTATTAAATTGAATATTATATGAGCTACATGTAGTTCAAATTAAAGCAAACGATAAATTATTAAATTGAATATAGATAAGCTAAATGTAATTAAAATTAAAACAAAGGATAAAAAAATTTAAAAGTGATCTGGTACTACAAAATACCACACCTAAGACAATAGCCCCTTAGGTGGCAAATAAGATAAACCAGAAAATATAAAAAGTACTATGACATCAAAAAGTATGAAAAGTAACGTACTAGACAAGAAAAATAATTTTTTTTGTAAAGAAATGGGTGAAACAAATCAAAACAAAAAGCATTCCTAAACAAATAACATTTATAGATTCTGAATCTGGCTTATGACAGATTTTCAGATTTAAGGTCGCTTTACAGGCCCAATATTCACCAACATAAATTTTTTATAGAAAATGTGGAATAGCCTTAAAGTATTTCAAAAAGCAAATGGATAACATAAGAGGAGCCAAAAAATATGGAAAAGAAAAGAAAAACCCATACCTGAAACAAAGCGGAAAAAAAATAGAACAATCAAAAATAAAAACAATCGGATTAAATGATTGAAATATTAAAAAAAAATACCATATATCAACAAAATTTTAACAGTAACCAACAAATATTAAAACCAAATAAAGCATTGCGCCTAGAGAAGAAAAATGATACTATTGAAAAAAATTAAATTTTATAAGGCCTGGAAATAGCAATAACCTCTTGGGACCTTGACTATATTCTTTAAGCAATTTCCTCCTAATTTTAGAGATAAACCATTTAAAAAGTAATACAAAACAGTATATACAGCATTTTTTGTTAAATTAAGAAAAATACTATTTTTGGCCAGTGCATTGTAATGGGCATTAGGTCTTAGTCTTATAATAACATATATTATTGATTAAATATACAACATAATTTCACTATTCCCACATTTAAAATTGTATAATAGTTATATTTAATTCAAAAAAATATATAAAAATATAATAAAACTAAATTCAAACTGCTGATATTCCTTCAATTTTTGTTTTCTTCTTGTCCGCCATTTTCAAACACTTCTGGAACAAAGATTCTGCCAAACAATTTCAAGTTTTGCTGAATAAATAACAGCACTGGACTTCCCTATATAATGGAGTGCCTGATTTAAGGATATAAATCTGTATATTCTTTCTTTGCATGTAAAATAAAAATATTCAAAAGAATGGACGTTAGGTCTCAAGAGGACATAAAGAAAATTTTAACACAAAAAAAAAATAAGACGTATTTAAAAAAAAATACAAAACTGTATATGGAATAATAATAAAATAAAAATTTATTTTTAATAGAGGAAGAAAAAGTAAAAATTATAATTACTACATTTGAAATTTTTCGTAATGAAATTAATAGGAAAATTAGCACCCAATTATATTTTTTTAAACTTATCCATATTATTGTAAATATCCTATGTTTTTGACATAGTTCTAACATTCCTTAAAATTCGGTTATAATTAATTTTCTAAAAGTATTGATATTGAAAGAACTCTTAAGGGGTCTCAGGACTCTTAACGCTTGTCCGTGTATCGAAAAAAATATCATTTTTCAAAACAATATAATTTACCAAAGAAAAAAAGCAGACAATTGAAATTTTTACCACATAATATTCATATTTATTTACATTTTGTCTCATATTTTCATGAGATTTGAAGAAATATTTAAAAAGTTATAATGAAAAATAAATTAGACATTTTTTCAAAATTAAGGAAAATCTATATTTTGCTGCGCGCAGGATTCTGAAGAATATTATTGATTAAAATTTACAAAAGTGATGCTATCTAGTAAAAAAAGTTCAATTTTAAAGTTATATACACTTTTAGAGAAACTTAGAGAAAAAAATTTTTTAATACAATTATTAAAAAAATTATGAAATTTTAAGAAAAAATCCAATTAAAATTCATATAAAATATTTTCTGTTAATAATTTGTTTAAAAATTGATCTATAAGTCATAAAGAAACCTTTTTTGAACATGTATATAAAATTTCACTCTGATATCTTAAAGAGTTTCTGAGAAATCCTGCGCGCTACTTAAAAATTTTTGTTTTGAGAAAAATGAAGTTAAAGTTGAAAAATAACAAAAAAAAAAAAGAATTCATACACTAAAATGCCCCAGGATCATAAGTACTTCCCTCAGTAATCTTATGGTGTTCCATTTCTTTAGGAATAAGGGAATTTTGTATTCTGAATGAAAATGTGTCTATTTTTTCATATATGTTACTCAAAATGTTATTTATTTTCTATTTTAAAAAAAAAGATATCTAATTATTCTACTTCATTTACATTAATATGAGTTTGCAATAAATTTGAATATTCAGGATAAAAGATTTAAAAGGTTAAATCTTCTTATTATTGCTAATTTAAAAGAAAATAATATCATCAAAAAATAAACATGACAAAATTATATATATATATATATATATATATATATATATATATATATAATCATTATTAAAAATTATATAATTTTCTCCTAACACATTAACTTAACTAAGTAATTAAATTTATCATATACAATAACCTTATTAATATTAACTTTCTTATAAATCTCTTTTAGAACTAAAATAAGATAATCTATATCAATACAATTAGGAATCTTCAAAATCATAGCTATAAGTAGCATAAATTTATTTATAATTAATGTATTTGACTGTATCAGCACTATTTTTAATAATAGATGTACTCGCCAAATTATCTATATTATTTTGTAATTTTTTACGTATAATATTTATATAATTATATTAATATATAAATATAATATTAATATAAATATTCGAATCATTAATTACAGTTCTAAATCTTAAAAAAAAAAATTCGTAAATTTTACATTATTCACCAAACTTTCTTATAAATTTCTATTATTCTGTCAGAAATTTCTTTCTGATTATTGCTCATAACTCTAAAAGAATTAATATTTTCAAGATGCTTATTTATTAAATTAAAAAAGTTTTTACATATAATAGTATAAATATTAGATGCTTTATCTCTGTAAGTAATAATAAATCTAACCTGAAGATTAACAATGGCAATTTTTAAATGTTTGAAGTAAATATCATCATTATTATTAATAATATCTAAATATTTCTAAAAACCAAATTTTAATATCATAATTAATACAGCCTTTGAACTATTTAAGAGTTTCAAAAGGAAAAGCATATTTAATTGCTAATACAGGGATAAAAATGATCAATACCTAGGCTGAATTTTTTTCTGAACATAAACACTATTTTTTGAAATATTACGTCTAAAATTAGTTCCACAATTCATAGTATCTTTTTAAAATTTATTTTCTACAATATCTATATAGCCTGTAATATTATGTTGATTTTCCTGATGATATCATATTTGCAAACATTATTCATACAAATGTCATCATATTTTAAATCTAAGTAATTATTGTTATTAAAAAGAAACCGAGGCCCATTTTTTAATATTTTAGAGCTTTTTTAGTATTAAGATTTTTAATAGGATTTTTTTATATTTATTAAAAAACCTTATTAAAATTAATTTATTAAAATATTTATTCAGAAACATAGTAGTACGATATTTTACTTTTTCTGCTCAAAATTATAATCGTTCATGTTTTATTTATGGAAAAAATAATTAGTTATATCCTTAATTAAATGTATTCACATACTCTAAATTTTATAATAAGGTTATAAATAGTCTCTAACTAAATAAAAGTTTCTTTTTTTTAATGCAAAATAAAAAGTACTAATATTTTTCATATTAAAATTTTCTCAAAATTAATATTAAGCTCCATAATTTTTTTCTTAATATCCTCCTTATTTTCACAATCCTTCTTCTACCTTTCTTACTTATTTCCTTTCTTTTAGACCCATCATTATTCTCTACTTGACATGTTTTACCTAACATACTAATAAGAATATTTCTACTACTCATTTTGTTGGATACTAATTAATCAGTTTTTATTAGAAGCGTTGTAAACCCATAAGGGCAAACTGTAATATAATAAAATAATCAATAAAGAAATTTTCCCACCTCAACCTACTTTCAATATAAGGAACTATTTTTTTACTATACTCGCTTCAACATTGTCTAAACCATATAAGTGATGATGCCTAATTTTAATTTTATTAATATCATGTAATTTATTAAAGTTTCTATACCTCTCTCTGCACACACGTGTGTGTATATATATATATATATATATATATATATATATATATATACATATATAATATATGTGTGTGTGTATATAAAACAAATTTACCGAAAAGAAAAATTACACAACAAAAGAAAGAAGATTAAAAATATGCCGAAAATAAAAAAAAAAAATATTAATTGGAAAAATTTATAATGCCGAGGAATTTTTTGAAAAACAGAAAAAAGGAAAATAATATACTTAATATTGTAAAAGGCTTTAGATTGTTAAGCTGGATTAATCTAAAACTATAAGCCAAACTATCCCCATCAACAAATATATTATTAAAAAATGATTACGAAACCAAAAATATAAATTGAAAAAAAGAAATCTGAAAACTAAATCCCATAAATTAAATTTAAAAAAGAACACACACACTAGATGCCCGAAATAAATAGTTAGGTACAAAGAACTAAAATAACTAAAACGAAAACCTTTAAAAAATTCAAAAGATGAATAAAAAAGATTAAACAAATGTTTAACCACAACACACCACGTATATTTAAACTACATACATGGCGTGCAAATAAATGAACACAAATTTAGAAATTTACATAACATAAAACAATTAAGATTTAAAGAAAAGGTTTACTTACTTATAGAGAATCCAGAAATGCTGTATTTTAAGTTATACAAAAACTTGAACAAGCAAAAAAATGAGTCAAAACAGCCTTGTAGTCCACATCACCATGCAACTTTTCTACGAGAAGAATAATCAGTAATGATAGTTTTGACAAGAGAGAATCATTATTATTATTATTATTATTTTGCCTTTAAATAAAGTACCTTTCATTAAGAGTAATCTAAGCATGAGTATTTTTAGAAATATACCATTCAATTATATTCTTTGAAGTATTAAATTAGTTAACGTGCCCTTAAATTTTTAAAACAATTTAAATGAAATATTCATGTTTGTGATAAAGCTGACTACCCCCCTTTAATTTTTAAAAATAAATTTCAAATATAAAAATTAAAAAAATATTAATTTTTAAATTATAAACAGGATAATTTTCTTATTTTAAATAAAATAATTTAAGTTATATATAGAATAATTTTCTTGTTTTATATAGAATAATTCAAATTATAAATAGAATAATTTTCTTATTTTGTTGTTTTCATTTATTGATTCTTTTATATATTTTTATAATCTTCATTAAAAAAATTTCTTTTATAGACGCTTTTTCCTTAATTCTGATTTTTTACTCATAGATTGTGATGCTATCATTATGCTTAATGATTTGATTTTTTTTAATAAGAGTTAGACTTGTGTTCTGAAATAGTGAAATTAATTTGTTTGTAGAAGAGTGAGTTTTATTCTAGAGTTTTATTTCTTAACTTTAATTATATTTTAGTGCATTAGTTCTATTTATATTTAATGTTGCAGTTTTTATTGAATTCAGTTTAAATTAGAGTTTTTGTAATACTTTTCCCTTTGTTTACTCCTTTTTTCTTGCTGTATAATATTAATCATTGATTTTTGTTTTATAGAGTAATTATTGATTCCAAAGGTTATTCTTTATAACACGTTTAAGTAGAGTACATCTATCATAATCTAGAGATAGTATTACGTAGCTTTATTTCCATTTTGTTCATGTTTAAACGATTTTCTTTTCTCAATATCTCTTGCAGTTTTTCTATATACATCCTTCTTATTTAAATTCTTCTTATGTATTTCTTTTCTTTTTTTCAATTAATTTATTTTTTAAGATTTAATAAATAATAGTTTTAATTTTTTTTTCTGGACTTTCTGGACTTAGTGTGTGTGTGTGTGTGATAGAGAGAGAGATAGTGTGTATTTATGTTCATCCTCTCTCTTTATATATGTATGTATATATGTATAAACTACTAATTTGACAGATTTCAGCCTTTTTCCTGTAAAGTATTATAGTTTCGTTTTAAAAATTTCGTTTCTTTTATTGACAGAATGCCTATTGGTTAGAGCAATATTCTTGGGCCTTATTCAAGGCTATGTCTCACATGCTGTGCATCGGTTACGGGAGGTTTCCACCCCAGAGTCTCACAGACATGTGGCTTACTTTACTTAGTATGATCAGTGGCGCCACCTGTTATGCTCTATTTTTAGGGCATACCACAAATCTTATACAATCTCTTGACTCCTCCAGAAGACAGTACAGAGAAAAGGTAAATAGATTTTTAACTTCATATAATAATACATTTTGGTGTGTTTTTAATGGTTTTTCTTCTCACATTGTATGTTTTTTGTCAAAACCTTAAGAGCTTTTCTTCTCACATTTTAAAGCGCTTAATTGAGCTGAAATTTTCTATACACGATTGTTTTGGATGAAAATACGATTTTAATTATTACTAATAAAAATTAATTGATTAAAACTAATTATTTAAAGAATTAAATTTTACGCCAAATTTCTCGCCAAGTTGCCAAATCCGTCGCCAAGGTGAAGGGTTATTGCTTATACTCTCTTTTGTTAATTATTATTTGTTAAAAAATTATTGAAAAATAATTTTTTAATTTTTTTACGTTCCCTTTTGCTCTTTAAATTTAAGGTATAAAAAATTATGTGACGCAAAGTGTGCAGTTTGAAAGAAAATCCATGTTCAAAAAATTTGTTTTTTACCGGTGTTATTATTTTTCTTGTAAATAATAGTTTTCCTTGTATAAAGTACAATTTAAAATCATATTAAAATCATCGCATCTAAATCAGTCATTTCTTAGAATGTACAAGAATTAATAATAAGAAAACGTAATAATATACGTATATACAATGTAATAGATGCTACAGATTTTAGAAATCAGAAGAATTTATTTATTTAATTTTTTTCTATGAAATTATATATAGTGCTTAAAGAAATTTAGACATGACAATCTTTTGAAAAATGCATTTTTTAAGAAAATATTTTCTTTTTCACAAACTTTGATCTCTGATCAAAAAACTACATAAATATTTCCCAAATAGTATAAAAATTTATTTAAAGCTTATTGTTTAAAATGGATAATTCTGTATTTGAAACAATCTGAATCCGATGTAAATATACATGATCAAGTATTCTATATTTTCCAAATGCAAACTATTTTTAATAAGTTATTCGGGTTGCTGTAATGACAAAATGAAAAAGTACTATCAATTTTAGAGATTATCCCTATGTTATTATTTTTTATATATGTGTACTAATAACATATTTGAAGAAGTTCTAATTGTTCTTTATTTCTGTAATCACATATTACTTAGATACGTAATTCGATTAAAATAAATTATTTGTTTACGGAATTACAAGTTATGTATTATCAAAAATTTGACCTTTTCATTTGAAAAATAATAAGTGATATATACTAATGCTTAAAATTAAAATGCGAGTAACACTAATTCTTGACATAATGAAAAATAACTGTTTTATTTCAATAATATTTAGTGCAGAACTTACTCCTACTATGAAACATTATACAGCAATATAAAAAGAAGAATTAAATATAAATATTTGAATTACTACTATGACAAAAAAAATTGGTCAAAATAGGAGGCTATATATGCTAAAAAGTTCTTACTAATTGGAAATATAAGGATGTTCGAAAAATACATTTATTGAAGACAGATGGCATCATTAAGGTAAATTGTTGTTGCCATTGAGTGCTGCCCTCTGTTAAACGCAGCCATTTGTTAAACAAATTTGACATTTATTCAAAAGTTAGTTTTGTTTTGGTAGTCATTTGCTGCCAAATTAAAATTTGATTGCTGCTGCATCGAGTTGTTGACGTAATTTTGTGCCGGGTTGTCACCGTCGATGATAAATAGATTCATCGCTATACACCATAAACCAATCAACAATCAAAACAATAGGCTGCTACAGGTGACTCCTCTCCAAAGAAAGGGGGGATAATCTCTTCGGGTAGGAAAGGATATTACGAAGAATTTTAGAGTTGCTCAAGTAATATGAGATCACGAATACGAGTAAGTGAGATTAGACAGCTGTCTAGTGAGTCACGATGGTTACCAAAAACATACAATTTTCCATGTTACGAGCGTCATCTCTTGGATTTTCAAAGGATTTATTGAATGATCCTCGTATTATCACACTGAACAGGTTTAAAAGCTGCATAAGAGATTTTGTATTGTAAATTAAATTGTTTATAAATGTTTATGAAACAACTGCCCTCTTTGAATCGTATATATTTCAGTTCCTAATAGATCTTATCTTGAGGGATGATGCCGTATAATGAGGCTTCGTAAAATAATCCCAAACATGTTTCACATGGCTTGACGACAAATATCCAAATGGGGGATGTCTTGTGAGCGCCTCCCAAAACTTCTCTGATGTTCAGTCCATGAATCTAACAGATACAAGGATTTCGTATCAATAACCTTTCTTTAAGTATTTACAAAACCCGTGTTACACACCAGTTGCAGAGTATTTCATTCCCACGAAATGCAAATCCATATAAAGATTATATAACCTCTGACAATAAAGTTCAGTGAATGAAGTCAGAACGGCCGATCTGGAAACAGTGGCGAAACAAAATGCTGCACCTGTGTAGTTGCAAGTGTTGACCATCTGCCCCCACCGTTGTTCCGTAGAGCATCGTTTGTGTTCCGTGTAAGACATGTTTTACTAAATGCTTGTTTAGTGCGTTGGTTCTTAACTGAGAACAGGAAAATGAATGAACAAAAGATCAATTTACAGTTTTATTTTAAGTTTGGCAAGACACCAAAAGAAACTAATGCGATGCTGGTACGTGTTTATGAAGATCAAGCACTGTCCATGAAGTGTGTGTACGAGTGGTTCGTCCGAGCATGGAATGGCGTTCTCCTTCATCACCTCGTCGGAAAAAGGTCAGAGCAGAAAAATCATGCATGAAAACGATGCTCACCACCTTTATTGATAATCAAGGCATTATCTACAAGGAATTTCCACCTGAAGGAACGACGATGAATGCTGTAAGGTACATTGACATTTTGACCCGTTTCATGAAACATCTAGGCAGGGTACGACCCCAGTGCGCATACCAAGACTCATGGTTTTTTTTTGTTCGCGACAATGCTCGCCCTCACACAGCCAATATCGTCTAACGATTCCTGGCAAAAGAGGGGGTGGTGCAAGTTGAACATCCTCCTTACTCGCCAGATCTCAATCCTCCAGACTTTTTCCTATTCCCACGACTCAAACTCGCTTTGAAAGGAAAGAGATTTGACGATATTCCTGACATCCAACAAAATGTGACGAGTTTTTTGAACTCCATCCCAAAAGAAGACTTCTTGCAAAGTTTCCAGGACACGTATAGCAGATCTCAGGGATGCATAGTTATGGGAGGTGACTATTTCGAAGGACAGTAAGGTAACTTTCGTTAATATTTCATCTACGTTAATGTTACAGGATTATTCACCGAACTTTATTGTCAGAGGTTGTATTACTACAAACACTAAGGCTTAAATTCCTGATGTTAGTGATATGTGGAAATTAGAAGAATGGGATGCCAACTCAGTTGTAGCTCTTGTCATTTGACTAGGATTGAAAATTACGAGGTCCGTCGTCAATAGTTCTCATGTTGCTTTTAAGTACAACGTTAATAAATAATCATTCAATCCATTGCTTTCAAATTAATGAACGATTTGCGTTATGTTTGAACGATGGTGTAATCTGTTTCGGAATCCCTTTAGATGAAGACTCTTCAGGAATTATTTTATCTATTGTGTCTCGAAAATTCCACAATTGACGGACTATTTATAATAGCGATATAGTCATATAGTTACACACCACTAGTCGTTGAGCCGAAAGGACTTTATTTAACAATCATTTGTGTCCAATTTTCTGAGAAATTCTTATTACAGACGCGAAAACAGATATTTAGAGAGCTCTGTACGTATTCATCTGAATTGATACCACAACTTTCATATAACTATTGAGGCAAATTATAGCATATTGCTATTGATGTAACTTATAACATATTATTATTGATGTAACTTATAACATATTATTATTGATGTAACTTATAGCATCAATAGTAATATGCCACTTATAACACATGATAGGTCAACTTGAAGTATGTTGATGGCTTTCCTTCTCAATGAATATTCTAAACGCTTATAAGAACATATTTTCACATAAATAAGATAGTCTTGTGATACTTCATACAAGAATCCCATTTCTGAAGTTAAAGATCACAGGTTTTAAAAAAGACCTACGTTCTAGTTCTATTACATTACGTCACTAACTAAATATTTTATTAAAAAGTGGTGGCTAACATAATAGTCTTCATACCACTAGTCTAAAATTACTAATGGTAATTTTGCCATCATTTTCTCATTACTGTTGGTTGATATTTTAAGCTAAGTCAAAAAAAAAGTATTCACTTACTTATTTTTTGATCCTAGTGTATAAATTAATCTTTTTTGTACGCAAAGTAAAAGGAACATATTTTAAATATCAAATGGATTTGCACAATAGCACAATTTTTATAAACTGAGTGAAATAGAAATTTCAAGAAAAGATTAACTTTACATACTAGTGAATAGTGACAGGCCAATGTAACTCATATTCAGAATTTTCAGTTTGGAGATTAAAGTCCGTTAGGTCTAAGATCTCCGGCAACCATCCAACCTACTAGTGAATTTGATTGAGGAAATTTGCTTAGAATTTTGAAAAAGTGTAATATATGTATATAAACCAACTCAATTAAACCTATTTTTAAATCAAAATTATAAAGGGGTGTTCTCGTGATTTTGTAATTATAAAAACATTCTAACTCAAAATAAGTAAGTAAATTAAATACGATTAAATACTTTTTGTAAATGGAAGAAAAATTTATTTATTGTTCGTAATAACTATATGAATCCTATTTTCTTTTTAGTTGAAGCAAGTAGAAGAGTATATGGCATACAGGAAGTTACCGAGGCAGCTAAGGCACAGAATTACCACCTACTTCGAGCACAGGTACCAAGGAAAATTTTTCAACGAAGAAGAAATACTATCAGAGCTCTCCGAAAGACTTAGAGAGGTGATAATATTTTGGTATTAGTAAAGTACTAATTATTCTTAGGAAATATTAAATTCACACCTATTGACATCGACTCATTTTATAATTAATGCTGTGAAATTATTTGTTTATTCAAACACGAGAAGATGAAATAAAAATAAAGATTTAATACAGCGAAAAATGTTTAACATGAAACTGAGAGGGCCGAGATATTTTACGGGTAAAAAGAATTTCCGATAAAATTATGTATGTGAAAAAAGAACTCAACATTTTTTATGTCATCAAATTTTATTGGATATATATATATATATATATATATATATATATATATATATATATATATATATAGTCCAGCATATCATATTTCCGTTTTCGGTACCATATTATTATTCCATTATTTCCATATATATAATTCCTTTGCACACATATATTACCTATTATTCTGAGTCGTTTGTGTGTAAAAATATGGAATTTTGAAATTGGATGAATCTTGTTTTGAATAACCCTATACTTCCCTGAAAAGTTTTGGGGATTTCATGGCACAACATTAAAGACTCTCTCTTTTTCAACCACCGTCAACTGTGTGTTGTTGATATTTCTTTAAGAAAGACTATGTACAAGCAATTGATAGGATCTTTGATCCTTTTGGATTCTTGGGATCGGCTACGTTAATATGTTTAATCCAGGAAGGTGGAGCCCTTGGATTACAATGGGATGAAAAATTGCCACAAAAACTGTAAAAGATTGATATAGAACAAAATTTTTCATTTAAATAAGTTCTCTATTCCTTGATATTATTTATGCAGGATTTCTTTTAATTATGTAGATAACATCGAATTATATTATCCAAAGTCGTATGGCAAAGATGCATATATTAGAATATGTCTAAATAATGGGATGATTCATGTATTATTTGTAGCATCAAAGAACAGAGTTTCACCCTTAAAAACACTTTATTTACCTCCGCTTGAACATTTAGGTTGACTTTTATCTGCCAGACTCAGCAATCGAATCATGAAATTATTAAAGCTATAATTTTCCCGAGATTTCTGTAAAGATTCAAAGATTTTAGTATATTTTGGATCAAAAGAATAACCAAGGAAATTCAAACCATTTGTTAAGAATCAAGTCGAGGAAATTCAAACCCTGTCATCCTTACGGAGCTGCAATTATTGTTCCAGAAAGAAGAATCCGGTAGATTTTATAACCAGAGGGGTCAAAGCATCTGAGTTACGAGACAACTCCCGCTAGTCCTATGGTCCAAAATGGCTTAGAGTTTCATCCCAAGTTCTAGCCAAAATCATTGGAATTCAGGATTATAGAAGATGACAAATTAGAATATCGGTCATGCTACAATGTTACCAATCAATTTAAATGTGTTGTTTAGAAGGAAAATCATATGTTCATCACCAGGCGTTAATCTAAGCATCACCAGGTACATTAATCAGGATAAATTAATGAGAATTATTGCTTGGATGAAACAATTTATTAAATAAAGATAAAAAAAATTGAGAGAGAAAGAGAGAGAGACTGAAGTATAAGCTACACTATTATCAACCGATCTTGTGCCAGATCATTAAGCCTATTTACAATCGAATACTGGCTTCAAATTCCTATAAAAAAGACCACGTTTTGCTCAAAAACACAATTTATTCATCTACGTACGTCAATATAACATGCGCCGTATGTATAAATGAATAATAATGTCAACGTAATCAATTTTATCAAAGAAGAGTACTCGTTATGTGGCTAGTCCAAGTGAATCGACCAATGTTTAAAATTTTAACATCAATAGAATTCCATCGTACAATCTGCATGGAGTCATTCGTCTTCTTTTCACTCAACCACGTGTTCCTCTACAACAAAACTAAAATAATAATAATAATTAATTGCATGCTCCCCACAAACGCCTTAACAATTGATGAATTAAGGGAAACTGAGAATTATTTAATATTGGTTGGGCAAAAAGGATATTTTTTAAATAAGCATTTGAACACTTAAAAAAAAGGAAAACAGGTAAACAAGAATTCCCCTCTCTATAATTTTATTCCTAATTTAGATGAAAATAAATTGACACGGTTGAGAAGAAAACTGGAATTCTGTGATTTACTGTTTGAAGAAAAACATTCTAACATGTTGCCAAAATAATCATGACTAATAATTTTAATAGATCTTGTAGAACATGAGAAAATTATGCATGGTGGGATAACGATGATCTTGAATAGAATTAGATATCGTTATTGGACTTCAAATGATCGACAATTAATTAAGAGTATCATTAAAATGAGTGCAAAAAATATCTTTCCAAGCCAACTGACTAGATCATTATACTATTAACAAATCATAGAATCAATAAAGCTCCTACATTCTCCACATGTGGTTTAGACTTTGCTGGTCCTTTTTAAATGAAGAACTTTTAAGAAGTACACAAATCTTATGTTGTCCTATTTACCTACTGAATGGATAGAGTAATTCACCTTGAACAAGTATCTGGCATGTGACCACTGATTCTTTCTTACTTGTTTTTCAAATATTTATTGCCAAAAGAGTAAACAATATATTGTGACAACCAAAAACTTTTTAAAGACTAAATCACATATTGCGATGTTCTCTAAAATTTTATCATATGGTATAGTTTTGAAACTCGTTAGTAAAAGAAGAATTATATGGAAAAATACCATTGAAAGAACTGCATAGAGGAAAGGCTTTTGTGAACGTAAATTCAGTAAAGGAATGTCTCAGAAAGATCGTTGGAAGAGATCTGTTGAGTTTTGAAGAAATGTATACTCTTCTTTGTGAAGAAGAAAAGGTTCTAAATTTACATCGGGCCGCGGTAGCCTAGTGGTCAAGGTCGTGGACCTAGAGGCCGGCGGTTTTCGTTCTTTGACCACCAAAGACCCGCTGTGTAGCTGGGGCTGATGCATGTTAAATCTGTTCGGGGCCCAAAGTCCTCCCGTTGACGTGGTGTGGATGTTAGGAGAGGGGGTGCCAGCTCAGGTCTCGTCCTCGTCACTTGACCGTGGTTCAAAATTACGAGGTCCATCGCCAATAGCCCTCGAGTTGCTTCTAGTGCGACGTTAATAAAAAAACTAAACTAATCTCAATTTACGTCCCTTGACCTTCGTTTATGATGAGAATAATGAGTTCCAATCAGCTCACTTTTTGAATTTTGGTAAAAAACCAACATATCCAGTTACCTTTGCCAGGATCTTAGAAACTGGGTCAAAAAAAATTACCATTGTTAAAAAGGAAAAATACCAGTCCCTATTATTAAACTAACAATGGAATAATACCTGATGAATCAAAGAACTTCTCACACTTTGAAAATTCTAAATCGACAGATTGAATTACAGGTGGATAGTGTAGTGCTCATCGAAGGCAAAAACAAAAATATAATGTTGTAGCAAATTGAGAAAAATAGAAAAAGCTATTCCACTAAGAGACAATAACCTTCGCTCTTATAAAGTAAAAATTGAAAACCGACTTCGTTTCGAAGTATGCAGCATCTTTATCCTTTAGAACTGTCGTTGTAATAACCAGTTTGTCTTTAATTTTTACGGATTAAAAAAGATGCATTTTTGACGTTAATAAATGTTAAGTGATATCTTGATTTATATAGATAATAATTTAATTTGAATCCGTGACATTGATTTAGAAATGTTAACTGAAAAGCCCAGTATACAAATAGATTTCGAATAATAACTCAGACCTACAATAGAAAAAATACAAGGGAATTAATAACTGAACTGTATGTAATTTTTGGTGCTGATTTCAAAAATAATCACGAAATATTTCTATCACAAAAATGTTTTCTTGAAAAATTCATTTCCCCTTGCATTTTTATGAACATTTACCAAAATTATTTTTCAGTGTTGAATTTCTTCCTTCCGGGGCGGATAAGGATAGCGTCGAGTGAATCCTTATCTTAAAACTTTATCTTGGTTCACTGTTCTCACAGGAACTCTTGCTCCATCTGTCATACACCCCGTTCCTCATGGTCCCAATGTTCCAGTGCTTTTGTCTTCAACTGAATTGACAGACATCCCTTCAGAGTCTGCAAGCTTAGGTCACCCGCATGTTTAAGGCTCTCTTACCCAATATAAGCCCTCTGGAGCCGACTCATCTCAGCCCTTCTCTCAGATTGAACTTTATTATTGGACTAGAGATCTGGGCCTTTCAAAAGAGACAGCTGAATTGTTGGGCTCCAAATTGAAAGTAAAAACTTATTGGTCAAGGAACATCTTTCTATTGATACAGGATTAGAGAAAAATATTTTGTTGAGTACATTGATGAAGACGAAAACCTGATATTTTGCTCAGATATTTCCGTGTTGATGAGCAAATTTTATATCACCTATGATAAAATGAATAGAGGCTGTTTATAGATTCAACGAAAAGGAACCTTAAAGCTGTCCTTCATCACGGAAGCCAGTATGCATCTATACCAGTTGGACACTTGGTGCATTTAAAAGAACACTATGAAATCCTGGTTCTCATCCTCAACGAAATAAAATATACCGACCACGACTGGATCACTTGCGGTGATTTGAAAGTTATCTACGTTCTTCTTGGGTCAACGAGTCGGTCGTACAAAGTTCCCCTGTTTTATTTGAGAGGGAAACAGTCGTTATAAGACTCAACATTGGTTCAAAACAGAATGGCCTGAAAGACAAAATCTTAATCCAGGCACCAAGAATGTGATTTGAAACAGCTTAGTTGAGCCCAACAAAGTATTATTACCCCCTCTGTTTGTAAAATTTGGTGTAATGAAGCAGTCTGTCAAGGCTATTCCAAAAGATGGCTATTGTTTCAAATATCTGTGCAAAACGTTTCCAGATTTATCCAAAACTAAACTGAAAGAGAGAATTTGGTTGGTCCAGATATCCGCAAGCTTATGAAAAATAAAGAATTTGAGACTAGCAGGACAACAAAGGGAAATGGAGCTTGGGTTGTTTTCAAAGATGTCGTCAGAAAATTTCTGGGTAATTACAAGGACCTGACAAAAAACCAATTGTAATGAATATGCTGAACAAATTTCAAGCATTGGGTTGTTTTCTCAGTGTTAAAATACATTTCCTTCACTCACATGTGGACTTTTTCCTCGAAAATTTAGGATCAGACTGCAAAAAACGGATTGAAAGGTACCACTAAAACATCAAAGATATGGAGCGCAAATATCAAGGAAGATGGGGCAAAAACATGCTCGTCGACTACTGGTGAATGTTAACACAAGATAGGTCAGAGGTTGAACATAAACAAAGAACGAACGTCAAAATGAAGTTTCAAAGGAAAAAAAAAGTGTACGCACTTAATTAGAAACTTTTTTTTTATTTCGTTTTTTTGCTCAGTGTAAAATTTGTTTCTTACTTTCACGTACACAGGCATAATATTTGCTCCTCTTGGTCGCTCGTCTATTTTGTGTAAATTACCTCAATAAAAACAGATTAAAATAATATGCTAGTGATTTTCTTTTAGAAACTGCTCCTTAATTCTATGTGAAATGCTTAAAAATCAAGAAAATATCTTGTTTTTCTTTCGACCAGAGGCGGTTCGTGAGATCTGGCAAAAGTGGTTTTCATCCATTTGTTGAAAATCAATTTGCCTCACCATGAATCAATATTTACAAAGATTTAACTGGATAAAAATCACTGTTGTCAAATGATACATGCTAATTTGTTCGAGAAAAACTCCGATTATATTGATATCGATTTTACGAAAATTCCTGACGTGATGGGGGGGGGGGCATTTTTGAAATCAGCACACCAAACAACAAAAATCACCGAAAGTTTTTTTCTGTATTTTTCAAAAACATTAATTTCGCAGTTCTATGTAATTTGCGATTTTCTCTTCACTAACCTCGGGGACTTTACAGTAAGCTGAATCGCATGAAATTACAATTTCTTCCCAATCAAAATAAAAAATGATTAGGTAAATCATATGAAGACAAAATTGAAGTGAAATGAATTAATGGTATTTAAATTAGAGATAAGGTAATTAAATGAAACAGAATTGAAGGAAAATGAAAGGAGGTAAAGGTTATTACTGATAGAAATTTATAAATTGGATTGAAGTGAATTCTAATTAAAATTCTAGGTAAGAACTGGCTGTTACCGGAAAGTACTGAAGAAAGATCAAATGATTCAGTATACTCCGATTTCATTATTGGAGCATAATCTAGAATTGACGAATTAAGTGGGATTAGATAGAGAGAGAGAGACTTCATCTCATGTTTAAGGATCAACAAAATATTATATATATTGCCCTTTCGAATCTTCAAATGGAATTTAACAAATACTAACTATTTAATTAGAAAGAAAGTTGTCCTTAAAATTAAATAATGAAAAGGAGCGTTACAATTTTTTGTCACTAGGAATTACCAATTTATGTATTCAATCCTTACATTTTAACTATTCCGTATCAATGTTTATATATATATATATATATATATATATATATATATATATATATATTTGTTGTTTTAAAATATTAAATAAAATAAAAAGTTATTTTAACAGGTATCAGTGAGATTTAAAAAACTGTGTAAGTCCGTTTCAAAGATTTAAATAATACACTAACCAGCTTGTTTATTTTGTGATGATTTAAAACAAGAATAAAAAGTTATAACATATATTTCACACTGATTGAAAATTATATTTTGAGAAACAATTTTTAAGTTGTGTGAGTATCTGATTGCTTTTTTAGGAGTTACAATCGATTTTCAATTTATATTTAAAGTATTACTATTACGATTCGAAATTCGAGGTATTAAAATCTTCATGGATAGTTAACTATATAAAAGAATCGTTTTTATTTGTAATATTTTACAATGTGGCTTCACCATTTCATTTCAATCATTAGTCAAATCACTTAGCATGCAAAGACTTTACCTTGAGCTACACAATTTGATGTTATTTTTTCTTATCGTAAAAAAGAAAAAAAATCAAGACATATATGTTCCTTAGGGATTTACCTTCTTTGGGCATCACTCGCCCAAGACACCCCAGTGATCTTTTTCCTTTCTCGTGGGGTTGGTCTTTGGGTATCATGTGGGTGATGCGCTCCTAAGATGCCCAGGATTCCTTCTTTCATATCAATCAATGTTTATTTTTTCCACTTTTGTAAACGTCTAGACCTTATTTGGTGCAGCATAACCATATATCTGGCTCTTGCACCATTAAATTTCACTATCACCCACTCATTCACAAAACATATATGAATGATAATAGAATCCCTGAGGAATGCAAATAGTATCAACTAAATTAAAATATTGAATTTACTTTTGTTTTTCTTAAATTCTCATTAACATTTTGCTTATATAGCATTACTTACTATAGTTACATTTAGAAATCTAGTTTTACAAAGAAATTTTCTGTAAGAGTTCTTCTATTTGCATTCACTAATTAAGATTAAATGCTAGAAATCTTGTTTCAGGATGTGATCAACTACAACTGTCGGTCGCTAGTAGCCTCTGTTCCCTTCTTTGCAAACGCTGACCAAAATTTTGTGAATGAAGTGGTAACGAAATTGAAGTATGAAGTGTTTCAACCCGGAGATGTTATCATCAAGGAAGGGACTCTCGGCACTAAAATGTACTTCATCCAAGAAGGTATTGTCGATATCGTTATGTCCAATGGTGAAGTAGCAACCAGCCTCTCTGATGGGTCCTACTTCGGAGGTAAATGGCGTTCCTGCTGTTTCTCTTTTTGTTTATCATACATTAACTATATATAAATACAATACTTTATTTGATGTCATTGAGCGGAATCCTAGGAAATAAGCATAACATTTCTTTTGGACCTTTAAAAAAAGTCAAATGGACTGAAAACTAAAATGGATATATTGAATAACATATATACGGGCAGAATTGACAATAGCACAACACAAATGTACAAATTATATGAGTTATGCTTTTGTGAATAGGATTTAACCCTAAAATTTTGAATTGTTCTCCGAAAAATAGAGTATTTATAAGATTAAATGTTATTCAATTGGAATGTTATGCATATGTATATAAGAATTTTCATAAAATAATTCAAAAATTTGATTGATTTTCTTTTGATAATTTTCTTCCTAATTCAAATATTTTCTAGAAAAAATATAAAGATTTGAGAATTATCTTGAAATAAAACGTATTAGTTTTTTTTTCAGTGTTAGTAAAGTTATTTCTCAAATTCGTTTTCAAATAACAATTTTAATTATAATTTCAAACTTCTAGAATTCAACAAATGTTTGCCGCAGCATAGCCTTAATTGGCTCTTGCTCCATACAATCCAGCAGAGTCACTCTCACTCAAATTTTTATAATGTGTGTGTTATCATCTAGAAAAGGACCTAATAAGTTCACAGATACTTTTTAAATTATAAATTTCATATTTTAAGTTCTCTTCGCATTTTTCAAAACTGATAATAATCAGTTGGTAAAAATTTTAATTTTTTTTAGAAAAAATCCATAATCCAAACTCTCAATAACTGATTAACTGATCCAAACTCTCAATAACTGATTAACTGATCCAAACTCTCAAGAACTGAAGTTAAATCGGATGTAATGATCTTATGATCATTGATCATAACTATAATTATAAATCAATATTGTTATGTAAGGCTGTAAGAATTTATTATATTACAATATACAAGAAAAGCATGCATTTAGAAATGAAAAAAATGAATATTTCCTTTACATTCCCATGGCTTAGTTTTTTCCTCATTGGATATTAAAATGAAGATTAATTTTTTGTTGAAGCCTATGTTTCAAAAAAAAAAAAATTACTTAATGTCTTTTTTCAACAGAGCCAGAAAACGATGTAAGAATTGTGATATAATTACAATAATACCTTTTGTAAGGGACATCTCTATTTAAGGGACAATTTTGTTTGTCCCGGTACCTTTGTATAGCACATGTATTTACTCCTTATTAAAGAGCACACTACAAAATGTCTGGTGCATGGGGTGTCCCTTATTGGGAGGAACAATTGTAAGTTTTTTTTCTCTTCTTGATGCTATGCGTGTTTGTTTCTGCAGAGATCTGCCTTCTAACGAACGCCAAGCGAGTAGCCAGTGTCCGAGCAGAGACATACTGCAACCTGTTCTCTCTGTCGGTGGAGCACTTCAACGCCGTCCTCAACATCTACCCGCTCATGCGACGCACCATGGAGTCGATAGCGGCGGAACGCCTCAACAAAATCGGCAAGAATCCCAGTCTCGTCTCGAATCGCGAGGACCTGCAACACGACCTGAAGGCCGTGAATGCCATCCTCTCCACCCAACCGGTGGACTATGACAGCAGCGAAGACGAGTACGACAGCCGGCCCTTCCGCAACAAGAAGCTCAAGAAGCACTCCGTGGCCATGGGCGTGTCCCTGGGGATGCCCAAGACGCTTTTCAACGCCCTGCCGAGGCCCAAGTCCGAGAGCTGCTTCAACAACATGGAGCAGACTGGTCGGCCCGAATCCAGCTACCTGCAGCGGTCGGAGACTTTTTACCAGTCGACGAGTCTAGCGCCGCCGCCGGACAGCAGCGGACAGCTACGACCGTGACACACAACCACCGTGCCTCTTTTACCACCCCCCTTCTGAACTGAGAAGAGATGGGCCCTAAGTGAGCGAGTGCCTCACTCGGTTGATACTCCATTCCATCTCATACACGAGAATGGATTCGTTTACAAGGAAAGTGGAAAACCATTCAGTCAATTTGGGGCATTCTGTTTGGATTTCACCCATTCGATAACATGAACGAGAATTGTTTGTAATGAAACGTTTTAAATTAATGTTTTTATTCAGTCAGTTAATATATTTTAACGAAACCATGAGCTGGTTGCCTCAGATGTAATAGCAACCAAAAATTTCGTAACGATTTTAATTTACCATGGATATTAACTCATAAAACCTCCATTGATATTTATGTATTTTAATAGCACATCTTTCTGAAGAGAGATTCATTAAATTCTACTTAGGAAATATCTAATATAAAACAACTGGCTTTAAATAAAAAAAAATTAATATTTGTTTGGGAGACAAATATATAAATAACGTTCTTTTTTATCTGAAATTTTTAATTCCTCTCTAGTAGTGACAATAGTATGAAATTCATCTGATCTTTATCTTCAAATGTATCTTAATGTTTTAAATAATGGTTTACATCACAAAACAAGCTTAATTCAAACAGAATGCGATTTGGTCTGTCTTCACGGTAGCAAAAAAATTACCAAACCATTAAAGATCTGTCGGATGACGTGGTTACTGTGAAGAAAGTAGGTGGTGGACCGAGTGGGGCACAAATCCCTTCGGTGGTGCAAACTTTATATTGAAATGTCACAGGAACAGGAAAACTGTGACAGGTTGTACATAGCAGTAGGAAAAAATAGCCAATTGTATAGGAATCTATTTTTTTCTGTACACGACTTTTACGTAATGCACAATCAACGTAGAAGCCGGTCGTCGATGGACTGTGACGGCTCTGTAAAAAAAAAAAAAAAGAACTTATGTGAATTATAGACAAAGAAATTTTTATACGGATAGAATATTATAAATGATAATATGTTTATTTGTTGTAAATCGCTGTGTTTCAGCTCGTCGAAAGGCCTTAGTGAAAGCCTCGCATTGCTTCTCTATTTTCGGTTAAGATGTTTACGTCTTTCTCTCAGGTAACCGTAAAAAAACGTAAATTTAATTGAATAGAAATTTCGGAAAAAATAATACCGATGTGCCAAATAAAAATGAATGGACCAATTTTATTCTTACAGTTCTCGAAAACTTTATTTATTTTTTACACGCCCATACACATAATACACACACACCTCAAAGTTTAAATTGAATTTAAAGATTGCATAATATAAATTTAAAAAGAGAGAGAACGGAACACTTTATTATTTTTTTATTTATATACATAATATCAATTCGGATTTTATATTTTTTTAAAATTTTATCATAGAATGATTATGCTATTGTCCCAGTGTGATTATTTGTTTTTGTTAATGACATTGAACAGACTTCATCTGTAGTAAGAAGCTTCCAATTTCTTTTCTTTGGAAAGCGTTTTGTGACAAGGGGTCGTAAATAAAATTAAACAGAATAAGCAGAAAGATTTTTCTTACTGTTTTATTACTAATACTTGAATTATTTTTGTATTATTTCTTCAGTAGGTGATTAATTTCTACTAAGCCAAGTGCCAATTTCGGCATGCTCTTTTGTCACTTAAACAAGAACCGGAATAAAGATATTCTTAAGAACTTTATAAAAATGATGAATGCGATTAAAAGAAAACTAAAAATTTTGTTACGTGATCAAATAATTCATCGCTTAATCTACAAATTGATAAAATATCCAAAAAAAATATTATCATTCACAAATTACTGTAAAAGGTTGTCATAATTGAAATTTTTTAAATTTCTTTTCACAACGTGTTCTTTCTCAATCTTCTTCCTGACATTCTTTCTCAATGTTTCTGTATAAATTAAACAATTATTTGAGAACTTTCAATCAATAAATGATACAACCACTTCTCGAATAGAGAATTTTTCCGGAAAAAAAAACTAAGCTTAACCCAAACGAGAAGCGATGCGAGATCAAAACTTATTGTTAGAGATCTGTAGGTTAGGAATTATTTTAGGTACTGCGTAGTCTGTAGCAATTTAGCATGGAATCCAGTGTAATGAGCTTAGCCTTTTTCAGCCATCGATGTGACATTTATTTTTGTAGAAATTTTGATTTCCATAGCAAAATGAGATGGTCAACGAGCGAGAGCAGCAGTGAGTAGTCGATGCTCAAGATTGTCCTCTTCAGTAAAGCACTCTGTTGTTGCTTTTCTTATTCAAGAAAATATTCATTAATAACTCACGAAATAGCTTTCATTTGTTAAAAATATTTTGAATGAACCGATATCATTTTGTATTTATAAATTTTAATGCCCGAGGTATTGTTGATTGTATTTTTACTTACATGGCATTCCAAAGAATGGATTATATTTAGCATCCATCAATGCCAATACAATACAGAAATGGTGCCAATATAACTGACAATATCACCTTAATCTTACAGAACGTGAAAGTTTGATTCATCTATATTTCATCAACAGTATAAAAACGTTACATTTTCATTAATGAACTTGTTCCGTCATTTATTAATAACAGTTTTAGACTTCATTTTATAGTTACGTACGGTTATAAGTATGGCAGTAATAAATGTCAGCAATGTTGAGTTATGCAAAGCTCTATTATTGTAAAATACTATTATATTTTTTGTAAAATTGTATTTCAGATTTTTTTTTTCATTACTTTAGTACATTTTATCATTTTTAAAAGACAGATTAAATTTAATTTTTAATAAAGCTCAATTTTTGTTTCATATTCTTTTTTACATGCTTATTGTTAGACAAAAAATTGAATATCTAACTTCGGTCGCGATTTATTTGTATCAAATAGGAAATCATTTAGTAATTATAATTTTTCTGTTTTTATTTATATCGGAAATATTAATGAAATCTAAGAATTTTTTTCCTTTAAAAAAACAAGGGAAACATTTTGAACAAGAAATGTATTTTGCTGATGAATTTTTGTGTGATTTCAATTTCGTTGATTTTTTTCAAAATTACATCACTTAAAAACTGCCCATTTCTGTGCTACATTTTAACGACGTCCTAAACTGAGTATTTATATAAAAATATGTGAACAATAATAGCTGATTAAGAATTTAAGTTCTCTGAAAATATTTTCTTAAATTAGAAGTATTATTAGAAGTATTGCGTATGATTATTTCACTACAACTTAAAAATAATACGATTTTGTTTTCAATATCTTACAGAAGAAAATTATTTTAGCATTCTATTTGTAAAATTTATTTATTTACATTCAGATTACGATGTATAATTTCTCTTTAGTTTCTTTGTAATAATTTATTTTAATTTTTTTTTCTTAATACAATTTTAAGTACGAAATCAATCATAAGCAGTACTCTGCTGATATCAGAAGGTTCGGACTTAGCAACCCTTGAGCTTAAGGAAGCACCGGTTTCAAAATTTCATTCCAACAAACAAACAAAACTTTTGTTGATAATTGAACCGTTTTTATTACTATGCTTATATAAGCATTTAGATTGGTAACACAAACTTAATTTTAAAAAAAAAGTTTTTTTACACTTATTCACGAAACTCGGATAATTTTTATAAAACTTTAAGAACACGTAAACCAAAAATTTTCAAAACATTTATAATTTGCAAGAAATTAATTTACAACTTTTCAACCTAATCGAAATTAATGCGTTGGAAAAGTAAATCTTACGATTTGATTCAACAAAATTGAATTGTGATTGTCTTCAAAATTATGTGAAAAGTGATATTTAATTGCGTCATATTTTTTGCATTGAAACATTTTTGGAAATTGAAATGAATCACTTTAATTTTTTACGTAATAAAATTAAACAAAAAATGGATATATTTAATCTTTTCAAGTCTTAATTCTTGTAAGTATTACGTGTGTTAACTAAATATATAAAACTAAAATAATGTATACTGTTAAAAAAGGAAAAAAAAAGAAAGATTCGCCTTTCACATTAGTTTAAATACGCCTTTCACATAAGCGAACAAAAGTGTTAAAAAAAATGATTTGATTAATGAGGATTCAGCCTCCAAAAAGCAGTCCCATAAAGCGAATGAATATTTCGAAAGGAATATTTAGGTAAAACAACGAAAAACTTGGAGGAGGCGTTGATATTTATAATTTGTTAGAAATGTTTTTCTATATATAAGCAATAAATTTCTCAAGTTGTTATATTTTGAACATAATGTTTGTTAGAGTTTACTAGTTTAACTTAATATTTGATATATATTTCTAGATATGTAAAAAAACTTTCCAAGATATAATTTTAGAAAATGCCATAAATTTTCATATACACTTGAATTTATTATTTTATATTATTTATACTTATCATCAAATGCCTGTGAATGTAACATGAAATAAATATTGTGACGATCATTATTTAAAATAATGCATCTGCAATTGTTTTCTATGCGTATTCGAAAGTGAAAACATGTCGGTTATTTCCCTCTATGTTAATGTGTATCATTGAATCCATTATTCGTCTTAGGCAACGATATTTACAATTTTGATTGAAAATGTTTTACAGTAAAATATTCAGTGAATTGTAACCAAATTGATTGAGCAATTTTGGGGTTAATTCACATTAATAATCAAAACATGTATTAATACCAAGACAAGAAGGACAACTTTAATAATATAATTCAGAAAATGAAAGAATTACACTTTATTAAAGAATAATTTATCATTTAATTAAATCTATCATTATGGGGGGATTACATCTTTTATCCTTCCCCCCCTCGTTGCTTTTATTTTTTCTGTCCAAGCAAGAAATTAAAATATAAAATCTTTTGTCTAATTTCTTAAATCTCTGAGCTCTCTGGATGAATAGCTTCTTCCTTATTAGCTGCTTTGAAGAAGGCTGAGCTCTTTATATTTTTCTCTTGTTTTATTTTTATGTCTTTACTGAATATGAAGAGTTAGCCAAGAATTTGTTGAGCTCTCCTCATAATCAATTAGGTTTCCACCTCACAAACATATTTTTTATTCCATCATAAAGACGAATTTTTCATTACCTTCACGTACATTTTTTTTTCTTTTTTCATTTTTCATAACTTACTCCAGAGTTTTGAAATGTCTGTCTGTTATTGTACCGATCTGCGCTGCAATTCAGATTCAAACACGGAACCTTATGAGGTGCAGTTAGTTTTCTTTTAAATATTGAGCCATAAGGACGAATAATTTCCTTCCTTTTAAGCCATCTTGAAAAAATTGGCATCTCTCTGCTACGACAGGTTAGTTATTTCAATAGTGGTAAAAAATATTTCAGTCCAACCTGAAGTTTTCAAAATAAAAGTATGCATAAATAAGCATCGATATATAAGAGACATAGGTACATGAATTTCGATCATATTTTATCGTTACGCATTTTTGCTGAGGATAATTTACTCTTGAATTATATATACATATATATAACCCACGCGATTTCTATATTCTCAAATTAGAGAAATGATAATACATTCATTTTTTAGTTGATCGACATTATTCAAAACAAGTTACTATTGGGTTTTTTGATACAATAGAGAATACAAAGATAACGCTTTGAGAGGGATATCTAAAAAAGAGCAAATTAATTTATTTTACTAATACATTATTATGCAGATAAATTTTGATTTTAAAGAAATCTTATTCAGAGCTAAATGTAAAGAATTACGAATTTAATTTTAGTTGAAAGTACGTTATTTTTAAAATAAAAATATTGAATGTTTTGTCTTATTAAAAATGCTAATAAGATTTAAAAAGTATCTTAAAAGCAGAAAAAATATATAACAAAAATGTGAAATATTTTTTTATTTGAATCTATTTTGATTTTTTTAAATTTTTTATTCTTTTACGAGGAAGAGTATTTGTTAAGATAAAGTAAAATTATTAGGGTTCGGAAAACAGAATATGAATTTTTTTATCATTATTAATAAAAATATAAGACTTTTTAAAACCTATTTTTTAAATCGTTAATCCTTTTATGTCTCCAACAATTTTGAAGATATCTAAATTGAAACCATATTGTAACGCATAGGCACCAACCCTAATAAGAACAAATTTGTCCTTCAAGTGAATCTATGAAGTCATTGAATA
The DNA here is from genome assembly GCA_019974015.1 of Nephila pilipes. NCBI lineage: Eukaryota > Metazoa > Arthropoda > Arachnida > Araneae > Nephilidae > Nephila > Nephila pilipes. The sequence continues at coordinate 932,588 of BMAW01080403.1, forward strand.
TATATAAATTAATGAATAATGTTAATTTATTGTTTTCCAAATATTTAAAATTATACAAACACGCATATTTCATTATTATGTGTTTGTAAATTGAATTTATCTTGATCTCATCATTTACAAATATACCTACATTTTTTTTAATTAGTGAAACTCCTTTTTCAATCTTTAACTCATTTTCCGGTTAAAATTAATAAAAAAAGATGCAGGTTGAATGAAGATTATTGAATGTTCTATTTTCTAACTTTTCAATTGATAGTCTGTTATAAATTATTTTCAAAGCAAAATAATTAGTTATTTTTCAATTAACAATAAAAAATGTCATTAATTACAAAGAAAATATTTGTGTTTAGACACTTTCAAAAGCCCTTATAAATACTCTCTATGCTCCAATTGTCAAATTTATCTCATTTGTCTAGTGGCATTTTAAAAAGAAGCTCAAATATAGGGATTTCAATGTTGTTAAGTACTTTTGAGTTGATAATCGATTTCATAAGATATATAAAGTGCATTAGGCGCCATGACTTTTTATAAAAATGAAAGATCAGGTTGACAGCGTTACTCATCACCGACAACGAAATATTGAGCAAAAAACAAAATTCGATTTTCTGAAATTAGTTCGTAGATCAGTGCAAAATTCCTCTATGAATAGTTTCACGAAAATTAAACCATTTTGATCTCTATGCACTAGTTAAAATGCAAACAACCTCACTGTAACAATTACTTAGCTTTGTTTTTTGTCCTCTGTTATTTTAGATTTAAATGTTTGTGTTTTAATGTATTTCATTTCAAAGAAAAATATATACTGAGCGTTAAAATATTCTTGTGAAAAATAAAAATAATAAAAAATGATAACTTTTTTAATATGGAAGAGAAAACTAAGATGGATAATACAAAGATAAGATTCTTTTTTTGTAGGTAAATGCAATTGTATGAAAAAATTATCACTTTTTTTCACAGTTACCTCAAGTGCTGATAAACTTGAATCTATTTTACAAATTTTTTTTTTCAGTACAATTATTGTATTTTAATCAAGTATCTGTTATGAATTACAATCTTTTTGTATAAAGCGTACGAGCGCATCTTATTTTATTTACGAAAGAATATACTTACAAAGTTCTATGTTAGTTACATAGAAAGCTTGTAAGAAATATTAGTGTATGAAAGATAGTGAAAATAATTAAAATTATTGCAACGAAGATAATTATGTTGAAAATATTTAAAAAGATTTATTTATCCATGTACAGTTAAAATTGCAAAATAGGAATCAGAAAGTAAAAAGTTATCATATATTTCTAGGTGCCTTCATTGATAAGATATTGTTATTTGTTATGAATTTAAGTGATAAAATTTAAATAATTATTGTACAAAGAGTGCTGTAAAAATGTTCTGATTTTCCATATATTTATAGACTGTGAATTGTGTTCTATTACTCATTTTAAAAACGAATATCAATAAAATTTTGAAGCATAATATCAATTATGTTGTTTTTTCGACTTTTTTTTTTGTATCAGAACAGTATTAAAAATAACCAAATGCTATATTACCTTGTTTAAAATAAACTGATTTTGTACATTAACATTAAAATCAAATAATTACATAAAAGTAAGCCAAAGTTACAAATTTTTAATTGAAAAGGTGTTTTTTAACCCTCTCGCTTACGAATTACGAAAAAAATCATTCTATGAATTAATATACATAAATTCGTTTTTTTAAATTATGTAGGAAAAAATTATTTGTTCAGATTGATCCCATTATGGGAAATTTGAGTAGCCTCACATGAGATTTGTAAGTTTAAATGGTTGCAAACATATCTATTCTGAAAAATGAAAGGAAACCAAAAGGTGACAAATTTAAGATAATTTTCATATTTATTTTAATGTTCTAAAATATTTTACCAATTATTACTTAATTCAATGAAATTACAGATATATTAGAAAAATTATCTTGAGTGAAAAACCTGGAAGCACTCAGAGCATAATGCTTCCTTACATGGAGCACACATGTATTTAGTCTTCCTAGGACATCCTGATAAAAGACAAATTCCCCCCCCCCCTAAGTTTTAGCCGGATAATGCTCACCACTATCTCTTCTCAATTCAGCAGCATCTTGCACTTTTAAGAGTTTCTTTGTTGGTGGATCTCGCAATATACTTGTTCTGCCTATCTTTTTACTCTAATTTGCATCTAATTTCCATGAGATCTAACAATTTACGAAGCAAACATTAAGCATAAGGCGAAAAATTCAGAAGTACCACCGTTTATGTCGTAGCTTATGTCTTTACAGACCTAATAACGAATCCATGAGATCTACTCCACTCATATTTTTACTATACATTTCTATGGAAGCAGGTCTTGAAATTTCGATAACAAGTTTTTCTTGAATGCTCCAACATTTCATCGTTCCTAAAGGACCTGCTCCGAGAAATGTTGAGACTACATGAATAGCTGAGTTGTCTAACCATCTTGTTATTATTGTTTCCTTACTTGTGGTAATGGAAAATGTGCCTCTTGGATCACGTTTCATTTCATTGGTAGGTTTCAATTTATTTGTAGCCTCTTGTAACCTATTTGTACGTATTGTTCCTGTCGAAAACATTTTCCATTCAACAAGTTTCATCAAAAGAGGAGTTGTTGTGAATAAATTGTCGAAAAATACTTTGTGATTTTTATGCATTATAAGTTTACGAAGCCTCAATATAACACCTCCAACTGCTCCTAATTCCTTACAAAATTCCTGAGATTCAGCATTTGCATCTTAACAAATTTCAAAGGCATAAACATATTGAGAAATTCCAACTAACAGCCAGGATTTTATTCCCCATGGATGGGGTTTACCTCATATGTATTGTTTGATGTTTGACCTTCCTTTGAACAGAATCATCATTTAATCCTCTGACAAATACTCTTCCGGGTCGCAGCTGTCAGCAAACACTCTGGAAAAGTGATCTAATACTGGTCTTATTTTATACAGCTTATTTTTATGGTCTTGAGATGCATTACTTGGAAAAAAAATAATTTTTAATTAAATTTTTAACTAAGTTAGCTTCCTATTTATTCATTTTATATTGAAAATGATAAAACAAAACTATTTTAAGGAATTTTATTAAAACTTGTTTAGTTTTATTTTTTAATGAAATTGCCTTTTACAACCACTTATTACTTTAAGCCTCATATGAGGCACTATGGTTTCCAACAGATATGAAATTTATTTTTTAGAAGTAAACAATTTTAATGGTATCATATGTACATGTATGTCTTATAACTGGTAAAAAGTTTACCTCATTTGGAAATATATTACAGTAGCAAACAAATGATGTTATCTCTTCATTCACTTCTTTCACAAAATCAAATATTTCAATTTTTCCAAGACTAGTGTTAAGAGCTGTTATGGTATACTAAAACAATTTGAGGCTTAAATGGATAAGAGGAGACACTCAAGCGAAAAAAACTGAAGAAACAGTGATTTTAAACCACTGTTTCTTTGAATTATTTTAAGAGCCTCACATGAGGTCCAGGTGAGCGAGAAGGTTAAACAATTAAACAAGAAATACTTTAAAAATTATTTTTTTACATTCATTTGGAAGATAAATTAACGCAGTTTTTGCTTGCCTATTTAATTCTCTTTTAACCTTGCTTTTTTCCATAATTGTCATTTATTAATTCTTATTTTTGTTCCTTTCTAAAGGAAAATGGAATTATTGATGGAAAAACAAGAATTATTGTTATTCCCTCTTAAGATATGTTATTAATTAACAAAAGTAGGAAAAGTATTATTTATTTTAATTTCTTATAATTTCAAAATGATCCAATACGAGGAGTATCACGCTCCTTTATAAATTAGCTAAAATTAGTAAAGTAGTTTTAGTTCATCACATTTTGTTTTCAAATAAATTTATATGCGTTGTTATTTTAACAAAATACGAAAGAGTTCAGAAAAATTTGATGTATAATTCAAATGTCTTTGCTTAAAATCATTTTCATTATAAAATGTATTGGTACAACGAATTTTAATTCCCTTTTTCAACACTATTTTTGATTATTTTCAGATGTTATGTATAGTACTTTGCTCATGAAAGCTGATTTTGTTGCTTGATATGAATATTGTTTAATAAAAAAAATATATAAACTGAAATTGGTGGTAATGTGTTTAGTTTTGTAAATACAAAACCTGAATTAAGCAAGATTAAACCAGTTTCAAATTTTGTTGAGTGATTCAAAATTTATGAACTAATCTAATTTTTTAAAGACTAAAATAGTCTCATTGTGTTAAATGAAATAAGTATATTCAATTCCTAATTAAATAAAAATAACAAAAAAGGTAGTTGAATAAGTATATTCTAAAATGTCAGGACATAGAACTGGAAAAAAAAGAGAGAAAGATAAAACAGAGATATGTGTTGTTATTATTTGTTTTTATTTTTTATTATCTGTTAAACAAAATTTAAAGAATTCTACCATTAACAGTTACTTCATATATAGTAAAAAATCAGCTATATAAAGAATTATTTAATATCACGATTTTACAAACATATTCAACATTTCAATATTTCTATGAATATTTTTTCAGATTATCATAAAATAATAAATTAAACGATAAAAATATATACCTAAAAAGAACAAATATGTGCATTTAATACATAAAACGATATAATAATAGAAAGCTCTTCGATGGTTACAAATTTTTTTTGTGTATTATTATTTTATTAAATCTCCCGATACCAATTAGGACATAGTTGTTATGATAAAACTTTACTTTTTGACTGTGGCAACTCTGTGTCAAAAAGCAAGTGTTTGACTGTGTGTTCCGAATATTTTCCAACTTTTAAAATTAATATCTTATAAAATATGTAAAAAAATTTTTTTTAAAGACTTAAACAATTCAAAATAAGCAATTTTTTAATTCTAAATCGTGACACACATCGAAAACTCAAGAATCTTGCATCAAACGAAAAATTTCTGCACCTGAAATATTTATTTCTGTGTTTAATATTAGAGGTGACACTTCATGCGTCAAATGCAAAATCAGAAAGATCTTGATAAATTGTTAATCATACTCACGTACATATACAAATTGTGAGATCTCGAATGGCCTCTACACATATTTTAGTGCAGGAATACGTAGCCTTCTGTTGGTTTTCTGGAGGATTGCATCACTTGTTACCTTAATTACAGTTATAGTTACATCTTTTTAATGCATGTGAATTTTATTTTGAAAATCACAGAATAATTTTCCCACTACAAGAGTGTATCTGAAGAGCTAAAATACCATCTTCAAGTTTATATATAAAGTGAAAACATAATAAAATAATTTGATATAAGCTTTCAAGAAAGCTTTTGAAACTACCAAAATTTTAAATATTTTGTATTATACTCAATCTATGTATTGTAATTTAGTGGAGTTGTCACTCGACAGAGTTAACCTACTGACCTGCAAAAAGTCTAGAACCAGGAAAATAGATTTTTAGAGTACTGATGATGAGCGAGACTATTTGAAATTAATCATATTCAGTCATTTTCCCAATTTTCAATACATATATTGGCTTGAAAATAATTCAGACAATCCATCTAAATACAATACTTTATCCGACTTCAGAAATATCTCGCCTCTTTTCGCTTCCCTTAGATTTCTCCTGTAATCGACAAAAGAGGGGTCTTTTCTCTCTCGCGCTTAGGATATCTCCTAGTCCAGGATGAAGGTATACCTTTTAATTACTTTCGTGACACACTTGTTCTAACGTATCAATTTCATCATCTTTTCTCTTCCCACTGCACTTGTCATTCCTCGACATTTCACTGGAAACTCTGTAATGAGGCTAGGTATTTGATTTATTGCGGGGAAGTGCATTTTCATTCTTACTTTCTCTTTCTCCGATACATTGCCCCTCAAACGGGCAGCCTTTTGTCACTCCACTTTAGGAGGTGAAACTTCTTCCTGTCCTTGAGGTTGTTCTTAATAAAAATAGGTTCACCCGACTAATGGTAAGCTCCTAGAATTCGATCACAAGACCTGAAAAAAAAAGATTTATCATTATACAAATGAATTCCTTTAAACAGGGTTTTATTTCGTACAGTGACATATAAGATTCTTAAGGAATTAAACTTTCAAAACATTCATTGAAACACAAAAACCGACTGCCTGAACTTCTGTCGTTCGCTGAACTATTCTTTTTCCGTTCGATCTCTAGCTCGTCTTGCTATTCATCCTGCTTACGGACTCTCAGTCGTGGAATTGGTTTTACTCGGCTGTCGCCTCAGCAGCATATTGGTTAATCAGCTATAACTATTTCATCGGATTCCTACAGCGTTGAACGACTATCTTATTTCCCTTTCGTTATATAAAGATGAAATACTTTGTTAATGACACTGGTTGATCTCGTAATGACCTTCTCTTCCGGTTTGAAAAGGGTCCGGCAGCTTTTGCGGTCGATCTTATTCTTATTCTTTCGTTGAAATCAAATAATTCATCTTTATTTAGAATTTGTTTTCACTTTTCCCACAATTTCTACCCTTGCGTTTGAATTGTTTGCATTTAGAATATTTTAACTTCAGTCTCCAGTTCGTTATTTGTCTTCTGCGTTAGGATTTGCATTTTATCATGGAGTGTTTTTGAATAGCATTTCTCTCTTCCACTTTTTTTCTTTTCTTTTCGCCTAATTAGTTCTCCTTATTTTTTGCAGTCTCTTTCTTCACGCTGCTGTTCTTGATGCTTTAGTTCTTTTTGAAAAAGTTGTTGTCTTTCATTTTCATTATTTTCCTTTTCTTTTATCAATATTTTTTTCTATTTCCGATTCTCTCTCTCTCTCTCTGACGTAATTCTTCTTTTTCACGTTCAATCTCAATGATGTCGTCCTCTTTACTAGACTGAGGAATAAAATTAAGAGTTCAGTCGCCAATAACCCTCGTGTTGCTTTCCAGTGCGACTTTAATATACAATCACAACAAGTTCAGTCTCAAACGATCTTGCTTTTACTTTCTTCTTTTATATTTTCAGTAGCAATTCTTCTTTCTCTTTAGTTAAATTACGGTTTCATTCCTTAATTTTTATAATTGATTTGACAAATTAAAAAGATACTCTTTTTTTTAAAAAAAAAATTAACTTGCCTCTCTAGTACTGATAATGCTTTTTTCCCCTCCAATAATGACATTTTGTTCCCATACAATCTGAGACAGCTTCTCATTTTCTTCTAAAATTTTGGCTAGTTTCTAATCTTTCTTCTTCAATTCAAAATCAAACTCATCCTTTTGAAACTGAAATCGTTTTTCGTGGCAAATTCATTATTCTTCTTGTTCTACAATAATATTCTTTCCTTCAGTATCATTTTGTAACTTCTCATTTCTTCCCCCTTTACCTAGTCAAACTAACAATATAGAGTAGTTACATACTCACTTCCATCTCTTTTGCACTTGTGTCAACTTTCCAATATAAAATTGCTTTTCTTATTCCTTTTTTCTGTTTCGCATTGTCTTTCTTTATCAGCAATTCTTTTATTATTCTTTCCGGTATTAGTCCCACAAAATCTTCTTCGTAATTTTAACTTTTTACGTTTTCAACTTCAACATCCGGAGGGACATCTTCATCTATTCGCGGGCTGATTCCATTAGATCACTTTTGAGTCCTTTGTCGAGAAACAACATATTCAGATATTTAAATTCCCTTCAATTACTCGATAAAAAAAATATTTTACTTCTTCTCTTTTTTTCCAGTTCATTTCACAGTCATTTAATAGATAGATACACAAAGATTCAAAAAACTGCTTTTGATTGTTAACTTCTTCATTTTTACGTTTTACTTTCATTTCACTTCTGATTGATAGTCTTAACTTCTTTCTTACAACTTTTGTTTATATTTACTACTCTACTTTACTTAACTTTTTTCTTTATCGTTAGGCAAATAAAAGGGACGCAGTTATAAACAATAATAATTAATTTTATTCATACAGACCTTTAATTGCAAATACATTCCGAGAGCAGGTGGCTTATGTTTACATCTGTCGCCTCGAACGTTGTCGATCTCTTACAACGTTCTCCTTTCACTAGAGTATCTTGTAAACAAAATAACATTCTTATATATTCGGTTTCTGTAAAGCACCTTCTATAGACAGAGGACAACATTCAGCCTACCTGACATACAATCGTCCTAGATTGCACTAATTTACAATTAAGCGCTTCATGCTAAATTTTGTGCATGTGGATTCATGTCAAGCTTGTCAACTACCTCACTTTTATATTTTACTTTTATTCCATTTCTAATTGGTAAACTACACTTCTATTTTCTTACAACTAGACGGCCGCAATATAATAATATATATCACCACCAAAGAAACAGGTATCCATCTTCAGGGTCACGACAACAAAATCACAGGAGGTTAAACTAATAGGCGATCGAATAACAGGAGGTTCTCAATCGCGTACTTGGCAAAATCCTCTAGTAAGGGTTAACACTATGAAAGTACGTCCCATAAATATTCCTCATATACCCGTTATCCTGCATGATACATTTATAACAGCATTATGGGATACGGGAGCTAAGAGATCGTTTATATCGCTTGAATTTTATAATCGCTATTTTTACTTTGTCAAAAAGCTAGAGTCGAACCTCACCGTATTCACGGCGCAGGGAGCAACTTGTAAAACCCTAGGGCACGTAACCTTATCGGTATGCATAAGAAACTTTAAGAAAGATTGGAAATTCCACGTAGTGGAAGGTTTGCAGTACCCTTGCGTCTTAGGTGTGGATTTTATGAAGGCGTCTAAGATTACGCTGGACTTTGAGGCAAACGCCTTAAGTATACCTGATGGCGAGATACGACAGGTTAACAGTATGGAAGAAAAAACGGTCGAAATCGACCTAACTAGTACAGGATTGAAAGAAAATCAGCAACAGCAGTTGCAATAGCTCTTCAGGAAGTACTCTGAGTTATTCTCAGATCAACCAGGTCTCGCCCATGTGCTCTACCACGAAATTGATACAGGAAATCACCCTCCAGTACCGTCCCAACCTTATCGATATGATAGAGTCAAATAACGCATAATAGAACTTCACATTCAAAGAATGTCGGAGGAAGGAACTATTATGCTCCTTCAATCCCCATATGCCTCCCCAGTGGTTTTTTTTGTAGAAAGAAAAATGACAAACCCGTCAATTCCCCTGACGTATATAGGTTCGCAATAGACTATAGAAAACTGAACGTTATCACTAGGTACCCTAAGTACCCATTGCCGATAATCGATGACTTATTAATGAACATTCAACAAAATTGTATCATGTCCACGTTAGACCTCAAGTCATGGTATTTTCAAATGGCTATTAATCCCCCCCGACATATCTAAAACGGCATTTGTCACCAAAAAGGGGATGTATGCCTTCTAAAGGTTGCCTTTCGGATTATCAGGGAGTGCACCCACGTTTCAACGAGCGATGGATATCATATTAAAACCAGTGATTGGAAAATTTGTTTATGTTTATATGGCTGTTGTTATAATTACTTCGGGGTCCTTTGCTGATCACTTCCATCACCTGGAGATAGTTTTCCAGTTGTTACAGGACCTTGGTAGACTTTAAAAGCTGAGAAATGTCATTTTGGTCAGGAACGTTTGAAGTATCTAGGAGGGATCATAAATAAGAATGGGGTGCAGACTGATCCAAACAAAATTTAAGCTATTCTTGATATACCCGCCCCGAAAAATGCTCGACAGGTTTCGAGATTTTTGGGGAGGACGGGATGGTATCAAAAATTTATCAGGTGTACTCCAAACTGTGTGAACCATTGTACGTACTTAAGTGCAAAAAGGTCAAGTTCGAATGGACTCCAGAAGTCCAAAAGGCCTTTGACATGCTAAAGGTTGCTTTGACTTCAACGCCAGTTTTACAGTTGCCTGATCTGAATTCCTTTTTTGAATTGCACACCGATGCTACAGCGGTAGGAGTAGGTTCTGTTTTGGGGCAGGGTGAAAGGCCCATAGCATATGCTTCGAGAACGCTAAACAAGGCAGAAAGAAATTATTCCATAACTGAAAGGGAATGTTTGGCAATGAAAAATTCCGTTCATATTTTGGACATTGTCCAACAAAAGTAATAACGGACCACACAGCGCTGACCAAGTTAACGAATGGGAAAAATCTTTCAAGTAGGATGATTAGGTGGGCGTTAAAACTGGCAGAATATAATATAGAATGGGAACATAGACCAGGGAATCAGAATGTGGCGGCCGATATGTTATCTAGACAGCCTTTTGAAAGACAGGCATTCGAACATGTCTCTTGCGCCATTATCAATTATCTGGTGTTAACGTCAAGAAAACAGCAGAAAAGCGAGCAGAGACAGGACCCGGAGTTAGGTCATATTTATCGCTATTTGGAAAACTCAGAGGATTCGACAATAAATGCAGTAATATATGAAAATTGGTCCCAAGACTTTAAACTACTTGATAGTATTCTTTTTTACGCAAAGCACCTAACTTCTAAATACGAACTACGGGCTTATATTCCACAAACACTGCGTGAATCTATGCAGAAATAATTTCATGATAATTCATTGGCGAGTCATTTTGGCATTAGAAAAACTTATGCCAGAATCAAAGAATCATGCTACTTTCCTAAGATGAAGAAAATCGTAAGTGAGTATGTTTCAACGTGTGACATATGTCAACGCTTTAATTGTAAAAACGCGTTTCCAACTGGACAATTAATTTTTGTAAAAACTACTTACCCAAACGAGCAAACTTCTTTAGAATTATTAGGACCGTACCCAGCCTCGAAACCCGAAAGGCATCCTTTTCTTTTAGTAATCGTCGATAATTTTTCTAAATGGGTCAAATTAATTCCTTTACGAAAAGCATCTGCTAGAGCAGTGGCCACTGCCCTTTTTAAGCAATATATATCTAGATACGGAGCTTCAATTAAGGTAGTTAGAGACAACGGACCCCAATTCATTTCGGAAATATTTGAGGAACTATGTCGAACATCGCTCACATATAAACTACGGCTTACAGGCCTCATGCAAACGCTTCAGAGAGAGTCAATCGAAATTTAGTACAGATGATTGCCAGTTACGTGCAATCAAATCATACTTCTTGGGACCAATTTCTGCAACAATTTGCAAATACAATAAGAACAGCGGTACATGAAACAACGGGAAGACCCCAGCTGAACTATTTATAAAGCGTAAATTAATAACGCTCTTCCAAAAACTGGTCCAAGTTCCCCGAACATGGAGATATGGTGTGCAAGGATATTGAGAAACTTTTAGCAGAGGTTCAGCAAAGAACGGAGATGCAACAAAACTGACAGGCTCGATACTACAACAAGAGAAGAAGGGAGTGGACAGTTAAGGTAAATGTGATCTTGTTTTAGTGGAAACGCATCCAATTAGTTCAGCAATGCAGAAGGTGGTAGCAAAATTTCAGCCCAAATTCGAAGGACCCTTCAAAGTGGTTCGAGTGATGCAAAACAATGTAGTGATTTTAAAGCATGGGAGGGAGACCACGGTCAATATTGACCAAGTTAAGCTCTACCACCAAAGAAAGGGCAATAGAGAGGGGGAGTTGATTGAACAAAGTGTCTATAAGAAGGATCGGGAAATACCCGGCGAGACAGTTATTCGGAGAGTCCCGAGCCACAATCAGTTAGACTCAAGTGTAAATCAATGCTAGACCGCCGAGTACCACAAACGAAACGGAAGACCTCAGTTGAGAGTAATAGTGGTAGACCTCGAAAAAGACGTTTCCAAAGGAAAGCGGTAGATCCCAATCGACAAGGTAGCAGATATAAGGATAGGTCAACTAAATGACCGTTATCTCAGAATTCAACTTCACCTCCGAAAAGGAGGATTCCACAAAAGTTAAGCACAAGACGGAAAAGGCAGCCAACGTCATCCCTACATAATACCAGGCCTGCCAAGCGGTCTCCAGTTCCGTTGAGAAGAGGACGGGAAGATACAACTACCCTGGAGGAGCAGTCAACAGGAGTCACATACATCCCCCAAGTCGAAGAGAACCTCACCACAAGACAAACTCAACCAACAAGGAACCCTTACAACCTCCGCAGCAGAAACAGACACAGAGGAACGTCATCTAATAATTCGGCAGAGGAGCGAGCCTTCATGGAAGACAGGAAGAACACAAAAGCTACTCAGCAACCAGAGAGCCTAATAGGAGAAGTATCATCGATCTAAAGCAGAGTCGGACCCAACAAAGACAACAAATATAAGGTTGTATCACTCTTTATTATTTCCATTCAACGAAAAGATATTTTTGGGAGAGCAAGTCTTTGGTTTTACGGCTAAAGTTCCAATACAGTACAACAGCTTTGCCTCTTACTCCACTAAGAGCTGAGGACATTAATTGAATGTTTAAAATTTTCTTTTTAATTGTAAATCACCAAGTTGGTGATTTTTCCTGATGGAAAGTATTGAAATTTGGTTCTGCAGATAGGAACTTTTAAACTTTAAACATTTGTTAAAGTATAACATTTGTTTACGCATTGACTTGTTTTTTAAGAGTAGCTATCTTGTTATTTACTGTTCATAAATTACGTATATAGTAATTCATAATTGAATTTATGTTATACATCTGGTCACTTCGCGGCGTAATTAAGGATCGCGACTTCTATTAACACTTAGCGCTGCGTAAAGTTCGCACTTTGCATTGTTCTGTCTCTTGACCAGATCGCGTCATTCATAAATTCCTTGTATATTATGTGAAAAATGAGATGTATTTATATGAATGATAATGTTATTAATGTCTAAATCTTAATAAAATTATATACAGGGCAATCCATTTCAGAGTACCAGACCCTGACCTCAACTTTGTACAGGAGCCGAAGAATTTCTGGCTTCAGATCTAGAAAGCTTCAAGTTTTCAACTTATTATCAAGGAAATGATAACTTTACATTTAGATTTGCTATATTAATTAACTTTAGAGTTAGGAAGTTAGGCAATTTTATATGATAACATCCAATTACTTAGACATTTGAAATTTATTCGTAATTTCACTCTGGATTATTTTACCCAACGGTAAATCACGTTTCATTTCTGGGGAGGGGTTGGGACATTGGGCTATTCACGGTTTTCTCTTCACTAACCTTAGGGACTTTTAATTAAGATTGATTGCTTTTGCTAAACAACCTTCGCCCAACCAAAAATGAAACGTGATTATGTAAAGCGAAAGCAGGTAGAAATGAAGTGAAGGAGGAGAGTTAGGAAATATATAAACTTAGATTGAGAGTCACGATAGAGAAGTAAAGGTAGAGTGATTCTAGTGTTTAGCAATTGTTCCAGAGTCAGAGTTGAAGTCGGAGCCAGGAATTGTTAAGTTATTGGCTAGTTAATGTATGCTAGAAGTCGCCTTAGTGGTAAGAGTCAGTTAGATTATTATAGGTAGAATAGTTAAGGCCTTACCCGGGAGAGCATTTATAATTGTCGTTATATTAGCAAGTAACTAATAAATATTGTGTTTATTGTTCTAACGTCTCTTTGATCGACTTATTGACTTTTAATGTTAAAACATTGAGTTTAGCCATGGCACAAGAGGCAAATAGGAATGGTTTGCGGTCACAACTCGGAGAATAACAGCAAATGACGATTTATTCGTAAGTCTTCAGGTTAACACACAGGTAACATAATTTGTACAATAACAGCTACACAGCCCTTTCCCAATTCAAAAATACAGATACAGGAATAAAACACACATTAAATACAGTTACAGTTATTTTAGCAACGTTCAGCTCACCAGCTTATTACTCTTTATTGCGGACAGCCTCCGCAGTTATATTCTGCTCTTCCAAGGCAGACTCCGACGATTCCCAGAAGATACACGTTGTTTCTTCGCAAATTCATCCAGCACGCTCCACTTCAAGTGCCGACAGCGTTCAGCCGATCTATCCGATCGATCTCCTCAACAGTCTCCGAAAACAGACTCTCCGTAACAGTTCCACAGATTCCCTCGACCACGATTTCCCGATCGATCTACAAAGCAGACTCCACAGACAACTGTTTCCGAACACAGACCGATTCCTCCTCAGACTTACTCATCTGAATGTAGCACTTGGATAATTAATACCTTTCCTGACCAGGCGTGACGTCACATAGGAAATTCCCAAAAAGTCTGAAACTTTCTTCCCTATTGATTTTCCGTCTCTGTTCCAGCACTTTCGAGTACTTTCCATTTGTCGCTAAAGTTGCTACGTTTCTCGCCAAGTCGCAAAATGGTAGCAAAATCCATCGTCAAGTGAAGGGGTCATTGCTTAAACTTTCTTTTGTCAATTGGTGTGACATCTCTGTAAAACGATCTTTTTCTTTATAAGAGAAGCTTTTCAGGGAGCATCAACTCACATTCATAACAATATGTATGATAGAAAATAATATCTGTTCTTAAGTTATATTTTTCTGTGATATCCAGTTTATGACATTTATAAATAAGGCCATCTAAATACAGTGAATCGTAAGCTTCTTGATGTCTAAGCTAATTTCCAAGAAAAATTTCTTTTGCTGTTTAGCGTCTACTATAGCTTTGTGAGTAAAATATGTAGTGGTTGCTGCATAATTCCCACGTCACTGTGCCGTCATTCTGCCAGAGGGCCCAATTTAATTCTGATATAGAACGTTTTATTAAGTAGATTATTTTCACTATTGAGTAAATCTAAAGGAAATGGCTCATGTGGAGTTATAATAGAATCAAAAAGTCGGCAAAAATATAGGCCTCAATTTGAGGTAGGGGTTAAATATTTATTATGAACATGAAGAATATTAAAATTTGATTTTGGACAATATATATGTATTATTCCATATATATTGTGTTCCTAGTATATTGCCTTTGCATTTTTAATGTGAAAATAAAGCTTACTTGAATACTGTTTGCATTTATTACACAGTATCGATGCACTACTTAGAACAAATTTGACTGATAAAACTAAAGCTGAATTCCTTGGCATAAAACAATATTTCAGTTTTTCCCAAAATATTCTAGTGATAAAAATACTGTCAAAATTTTTAACTTCATTCATAATTATGTCAGTATAATTCTTTAAGTTAGTTAAATGACATTCAGATACAACTCAAACTGTATAGAAAGTATAACTCAAGATTTAATTACAATTCAATGTTCTTGGGATGAAATCGTCTTCGACTCAAAAAAATATACAATAGGAAACCGGGCACAATCTGAATTCGCAGAGAGAAGAATTTAAAGTCCAAATAAAATTTACTTTGAATCTGATGATCATGTCGAAAACAATAACACTGCTGAGGAAGCAGATAATTTCAAATCAATTGTGTTTTTAGCTTAATTACAAAAAAAAATGTGATTAACGTCGTGAAAGATAGATTTAACGTAATGAGAGAATTTTTCGACAGATTTGAAATTCTATGAAAAATTTTTTGGTATATGATGAAATGATAAGCATAGTTGATGTCCTTCAAGAACTATATTCAAATTATATCAAAGAAGAATTGACGACTTAAAATCCAAAATCTGACGTAATATTTGAAAAAGGTGGTCAGTTTGACAAGTTACTCAGAGCCCGATTTGGCTCTCGGTGACCCCGCGTAGCAGCTTGCCACGTCGACAATTTGAAAAGTGGTAGATTGTAATATCAATGATAAAAAATTTGTTCCGTTTTCCACTCTGCATCTAAATACGAAACAAATAGTTCGAAATCAATTATTTTTCTTTACATTTATTTCAAAACGCATTTTTTTTTTCAAAAAAAAAAAAGAAAGTCAAGAAAAATTGGAACAGATACAGTACATGCCAAGAATGGCTCAATTTTTTTTTTTTTTTTTTTTTTTTTTTTTATAGAAAAAGAGGGAGGAAATAAGCTTGGAAAATCAATGAGACTTGACATTTTCTTTTAAGAGCTGTGGAAAGTGATGATTTACTAAGCGGTATGCTATCAAAAGATTTTTCAAATTTGGCAAAAAGAAAAAGAAAGAAAAAACGACATTGGTGCCAGAGTTTGTACTGCATCTAAGCTGAGAAATCTATCAGCTCTCAATAAAGAACACATGCAAAGTTTTCAAAGATTTCGCTTTAACCTGAAGTAAGAAAGGTTTTTAAATATTACATTTTCCCTAAAATAAACTTTACTGTTGCCCTCCCCATGGATCATCTTTTTACTACAACCATTTATAATTTATACAACCTCTCCATAGCAAGGATTAAAGTGTCCATAGCTCATTATGCTACTGTAGCGGTAGCCGAGCGATCATACCATAACGATTGTATCCGATTGTCGCGTGTTTAAATCATGTTCCATTATAGACCCGTTCGTGTAGCGGGCTTGATGAACGTTAAATTTGTCGGGGCTAGAACTCCTCACATTCTCATGGCGAGTAAGTTAAAAGAGTGGGGTACAAATTCATTCCCGTTAAACCGTAGCTCAAAATAACGAGGTCCATCATCATCAGCCTTCATGTTGACATTCAGTGCGACGGTGATACAAGGTAGAAAAAAACTCATGAGAACTATGATTCCCTTTGCTTTTTTATCATTTTTTTATTTACCAGTTAATGGTATCAATTGCTAATTACAATTTTTTTCATGATAAAATGTTTAAATAGTGTCTCGAAATTTCTGTGTATTTAATATTCTGTATGATTTCCTATATATCGATATCAATTTTCATCGTTTTAATATGTTCCATGATATGTTTGTAAACAAATAAATAAGTATGCTTGATAAAAGAACGGAACAGAAAAGAGGTAGTCACAAGAATTCCATGGTTCAAGTGTTGTCTTGGATTGAAAGTTGACTGTCTTTGTGTGGATTCCCAAGTACGAAATGGAACTCTGAAAATGCATATATTGCTCGACTAATTTTTTTAAATTTTTTCTATTTCCTTACCATCTGAATAATAGATAAAAGATCTGTTTTTTTCCCTTCATCTGTTGAATTTCGGTAAGCTCACCGTTTCAATTATTTCTTATTATTTCGAATACCTAGAGAAATTACCCAGAATACGAAGCGACTAAAATTGAGTCACTTCATGTTCTGGGTAAAGGATAGAGATGACCAAATTTCCATAATGAAGGAAGCCTTGATAAACCCAGACACCATCAAATATTTTAGAATTCTTAAAAGTGATAAGGAGCTCATAAGAAGAGCGGGAAATATGAAATTTTTTGGAAAAACAAATCTGTAGCTCCTACATTTCGAAATAAAAGTCAAGATCTCCAAACATAATATCTCCAGTATGTCATTTCCATTTAATGACAAAAAAAAGTTTTGTTCCTCTGTTTCCGTATATGCAGCACATATTCTAGGCATAGAAAAAAAATTTAATGTATCGGTCAATTCAAATATAGTAAGGGAAGGTTTCACATCCCATTTTCTTACCAATTAGTATACCTATAAAGGATTTGGCAAATGAATTAGAGAATACCATTGATATTCAAATAGTAAAAAGGCGACGCTTCATGAAAACCTGAAGCTGTCAGGAAGTTTACCGTGTATCAAATACCGTTCTTGGCACTATTCTGCCATAAAACATTGGTTAGGTTCATTTACCATCGTATAAAAAATTAACAGACGCAACACCCCGACGATGTCAAAAGTGTTTCAGTGTCTGTCCTCTCTCCCGATTCTGTCAGAAATTGTTATATGAGTTAATAGTGGTATATTGACACACACCGGGCTTTGTACCAATTTTTTAATATGCATTAATTACAAAGGAAGCCATCCCACCAATTCTCTTCTCTGTTCTGTATTTTTAAGACAAACATATAATGCAATATAAATGTATTCAATATTTAACATAGCAAGGACAGGCAAGTGGAAAATTTCTTGATAATCTTTTGGACAGTTAATATTGTAAGATTTTGTAAACAAATCCACCAAGTCCCAATATGTAAGATTTTGAAGGGAAAAAATTAGAAAATATGGCAAAAACTTTTCAGACATCTTTGGAAAAACAAACATTAATCATTATGGAAATGTTCAAAAAATTATGGAAATAATGCTGTTACATAAAATTTTTGAAATGGGAGAATAATCTACATCACTCGTAGTCGGAAAAAACCAGATCAATACTTCAAATTTTTTTTTATCTCTATACCTGGTGCATTTAAAAAGATTGCATATAATAATATAGATGTTGAAGGATCATGAAACAAGTTATTTATATAAATGTTTTTACATTAGTTTTCATTTAATATGTAGATACATCTTTCCTACATTTCTGTATAGAATTTTCTCTTTTCATCGAGGGGAAGATGTAGCGTTTTGCATTTGTTCTTCTTTGTTCATTCATTTATATTTTTTCTTCGATTGAATTGTAAAAGCATAAAAAAATAAATCAATTTGATTCCACATCCCTCCTTTTACCCAAGCAGACATACAGAATTTTCAGGTATCCGTTTAGAGACCTGATTTTCTATTAGTCAGTACAGACTTGACATACCAGAAAGAGAACTTTTACTAGCAATGCTAGTCAACATCTCTTCCCGTCAAATTCCTACTCGAATACTACAGTTGTCAGATATAGAAATTCTAATCGTCAAAGTAAAAAATAAAAATTTCTCCTTTTATATCATAAATTTATATACTCCAAAGGGTACTCAATATCCTATTAATAAAATCCTTTTTAGAACCTAACAAACTCTGTTGTCATTTTTGGCAATCTAAATCTACATCACCGGATGTGGGATTCCAATCATGTTTGACAATACAGAAACGATTTTATAAAATGATTAACTGACTCTCAAATTTTATTCTTCTAAACACAACTGTTTCAATTCACAAAAGTAATGTAAGTGCAGCTGCACTCATTGCTCTTACACTATACTCCTCAAATTTATTTGTCTACGGTAAACTCGTGTATTGGATTGCATATAACAATGTTCACTGCCTCATTATTACAGAACTCTACAACAGAATGAACTATTTTTTTTTGAAAAACGATACTGCCAGTCAGAGATGAAATAAGTACAATTTTCAATGGAAAATCCAGAACATCATGTAGATAACCTCCCTGACACGATCTCTGAAATAATCCGAAATAACACTAGAGAAGTTTGAATATCGTATAGCTCATTCTCATCATGGTGGTACTGCGCCTGCAGTAACTCTACAGGCTTATAAAATTTTCCGCAAACATAGCATTTCTCCAAAACTGTGGATTAAATGTATATAATATTCGAGGAAAGGGAGATTTCATTCTAAAAAAAAAGAGAACAAAAAGTACTGGTATGAAATATGCAACGAAGTATCTATTCTAATAATTTTTTATATATTAGATTGGTTTTATTAACGCCGCTATAGAAGCATCACTAGGGCTATTGTTGAGGCTCTTGCGCCATAAGATTCCACAGTCACTCACTCACTCACAGGGCTATTGTTGATGAATCTCGTAATTTTAAAAGTCGGTCAAGTGACGAGGACGACACCTGAACTGGAACCCCCTCTTTTAATTTCCACATTATGTGAACGGAAGGATATTGAGCCTCGACAAATTTAACGTACATCATCCCAGGCTACACGGCGCGTCTTCGGTGGCATGAGGGCTCGAACCCACAACTCGACGAAAAACCGCCGGTCGCGATCCGCAACCATAACCACTAGGCTATCACGGCAGGAATTTTCTGTATAATTTTAAAACATTTATTGTAACACGAAGTATAAATTTCGATGAATTAAGTTTTTAAGACAATTTTTAATTAAAACTTAATCAAATTGATTAAATTAATCATAAATAAAGTGATTGTGGGTTTCTGCGTAGCAATGATTAACCACGTCCATTGTTACTGATAGTCATTCAGCATCTTCTGACTTTCACAGATAGTCCGTAGGAAGGGTAAACATGCATCAAATGTTTTAACTAATAAGAATTCAGAATCAACATTGAATCTTATTCAGTATAATAACAGATTTACAAGTGTAATTCAACCTCAAAAACAGTCTAGTATTTTTGCGAACTATTTCGCATTCAATAAAGATTACCACGAGACACTGCTCTTTTATTTTCTCAGTAAAAAACATACTTAATAAGCCAATCTACGTTTCTGAATTAAAATCTTCTAAAAATACGGTCCCAGATGCAGATCAGATTACACATCCTTTTCTTAAAAATTTGAACAACTAACGTTCCATTACTTTCAACACTTATTTGAGAATTTTATAGTACCTCAGTCTTGGAAGCGTGCAATTATTCTTCCGATTCTAAAACCCTGCTAACTAAAAACTAAAATGTCCTCATTTCGACAAATAACATTAACTTCAGTTTTTTCTAAAATGTTCAAAAGAATTTTAGCATCTCTTACTTTCTGACTATAGAACGAAAATTTCATTTTTATCATTATGGTTTTGTACCATTCAAATACAGAACAGCTACATGCCTCATACACAAAGCCAATGAAGAGAGAGATCAAATTGAAAAAAAATCGTTGGGGTTTGTTTTAATAACGTCGCACTAGGAGCAACTTAAGGGCATTTGGTGATGGACCCCAAAATTTTAAGTCTAGGTCAAGTGATGAGAACAACCCCTGAGCTGGAAACCCCTTCTCCTGACTTCCACACCACGCCAAAGGGAGGACTTTGCAACCGTGGACCAATATTTGTGGGGAAAAACTTGGATATAAAGGGTGGACATGATTCATTTTATGTAGATAGCCTTTTATATAAGTGTTTTCAAGGGAAAATAGTACTATGGATCCATAAATTTCTCATATCAAGATCTTTCCAGATTTGATAGTAGGGTAGCCTCTCATCGAAGGAAGTTGATCTAATGGGTGCCTCTAAGGCAGCATGCCTCCCTCATATTATTTACAATCTACATGAACGGACCTTTTCGAAACATTGGAAACAGGAGTAGAATGCTCAATATATACTAGTTACCTTTTTTATTTACTACTTTTATGATTTTCTTTATATTACCTGAACAAAATTGCAAACTAATACAGAAAAAGTAAAAAAAAAAAAAGTCCTAACAAAAGTACAATAGAGGAACTTTCGAGTAAAATAATTCAAACATATTCTAACATTATGTTGGCTGGATTCCCACTCCCTTGACTTTCGTTAAATATCTAGGAACATGTTTTTCCAAACAGAACCGAAATATGTTTATAATGATTCAAATTAAAAATAATCTTTGAAAAAAAAATGGCCTTAAAGGAATGGCATATAAGCATTGTGGTATGAGATAAGAATATTTAATCAAATTAACCAACAATATTATTTGCAACACCTATTATTAGACTTGTCATATCGTAAATAAATGGTCAGATAATCAGCTCAAACCTTTCAATATAATGCAAACCAAAGAACTCAGAATCGCTTTAGGTCTTCCACAATGGACACCAAATATGCTTCTTTTAAAATTAACTGGACAAGAAATTCTCTAAGAGAAAATAAGACAGTTGACAAATAAATTTTTATCACTCAAATACAAAACGGTAACTATTGTCTTATGAATTATTATTGTATTATGAATTTTTTCATACATTTAATATTAATAAGGAACGAATTGTGTCGTCCATCCCTAGATTGATATATTTCATGGAACTTCCGAGTGAGATTCATATCGATGAATTTGTATTTCAAGACAAAATTTTACTAATTCCTGTTATACGTGAATTACTTGATGAAAGTGTGAACTATAGTTTCTGATTTTCTTACTATTAGCTATGGTTGCTTCAAAAATCCAAAGCATAACATTCATAGCTGTTATCACTAAAAGTGCCTCGTTTGCTTACAAATTAAATCACATCAGTTCTGTCTTTAAAGCACAAGTTCTAGCCTAATGCCAAGCTGAATCCACAAAAATCTGTTAATATTGTTCCATAAATACTCTGCGCTATCTGCATTCAATTTGAATGCTACAGCATTCAATCACCAAAGATCAATCATAGAATAGCCAGTAAGATATTTAAACTTTCGCGCTTTCATAATCGCATAATAATTCTCGGGCTTCCGGGACACTCGAAATTTTTTGGAATGAACAGGTGGATAGTCTATAGCAATTGAGTCCAATGTTATAAGGAATGAATTATCCCAGAACATATCAATAGCAATATTTACAGAAATAAAGCGAAAAGAACCAATGAGAATTTTTATTCAAGGAAGTATTTCAAAAAGTGTTAAGAAACATCCCAGCAATAGATATTTTAGTTTTAGTTTAGTTTTTATTAACGTCGCACTAGAAGCAACACGAGGGCTATTGGCGACGGACCTCGTAATCAGCAATAGATATAAGAGTAATATCTAATTGGATAAAAAGAAGGAGAGAGGAAATTCTTAGCTCTCGGATCTCTTCTCATCTGCAAAAGGATCATAATTCCCGTACTTCTTCACATAAATTCAACCTACTTGTTAATGCAATTTGTAATACTTGTAACTGTATCGATGGTTTGGAATATATTCTCCTGACCTGTAGTAGCGTCCTATAGAAATCAACTCAGAAAATTCGTCAATTCATCGAGGTTCAAAATTACGAAGTCCGTCGCCAATAGCCCGTGTTGCTCCTAGTGCGATGTTAGTAAAACCAAACCTCAGAAAATGCTAAAGATAGATCCGTGGTGTAAAATTATATTCAAATAACTGTTGGACAAGACAGTAGCTAGTAAACAAGTGATCAGAACACTCTTGCAGAAGATGAAATACTTTGATATCTATTGAATTAAAGCAATTTGAAGAGAGATAACCTGTTTGGCTCTATATCCCGACTCCGTAAAACGAAACAATTAATTAAGCAAATATTTTGTCTTGCAGATGATTTTTTTTTTGTATTATTGTGGTGGTGGTGAGGGAGGGTTGTTAAACATTTGCTAATATGTTAGTTCAATTTCAACTCTCTTGGCAGTTTTTCATAAGGTATCTGGGAACATATTTTTTCAAACAGACCGACATATATCTGTAATGATTCAAACGAGAAATAATATTTGTTTGATTGATTGATTTTTATAAACATCGCACTAGAAGCAACACAAGGGCTATTGGTCACAGACCTCGTAATTTTGAACATCGGTCAAATGAAGAGGGCGACATCTGAGCTGGCACCTCATCTCCTAACTTCCACACCAATTCAACGGGAGGACTTTTGACCCCAACAGCTTTAACGTGCATCAACCCCGACTACATGGTAGGTATTTTAAAGCATCAAGGCTCGAACCCATAACTCGACGAAAACTGCCGACGGCAAATCTGCGATCATGACCACTAGGGAACCGCGGCCATAATAATAATTGGAAAAAAATATAATGGCCTTAAAAATGTCATATAAGCATTCTGTCCCGAAAGCAGAATATTCTATCAAATTAACCAACAATAGCATTTGTTATATCTTTTATTACAAATGCGATTGTTATATTTGTCATATCATAAATAAATAGTCAGATAATCAAATAAAACCATTTGAAATAACACAAACTAAAGCCCTCTGAATCGCGTTTGACTTTCCGCAATGGATACCAAAAGTAGTCCTATTAAAACTGGATAAGTTTAATTGACTTTCAATTAAATTAAGACCGTTAACAAATAAATTTTTTATCACTCAAATATAAAATTTTCGTCTGTGTATTTCATTAACTCTAGAACAAGAAATCTAAAAATACTGGGACAAGAACAATATGATGAATGTATATCCACTTTGAATGTTAATGGAGAACGAATTGTATCAATCCCTAGATTGTTTACCGAATTTCCGTGTAAGATTTATACGGATTAATTTGTATTTCAAGATCAAATTTATCAATTTCTGTTTAGTTTGATTTTAAGTAATAGCTATGGATGCTTGAAAAAAAAACGAATTTTAATATCTGTAACTGGTATCATGAAAAATAGGGGAGTTTTACTTATAGAGTAAAAATCACATTAATTCTATCTTCACAGCAGAATCTCTAGCCATATGTCAAGTTTTAGACGATTTATCAGAATCAACCAAAAATTTGTTAATTCTGTCCGATAGTTATTCTGTGTTATCTGCACTGAAATACAAGTTCGATCTCCAAAGATGATTCATAAATTAGCCAATAAGATATTTATACAATCGCATTTTCATAATCAGAAGGAAAATGGGATTGTATAAATAACTTACTGTCTTATCTTATATCTATCTTACTAGCTACTGCTTTGGACTCCGTGATAGTCGAAAATTGTTTGGAATTAATGGCAGACCATCTCGCAAAATCAATAACGGAGTCCAATACATCGACTGGATTGCCCTAGAAGATATCAACAGTACTTTTTTCAAAAACAGAATGAAAAGAGCCTATGAAGTTTATAATTCAAGCAAAATATTTCGAAATCTTTGGGAACATCCCGACCATAGACGTAATATCCAATTGGGCAAAAAAAAAGAAAAGAAAAGAATACTTAGCACGATATAATCATCAGCAAAATGTTCATAACTCCGGACGTACACAAATTCAATATAAATAATGATGCAATTAGTAGTTTATGTAATCGTATTAATGTATTTCAAACATTCTTTTGACTTGCGGTCAACAACAATCAAATAGTAGCGAGCGAAATTTAAAAAAAAATGAATGAATGGAAAGGGAATAGGAAAGTGAACGAATTATTCGCAACGAGGATGAAATTTTTTAAGAGATTTTAATTTTTTTTCCTAATCTTTTCGTAAGATATCATTTTCATATAATTTTTATGTCATTTTTAAAATCAGTTTACCACACACACACCCCTCTTCAATGCTTTGGATTGACTCTAAGATGTCTAATCCTCTGCAAGAGGAGAGTATTATTTATATGATTTTTTTGAATTTTTTTTATTGTAAAATTACAATAGATTTTATATTATTTAAACTTTTTTAATGTTATAAAATCAGAAGAAGGGAGAGAAAGGTAAAAATGGTTCTTGTTTGGCAGGGTGTACAGCAATAATCAGCAAACTAGTTTAAGAGAGTGAAGGTAGGGATGGCGACAGGCATTTAAACAGCTGATGATCAACTGAGCAGATGATGATGATGAGGTCTTGGAGTGAGATGGCTAACTGAAATAAGCTATTCAAGGAATGAGGAAGGATATATAATTGAAGGGGTCTGAGTTGGAATGCAAAGTGTTATGGGGGGGGGATTAAATGGAAATAATTATTTCAGTATTGGTATAGCATGGCATTGGTTCCATTATTGTGAGCAAAAATTAGCTGGACCTTTATTATTGGGTTAGTAGGATTTGTTAATCCATTATAGAATCTTCTAGAGAGATAGCTGATATGCTTATTAATAGGATGATTATTAAGATCCTTGTGTATGACAGAATTTCTGACATACCAAGGTGAGTTAGTAATCTTGCAAAAGATTTTATTTTGAAGGACCTGTATCTTTATAATGTGGGTAGGTGCAGCATGGCCCCAAGTAGCGGAAGCATAAAGTAGGATAGGGTGGATTACTTGTTTATAGAGAAGAACTTTGTTAGCAAGATTTAATACTGAATTTCTGCCCATTAAAGGTATACAGTTATGGATTTTGGCCCAGCATTTGTCAATTATTGATTGGATATGAAGTTTGAAGGTGAGTTTGGAATCCAGAATAACTCCTAAGAATTTGGCCTCAGAGTCCTTAGAGATTTGATCATTACATAATTTAAGTTTTTTTTATTAGGATTTATTTTTTATTAGGTAACCTTTTCTAAATATGAGAGCTTTAGTTTTATTAGTGTTTGCGGCAAGCAATCCTCTGAAGTTTCATCCACTCCTCTATTTGTTTTAGATAGTTTTGTAATTTATTTATTACGTTGAATGGATTTTTTTCCTTGGGTGAGGATTGTTGCGTCATCTGCGAATAAACAGAGGCTATTGTATGAACTCTGAGGGAAGTCATACGTGAACAAATTGTAGCAATTTGAGGGAATTACAGATCCTTGAGGTTGACCGGCTTGTATATGGCAAATTGTGGAAAGAGTATTATTAAGTTTAACTTGAAATACTTTATTTTCAGTTATTTAAGATGACTATTATGTAGGGGGGATTTAATATGATTAACTTGAAGATCAATCCGTTATGCCAGAGGCGGTCGAAAACTTTTTGTATGTCGAGGAAGATACCCTCAGAAATTTGTTTGGAATTAAATCTTTCAGTAATGGCATTCACAACCCGAAGCAGTTGATGCATAGTGCTGTGATTAGTACGGAAGCTGAATTGTGAATTTGGAAAAATATTATTAGTGGAAACATCAGTGAGTATTCTGGTTAACAGGATTCTTTCAAAGACTTTTGAGACAGAATTCTGTCGGCTGATAAGTCTATAGTTGGAGGGAATGGAATTCTTTTGGCTGGGTTTGGGGAAGAGAATAATTGTTACATGCTTTCATTTTGTAGAAAATGGACAAATATGAGGTGAGTAAGTGCATTCGGGGGAAAGAATTTAAAGGCTTGATTGTGAATGCCATTCTCTCCGGAGGCTTTCTTTTTATTTAACTTTTTAATTATGTCAGCTATTTCAGAGAGGGAGTGAGGAGGGGGAAGAAATTAAAATTGGTATAGGCTTCACGATAATTTTGTACAATTGATTCGGTTTTTTCAATATGATCATCATCCTATGGAGTTGTATTTTCCTGGAACGAGGATTCAAGATTATGGGGAAGCAGATCAGCTTTTTCTTTATCAGAGTATACCATACCATTAGTATAGCGGGGGAATACCATACCATACTATTAGTAGGGGAATACCATACCATACTATTAGTAGGGGAATATTGCAATATGAATTAGA
>BMAW01080403.1:973597-1010687 GCA_019974015.1 Nephila pilipes
GTGAGAAAATGTATTACAGTATACATAATGCCCAAAAATCTAAGCAACTTTATCTAAAATGAAAAAAACCAAAATATATATAAAATTGAAATTCATAAATAAATTATTGCACCATATATAAATTTCAGTATTGTAAGATATACATAAACACCCTAGCTCACAACAGGGTAACCAATATTTTTTTTTTTGTATATATATGTATGTGTGTTCTGTTTTATTTATATTAATAGTTTACAATAAATTTAAATACTTTGGATAAAAAAGATTAAAAAAAAAAAAAGTTTTAACATCTTTATTATTACAAATTTGGAAAAAAAAAAGTCATCAGTATATCTAAACATTTTAAGACTATAGTAAAAAATGTAAATAAATGTTGGCTAAACCAGGCCTGTCCATCCTGCTGATCTGAATAAAGATTTAAGTGTTTATTGTACATGAAAAACCAAATAGCATTCCATCATAAGTCCTTCATATCATAACCTACTACCATGGGAATATCTCACTACCTTAATTCACTTTTATCACAATTTTTTTTAATCTTGTTCAGAAATAATTACAAAGCTTGTTTTAAAAAGTCAGACAGACTAACTGCTTGGTGTCTTGTGATCACTAATAATTTAGCGACAGTGTTATATTGTAACTGCAGAAAAGTTTTTAAAATTGTATTTCACGTAATATATTTAATTCAATAAAATGTAATTTCCCTTTATTTATAGCAGAATTTTCTTGATTTCTCTTATGAGGTTCGGGAGGATGAGTTGCTTCCCACGACTCGAAATGTGAAAGTTCTAGTGCTTTTTAACTTAAGAATTTGAATCAGCATCGAATTCATCACTTGCATACACACACATATGTATATATTATGATACCCGCTGAAATAAAATGTGTTGGACAATTACTTGCAGGCCCACCTTGTGGTGTACTTTTATTTGTTTATCTATATATATATATATAATTAAAATATGTAATTTTCTTTAAGATTAATGTAACTAAATAATATTTTTATACATATACACTCAAAATGTTTAACATATCTTATTAGAGTAAGAACTTTACCTGTAAGAATAAAAAAAAAACATTAAAAATATTTTATTTATGTTTTTTCTTAAAGTTATTGTCTATATTTATCTATTTCAAGTTGCTTAGGAGCAAGTTATTAATGAAATATTTTTTTAGGTGTTTTATGTAAAATTAGAATTAGTAATTTCTTTTAAAATTATATTAGGCCCAATTTTTGTGTTTATTTTATACATACATTGATGGAGATTTCATGCAAAAAATTAATAAATAATTTTACATCTATGGAAAATGATCGATGGTTGTGGATTCATGAAAATTGGCAAACATGATCCTATAAATCATATATAAACTTGTGTTAGAAAAATCATACAATATGCATTTTTAATATATATGTTATAAAAATTACATATATATTTAAAATGTATGCATTTATATTAAGTAAATTTTCATTCAAAAAAGAAAAAAGCTTACTTTTTCGGAGTACATAAAATTGGCCAAAATAATATCAAAACTAAAGCAGGATTTTATTTACAGTCACTTTCTGACAGTTAATGTTCGCATCATTGTTTTTGATGCCATCCAAAATTTCAATATTATAAATATTTATTTTTATAATATTGAAAGAAAACAATGAGGTTATTACATAGGTGTACATATATCATTTGATGACTATTGATTTAGCTTTCCACTTGTTGACTTGCAGAAAATAATTAAATTTATATATGAGTAAATTTTGCTTTAATTAAATCTACACCAAGCTTCAAAAATGCACTTTTTACGTAAAATGTAGATTTCAGACAAAAAAAATTTCGCTATGTAGGGAAGTTATGATTTGGTGAATTCCCGACAACAAAAGAAAGAAAAAATGAAGCATCTACTCACAAATCTCTTGAAATTATTTTGAAAATATGAAAAGTGTAATAGGAAAATTTCTTTTCCGTTTAATTTTGATCTATCATGTTATCTCCTATGTTAACTCAATTTAGTTTTGGTGTAAAATTACTTTCTACCATTTAATTTTTTGATCTGTTTTTCAAAAATTCAAAGGATTTGTAAAATTTACTGGATATAAATTTATATATTCTGTTGAAAATTTTTTCGATACATAACGTACATATTTTTTGTTTGAGTTTTTTATATGTAAATGAGTATATATTTATTTCAGGGCTTTAACTCTGGGATATCCAGGTGCAAACTATAAAAAAGAAAAAGTAGGATTAAAATTGGTGGAAGTTGAAGGGAGAAAACAGGTGAAATTTATATACTTATACATACATGTATATAAAGTTGTGATTATAATACTAAAAGAAATTAAATATTAAATTGACATTTTTAAAATTTGAATTAATACATTAAAAATTTCAATTTTAGAACTTCAAGCATATTGCTTACTTTAACTTGCATTGATAGAATAATTTTTCGTTTTATTATTTACATATTTTTATGTTTGTCTATGCACTATCATTACATATTTTAAGAAAATGATTCTAAATATAACCAAATTGTATCAAATATGATTCATGGAAAAATTGAATGTTTTTGATCCATTGTATTTCTTTTTCATTTTTAATCTTAGACACATATTAAATTATAGAAATTAAAACTATGTAAAATTCCCGTATTGTGTACAAAGTGTTAGATTATTTCATTTAATATGTTAACTTGAATCCAAAATAAAGTTTAAATCTTACAACTTTCTAAAAATGTATGATCTTTTTTTTTCTAGTCCTCAAAACATTTGAAATATATTTGACCTTCAATTTAACCAAAGTACCTGTTTCTTATGAATTTGTTATACACATATTAAAATCCTAAGCAGTCTGTTCATAATTGTCACTACAGGTGGTAATGCTGAGTGTTTCACCGATGTGTGCGTATGTATGTGTTGCTTGATAAAGTTTGAGAAGAGAAGGAAAGAAGATGCTCTGACGAAATTACATCTGCATGTAGGGTCAGGTCCAAATGCTTCTAAAAATTGAAACCAGAGTTTAATAAAACTGAGTTTTCCTTATTAGACAGAGTTATTCTATTTTGTAACATTGTGAAATTATTTGATTGAAACTTAAATTCCATAAAAGGATATGAAACACAGTTTATCTTTATGAAAGAAAGTATTATATTAATAATGAAAGATTGCATAAGTAGTAGAAATTGAAATTTTTATTTCACGTAGTTTTGCAAATGATTTCTTTTTGGAACGAAAATTAAATTTTATTTTTTGCTCATATTATTATTGTACTGAGTCAGAGGTTAATACTTCAAAAATATCAACCTTTTTTTTTCCCTTCTTAATTGACTTTTTTATCAGATGCATCTAAACCTTAGAATTTGTGAAATCATTATTTACTAGCAGAAAAATTAGCCACTTTATTATGTGCTGAATTTACACATAAATTTTTTCCTTTATCATTAAATTGTTGACAATTATTTTTTATTTATATGTTTTAAGCTTGTTGATAATATAATTGTCCTCTATTGAAATCCTTAAAGCTTCACTATATTTTTTGTGTACAATGAACAGTTTTCAACTTAATAAAATTAGAAAGGCCACATTTATCTTAATATTTAATTTCTTTTCTAGATTCTTCAAACAATGAATTCATTATTCCACATGCATTAATATTTTTAATTTTTGTAGTCTTTTGACTTTTTTTTTAATTCGGTTCAAAATTTTCATTTCCCTATCCAAAGGCATAGTTTCTCTTGTTTCATGTTTTTCAACTTAAGTTAATCATTTCTAGGATAAGATACTGCTGAAAAGCTGTTTCAAGACTAATTTCAACATGTATAAGCTTAAATTTAATATTATCTTCCCACATTATGCAATTTTTGACTGTCTTAAGATAATGTATTTTAACAGAATTAAATATCTCTAAATAAATCATTAATGATTTGTGAAAAAGAAATGTTCTCTTATTGGTTTTCTCTACGAGTTCTCTTAACTATTCTCGATGAGTTCTCTTATTGGTGTTGCATAACTTTTTACCTTTAAGCTTTTCAGATAGCAATTCAGATTATATATATATATATTGTCAATTGCATTATAATTTACTGCATTAAAAAGGGGGGGGGAATGGTTGAAAAAGTTTTACATAAATGGGAGGGTTTAGATATATATTTTCCTTTTAATTTAACTTTGCTTATTTCTCTTATACAAAAGAAAGAGTTGTACCTAAGTTCTTTATACATTGAGAGCTTCATGGTATTTTATCTAGACTCTTGATCTAATCTAATTTTACTCTTTCTGGTGAAAAAATCTGTGAGGTTTCAAAATCGAATTATCAAGAGATTAATATGGTTATAATGTACTGCCTAAGATAAATATTAATGCAAATATGTGTTTACTATTTATTAAAATCACACATTTTACAATTTGATATTGTAAATTATAATGCTCATTATTTTGCATTCCATTTTTTTAAAGCCCATAATTGTTGTGGATCCCTCATTAAAAGCATGTAGGCTAAAGAAAGTTCATCCAGTCTATGTGGAGTATAGAGTGCTCTCTGTGAATAAGAAGTTCCCTTCCAGTTTAGTGGAAATTTCCACTTCTTCTGGTAAGTTATTCTTTCTGAAATAAATACATTTTACAGATGTCATTATCTCTCATTCAGGCTTAAAATTACTTTATCATTTTGTGGCTTTTAGATGATGAAACAATGTTATTTATCTTTAAAAAGTATTTTCTTAGTATGTCATTTAAAAATATTTTAGAAATTAAAAATTAATTTAAAAATAATACTATAGTGAAAATTTAGTAGTGTAATATTTTTAATGTTTTCATCAATTTCTTTATGGTTTGGTATTACTTATTATTATGGTTATCACTTTTTTTGCAAAAAGTTTTTGTAATTAATTGGCAAACAAACTTGATATTTTTAAAACTGTCTTTCAATGCTAAGAGAATATAAACCTAACCAGAAAATCTTTGAGGTAGGAAAATTGTCCAATGACAGTATAATTTTCTGATTTCATTACATTAGACTACATATTTTAATTTATTTTCATTTAATTGCTGCAATTTTTTTCCTATTTATAAGCTGTATGTTACATCTTTGACTTGTGATATATTAAAATTAAAAAATCGATTTTACATTAAAATAAAAATGACATATTTATTGAATGTTTCTAAATTTTTAATAGACAAATGTCTTTTTAACAATACACAATATTAATATATTGGATAATATGATGTAATGTAATATTATGCACAAAATCTATTTGTTTTTCTCTCTATACAAATCCCTGAAATTTTTTATGTGGAAGGAGTTGTAAACATATTCTGATGCAAAAAAATGCTGCACTTATTTTTTTGTTATTTTTTAAATGTATATCCCCCCCCAAAAAAAAAAATACAATTCGATTTTTTTAAAAAAATCAGTTAAAAATTAACTATGCCATGTTAGCTTTTGTTCCAGGCCAAATCTATATTAATTTAAGAAAAGTAAGAATTTGTGTGTGTGGACAACACAATGCAAAGATAGAATGACTAAAAAGCATGAAATTCGGTATGTTGGAACTTCAGATCATGGCATTGTTCACCTCCAAGAGGTTTGGGGAAATACATTTTAGGTTTTTTTTTTTTTTAAATTCAATGTTAAAGTGACTGAAAAGCAAAATTTTATTTGCATTGCATAAAATTCTGGTGCATATTGAGTCACATGACTTTGTGGTCTGTTTTGCTTCTTACAATTTATACTTAATGGAGTTTTTTTGAAGATTGTTATATTTATTTGTTGTTTGTATTTTGTTGCAAAGTTGTGATTCTTTTCCTAATGAATTGTCGCAAAAAAGATTTTTTAAATTTGGACAACATAATTTACACATACGGTTTTCCTTTCTTGAAACACTAATTATTCAACATGAAATTAGAGCCGATAAAATTACTTCAAGAACCAACTTGTAAATTCATGGGAAGTGTTAGAAATAATACAGAGAAAGACCTTTTATAAGCTGTGTTCCTAGTGAACAGTGCTGAAAATTTATACATCCTTCCTTCCTGAATGGGAGACATTAAATATTGTTTGTCAGATTGTTTATTAATGATTTACCACTGTTTAATATAATAATTATTTAGTACTTGTGGAATTAATTTTTTTTTTATCGGTGGATATTTTGTATCATTTTAGGAAAATTTATTAATCATGCATGGCTTTGCTTAAGAGGTATTATTTCAAAACAAAATGAGACTAAATTTAATAAATTTTTATACATGTTTTCTTGCAGTATAATTGATGTGGGTTTTCATTAAAAATATTTTATGCTTGCTAATTGAATTTTAATTGTTTTAAATTCACAATTTAAAACAGATTAAAGAATAAAAATATGTCATCAGTAATATTTCACCTCTAATTTTACTTAGTTTTAAATTTTAAGTGACTATTTAAGTTTTCCTTTAGGAACAAAGTGTTTTCTATGTGTTGCTACATATTTTCTCCCTTTCAATTGTAGAATTAATAGCATTCAAAAAAACATATTTTCTAAAATTTTTTTTTTTTTTAATTTTATTAATATTTTACATTTTTCCCCCTACAATTTCAAAAATGATTTTTTTTTTCAGAAGTATTTATAAATTTTAACATTTGAATAAACAGAAATACAATTTTTTCATAAACTTCATTAAATATTTATATCTGATATGTATGCTTTTAAAGCATTTGTAAGTGGCTGCTGTAGCTTAGTGGTCATGGTCTCAGAGTTTTTTGTTGAGTCATGGTTTCCAGCCTTGATGACACTAAGCCCAGTCATGTAGCCAGGACTGATGCATGTTAAATCTGTCGAGGCTCAAGTTTTCCCATCGATGTGGTGTGGAAGATAGGAGAGGGGGTGCCAACCCAGGTGGCATCTTCATCATTTGACCAAGGTTCAAAATTATGAGGTCTGTCGCCAATGGCCCTCATGTTGCTTCGAGTGTGATGTTAATAAAACCAATCAATCTAAGCAATTGTAAATTAGTCAATTTAAAAAAGAATGTTTTACCTTTAAAAATTACTTATATTAGTTTTCATTCTCCTTTGCCACCTAAATATAGAATGTGCATTGCACATCTGTAAACATTTATCTATTTTGTTTTTATTCTAATAAATTTATAACTTTAATTTATCTTTTTAATAAATTGAATTTTTTTTTTTTTTTTGTGTACAAAGCTTGAAACTGTGTCAAAAATTTCAAGCTTTATTTTTTAAAGAATTAAACATTTGTATCTATATTACTGTACAATTTTTTTTTCCAGTGAAATCTTATTTTGTGAGAATATATGCTTCTAGTCAAATTTCTAGTATCTTAGGAGATTTATTTTACTCGAACAGAATGAATACTCTTATGGGTGTACCTGTTAAGCTGCATGTTCAGCATGCTCAAGCTTATGATATACCAGTAAGTTTTCTTTTGTCATTGTAAAGTTCATCATGTAATGCCTTGTAACTTTATTAAGTATTTAAAATTTTATGCATATTTTCTTCTATGTAACAATTCTGATTATATATATAGATTCCTATATCATCACTTCTCAATCAATATAGACATTTCACTTAATTGAAAACATGAATTTTTTTTCCAAAGAATTCTTAAGTTTTTTTTTTTAAAAAATGATATATTTTACTTCATATTTTAATGACTATATAATTATTTCATTTCAAATAATAATTGAAGTTCCAAGGTACAGTTCAATTGCATAATTTTATCTTTTGTATTTGAAATCATCACTTTTGCTATAACTTTGTGAAATTAATATATTAAACAATAGGAGTAAATGTCTTTAAAACATTCTGTTTGGTTTCTATTGGCATTGCACTAGAGCTGTGGTTCACAGCAAGGTCAGTATTGCCCATTGGTGGGCATTGAAAAGAACAAAGAGCGCTTTGAGAGAGAGAGAACCAACTTCTACCTCTCTGAACTATACTCGCAAGAATGTCCTAAAAAGGTTGTACTGAAATTCAACAACGGCATGTTTCAGTAAATAGTTCCAAATATATTTTAAACATGATCAGTTCACATTTGAGTTATATATTGGTCCATAGCTTTATTTCTGATGCCTTTTTGTCTAGCACATGAACTGGTTGTAGGTTGCAGTCTTCCAAATGCAGCACCAATTTGCACACATGTGTTCTGACATGATCAATTTACAAGTTTGCATAGGTCATGACAACAGTTAGTCTCCCATGAATATTTCGAGTGTCATACTAATCCAAAGGAATTTTATATTTTATTCTCAAAGTTACAAGTAGATTATAGCAACTGTTTATTCAAAGGAGCGAAAGAATGTTTCTGCAAGTTTGAAGTAGTTTTAAATATTTATTAAATATCTGAAAAATCACAAATGTATAATTGATTTGAATAGGAGGCTGTTTTTACTTGAAAATGTGGAATGGTATTTTTTTACCTCCCAGAAGAGATGGTAGATTAAATAAAGTTTGGAACCTATGCACTACATTATATATATATATATATGGGCTATATTAAAATATTTATGTATTATGCACTACAGTTCATAAATATTACTAAAAGGTTTTCATAATTTATCTTGCATTTAAGCTCAAATAATTTTTTTCAGACTTAATAAAGCTAATTTTCATACTGAATATTCCAATAACTTTTTTTTCCAGTTACTACCAGATAAAACAGCAGAGCTTTTGAATTTGCCTAAAGGTTCAGATATTTCTGCTATACCTACTATGTTACACCTCAGAAGTATTTTTTTGCCATCATTTAAAGGGGAAGATGTTATTATAACTGCAGATATCCCAATGCATTTTAAATGGACAACAGAAAAATTAAATTTGTTATCATCAAATACTGTAAAATAATAAAAATTTAACATTAATGTTGAGTTATTTATTTAAAATCACATTGCCTTCCCCCTTTTAATCTGTTACATTCAATAGTGTTGTTTTTGTACTTTAATTGGGGGAAGGGGACTTTGAATTATTTCTTTATTTGATTCAACTAAGAACTTAATTTTAATAAATAGAGGATCAAACTTAATTTAATAAAACACTGAAATAAAAAAAAAAAACTCTTAAATGATTATTTCTTTAACATTACCAATTTCATACAAATAAAAATATGATTTGTCACAATTTATAAAAACAAACAGGAGATAAAAATTTAATACCAGACTCCTCAGTTTTATAATTGATGGGTCATTCTAGTTTTTCTATTTTATAATCTATATTGTTCAATTAGCATGTATGTACTGCTTCTGATCCATAACTAAAGGAAATGTTAATATATAAAATTTCAGCAGTTATCATAAACAAAAAATGCTCTTCTGTTTATTTACTCTTCATTTTTTTACGTAACATTATTTTTTTTAAAATTGAATTAAAAATAAATGGTTAAGAGTTTAGTTTAATTCAATTAATATCATAGTTGAACAACAAGTGACAGACAATATACTTAAATAATTTTGAATTATTGGACGAGAAAAGGGGATTCTCGTAATAAAAGTTACATTCTTGTCAATATTTGACAATTCATATAGTACTTGAAAGATAGATGACATCACATTAAGGTAAATTGTTACCATTGGGTGCTGCCATCTGTTAAACAGAGCCAAAACATATTTGACATTGATTCATAAGTTAATTCTGATTTGGTAATCATTTGCTGCTAAATCAAAATTTTTGATTGCTGCCATGTCAAGTTGTCAACATCTATGACAAACAGATTCAGCATTATACATCAGAAACCTAGTAACAATCAAAACAATTGGTTGCTTCTGATGAATCTGCTCCAAAGTAGGTGAGGATGATCTCGTCGACCAAAAAAGCTTTGACGAGTTTTTGAGGTGCAAAAGGCGTCATGATCACGAATACAAGTAACTGAGACTCGCTAAAAACAAACCATTTTTGATGCTATACGTGCCATCTCTTAGATTTTCTAAAGACTTATTGAGTGACCCTTGTAATAAATATGGCAAATGTTATTAAAAACAAAAGACCACAAGCATGATCTGACAAAAGTCAAGCAACTTTTGCATTAATCCAATTTATTGTTCTGAAAAACATGACAAATTTACATTAAAATGTATGCTATGAACATTCTAACCTTTTTAAATCTCAAGGTTTCATTAAAGGAAGGTTAAAAACACACACTCCTACACTATCACAGTTAAAATATATCACTAAGTAAGAAAACAAATGCAATACATTAATACATACAATCATGCAAACTGATGAAGTTACTAAACTATACATAATATAGGAACATATAAGCGTTCATACTTTTAAGAATCACCATTAAATACTTAAAAACATTTACATAAGATTCAATTATATAGCGTCATTCAAAAAATGCAATTAGCCATAACTTAAAACTTAAGTTTATTTTGAAATTAATCAGCTAAAAGTGCTTGCAATTCATCAAATTGACCATATCCAGATTTTAAAAATTCATAGAATAATAAAGTACAATATATAAAGAGATTCAAATTGTCAGGAATTTACTGGATGAAAAATTGGTAATCTCATTTCTTTTCTTTGTGCGTTGTGAATTGCAATGCACTGATGTTGTATAGTATATTTTTTAATATTTTCTATTACCAAGAAAAATAAGACATCAATTGTGCACATTTCTGGAGAATAACAACACAACTAAGCAGGTTTAGTGAAAAAAAAGTGATACCCAATACCTCATATTTAAAGGATATATTTTTATAACCTTTTACCTTTAAAATTTTTTGGATTTCTAAAATATATATATTTAAACAATTAAACTGCTCATATTCTAATCACATTCAATAAACAGTACTTGTATTTTACTCGACTTTCCCATTGTTACATGAAAACTGAATGCAACATCCTTTATAATTGGCATGCATAAATCTATGATCAATTTTATATTGTACAAAGGTAATATACTAATTTAATATTAACTACTGAATAATCATTTTTAATTAACATCATAAAATTAATACAGTCTATTTTTGTAACTTAAATTTCTTTTTTCTCCATCATATCAAAACTTAAAATTTAATTTTATTAATTTTTTACAATTACAAAAAGTTACCAGATTTTTTTTTTTTTTTTTTTTTACTTTCCTATTTAACAGCATTTCTCTTTTCATATTTCCAATGTTTATTAAAACAAATTTCAAAGTTAAATTATTTCCTTTAAATAAAATGTTTATAGAAAGTAGTATTTCATAAGCTCTACTTGCATTGCATTGGCTTATAATTGGAAATTTTGAGATTGCAGCAGACTTCCTATACTTATTATAAACAGCATTCATTCTAGAAAGATTTTGCAAGGTAACCTATGCTTATCTTTTGATGTCAATTCTAACAAAAGTGATTTATTTATCTATGTGTTAAGTATCATTTAAATTGATATATTTTTGTGCTTTATAAATAAATATTGCTAAGTGAAAATTTACCACAGCATATTAACAAAACTAAATTTGCACCAAGTATTTTTCCCCGTCTTTAAACAAAATTCTCTTTTTATGGAACAAACAGCAACAACAACAAAAAAAAAAAAGTTCACCCCCTCCCCTTTTCAACTTCTGAACCACGCTCTTGCAGTCTTTTCTAGAAAGAACCCTGTTCATAACATTTTGAAAAATATTCCTTTTAATGTAAGTATCGGGTAAAATATAACATCCAATAATGAAAGCTAAAATGTATTTACATAATAAGTAAAACCACACTGTATAAAACATTAAATGCATTACTGGGCTTAAAATATTGTGAATTACACAGTTATGTTTTTCACATAAGATTCATCATCAAAATTATAAAACAAAGTTGAGAAAACTCAACCATGGAAAGAGAAGGGACATAGAGCAGAGTATAAAGAATTAATTTGCAGATCTGAAAAAAATGCCACGTACAATTCCAGTTTGTCATGTTTATAGTTAACCAGCCGTAATCTTATTCTTCATTAGATGGATATTTGTATTTTTTCCAGGATGTCATCCATTCTTGGATATCAGTATCTTCATGATTCTTGTTTCTTTTTAAATACCAATTGATAACTGCATCCTTGTCTGCCTCTGTCATAGCTTCAATTTCTTCTTCATTCTTGTTTCTTTTTAAATACCAATTGATAACTGCATCCTTGTCTGCCTCTGTCATAGCATCTATTTCTTCATCGTTCTTGTTTCTTTTTAAAAACCAATTGATAACTGCATCCTTTTCTGCCTGTGACACAACATCAATATCTTCATCATTCTTATTCCTTTTTAAAAACCAATTAATAACTGCATCCTTGCTTTCCTGTGTCATAGCATCTATATCTTCATCCTTCATATTCCTTAAATGCCAATTAATAAATGCATCCTTGGTTTCTTTCATTCTCAGTTGTGAACGCTGGGCAGCTCTTAAGAGCATCCATGAATCGTCTGTTTTTTCATTCCGTTTTAGCTTTCTATCTCTTCTTTTCCAATCTCGAGTTTCTGAAAAGCTTGGAAAACCTGAATCAGGATGCCTGATATTTTGATAAAACTTTTTCATTTTTGGTTTTTCTCCAGGAATATGCTGATTTTCTTGTTTTTTAATTTTTTTTTCAACCACAAAATTTTGAGGCTGGGGAGGAATGTCAGTTGAAAATTGGGGTTTGTAATCTTCCTTGTTTTCGTAATTTTTCTCAAAAAAATCATCTTTGAGATCAGACCATTTTTTTCTTAGATCTCCCAAAATATTCCAGAAATAATCTTTCCCATCATCATTGTAATTCAATATTTTCCTAGTTTTCTTTTGAGCTTTCTTGAAATAGTGGCCAA
The DNA here is from genome assembly GCA_019974015.1 of Nephila pilipes. Lineage (NCBI taxonomy): Eukaryota > Metazoa > Arthropoda > Arachnida > Araneae > Nephilidae > Nephila > Nephila pilipes. Next base: position 986,339 of record BMAW01080403.1, read on the forward strand.
CACTCTCAAATGCATCTTCTACTTTTTTCTTATCAACATACTTAGACAACATATCAGAGACATTTATATTTGGCAAGTCATTTAATGTGCCCATTATATTTTTTCTTAATACATTCCAAGACCACTCAGGTTTCTTTTCTTTCTTAGGAGGTATTTCATCTTTTTCCTCTGATATTTTTTGTATTGACTCCCTTTTGCTCTGTCTATTTTCGTTTTTTAAGTATTGAAATTCATCTACTATATGTGATCCATCATTACCAATGCCTAATTTTATTTTAATAGATTTGTTCAAATCTTCTATTTTTGACAATTGCATCATCATAACTTCTTGGAACCTATAAAAACTCTCTTCTTCTGAAATATTTTCAAATTCACTTGGTGGTAAATTTTTTGATTTACCGTATTCTCTAAGAAAGTGAACCCTCTCTTTACGTGTCATGGGAAAATGAGGTAAACCAAAACCCAACCTACTAAGTTCACTATGAAGTGCTCCATTTTGTGCTTGAAGAGCTTTAATATCCTCTTTCAGTTTTTTAATTTCACTTCTATAAGAATCTTGCATCTTTGTTTCTTTATCATTCCTAAGAATAGCAGTCTGTTTATCTAATTGCAATACAAGAGCTTGCATTGAACTGCTCAATTTGTAATTTTCATCTTTTAGCACTTTTATTTGTTCCTCTAAAGCCACAAGCATTTTATTGTTCTCAAATCTTGATCGCATCTGGTTTTTTAATTCAATATTCTCAGCTTGCAATGCGCTCATATGGCCTTTCATATAATATATTGTTCCTTGAACCGAATCTGAAGCTGTAAGAGAGCAAATATCGAATCAGCTTATTTTTAAAAATATACACACGCACACAAAAAAGGCTCAACTATATCTAATAAACAAGATGCAGTGTATTTTTTTAGAAAGATTTTTTTTTTCATCTTAAATCAAATCGAAACACCTTTAAAAAAATTTTTAATATATTTTGGTTAAGAGTAGTGAAGGAGCTATATTTTAATATTATATGGTTTCTTATAATATAAAACAAAAATTCTTAAACTTGAAAAAAACTGCATACAATATAACATAAAAGTATAATATAGCTTAATATTACTCTCGGAAGTTAATATATCAGAAAGAAAAAAAATGAATTCACATACACTCAATTTGATTTAAAGTACGTGGGAATATATCCCCCCCCCAAAAAAAAAAAAAACATTTATTCTTTGAACACAAAACATATAATTGAAAAAATATTTGTAATAAACTAATATCTTTGAACACATTTTACCTATGCAACAGCATAGAATATTTTTGGAGAAATTATTATACATTCTAATAGTATCCCAGAAATATGTTGGATCATGTATGACCATAGACAATATCGAAAACAACTTTAAATGTTGACTTTCTCAAAGATATATTTATCCAAGAGTATTAATTACAACTAACAATCAGACAGCATGTTTATTTTAAAAAAATGAAAAAGTATTTTTTAGAAAATTTAACACCGATCCGATATATACTACTGGTTCACCCCTTCCTAAATTGTACTAAGCATTCATTTTTTTTTTTAATTATTTGACAATGTGTTCCTCACACATTACTAAAATATCTTTATTTTGCATTTAATGTTATTCATCATTCTTATCCCCATAGTAAAATCACTTCAGAGTTAAATCTTGTTAACTAAGCTCCTTGACAAATTAACACAAATTCCATTCTGAAGTCAGTTAATAAAAATCAAATACTTTTTTTTTGTAAAAAAAACTAAAAAATATCTTAACCATCTCAACATTTTGTTTGCTTAGTTCTTATTCCCAAGATGGCAATAATTATTTGGGGAGCAAGAAATGTTAACTTTGATACATTTATACATTGCAGAATCAGCATCCTAAAAAAGAGCTAACAATTAAGAGCTATAATAATTTTTTTCATTGTCGCTATTCTAGTTCCCTGGAGATGCTATAATGATGTCATTAATAAACTAAAAGATTCCAACAGGAAATTGACAACTTTGAATGATGTAAAACTGCTGGGGATGGAAGGAAGTAAAGCAAGATCACTCTGAGTAAAAGCTGTGACTAAGTTATGAACCCTGGCTATTGCAAAGATACTAATAGCTATGATAAGCCTAAGAGCTTGAACATGAAATAAAATCATCCGACAGTGTAATAGGAGTCAATTGCTCAAACAGCATCACTGTCTACCATTCAGTATACAGAAGCTTCAGCCATATATCTCGCACGTTGAATCTTCAATCATTCCATGTTATTTGGCTGAAATAATGTCATGCTCCTATTTTCCTTAAAGATGCCTACCTTTCAACTTCCCCTCAACAAAGGTATCTACAGAAGGACATTTCTGATTTATCATGGTTGCCAGCCAACTCGCATCACAGATTTCACTGAAAAATCCCATTTTTTTTTAAAGCGGATACCAAATATATCCATAGGTAAAGGAATTGGGTCAGCAGTCCCAAGCAGACTTTGTTTTGTGGAGCCCTGTAGCAATTACTCCTGATATAATGGAGAGGAATAGTATCTCTTAAAATAGCATTTAGTTACCAATATTCTTACTTGAAACTTTTTAACAATCAAACAATATATAATAAACTACCAATAATAGTTTGAATTACATTTTCTGAAGCATCATTCTCAAAGACATTTTCCAACAAAGCAACTCAAGTCCCCTTTTGTGCAACTTAGAATCTTCTTTTGATCTTTATGGTTACCAAACCTTTCTCTAACTGAATGTAAATGAGACTGACATGAATGAGTTAAAGTTTATGGGGTAAGAGCCAAATTTGGCTTTGCTATACCAAACTGTGTAACTGTGACCTGAACACAAGAAAATTGGTTGAAAACAAGGAGGGCAAAAATAGAGAAGGATCACAGAGGTGCATCAGCTATATTTACCAAAGACAATAAATCCCTTGGGAAAGAAAAAGGTTAATAAGGTTCACCTTGAGGTCATGATTCCTATACTTATCAAGGAGAAAGTAAACCCTATAAGAAGACAGATTTAGGTACCATAAAATATCAAAGATCTAGAACAATTATTAAGGAATAACCAACAAAATATATCACAGCATGAGATTAGGAATCCACATCATTCATAACTAAGCCATATATAAGCATGCATACAGCACCAGGGGAGACTGATTACTGATTGCAATTCTCAATATACAAGTACTATTACTACTAACCATTAGTTCTTTCTAAGATAATGAAATCATATTTCCTTATCCACTCATATATTTAATTTCAATGAAAACAGATAATTTCATCATAATCCTTCGCTGCTTTTTTTGCAAAAGAATCCTTCATTGCTTTTTTGCAAAAGAGTATATCTCAAGCAATTGAAAATATTTTACAAAATTACTGACAACCCTCTAAAAAAAACAATAAAATTTTTCATCATACCTGAGAAGCAAATGCCAAGGATTACAACAAACATTGAAATGACAATGATGATACGTTGTACTAAGTGTGGATATAAACGAAACCTGTCAAAGATTGATATGCCTAGATTTGCAGGTTGATGAGCTTCAGATTCAGGTTCAGCTATGTCATCAGGTACAACTGGTGGCCTTTGATTCCTTTCTATTTTTCAGAGAGATAAATTATGTTGAGGTTGCAAAAACTAATAAACTTTATGTACACATACACACTTCAATAAGAAATATAATGATTTCAAAAAGAGTTAAAAAAATTTGAACAAAAGTCATTTTAATATCTTGATTCAGATATTAATCTAATGTGCTAAGATCAATTATATATATATATATATATATCTTTTGAACTAGCTGTTATTTAATATAGAAAATTATTTTTTAAAACATTTATAGATAATTTTATCAGGTTTAAAAATAATTTATTGAAACAGAACTAACATTTTATGAAATTAGGATTAAAAACATTTTTCAAATAAAACTTAAAACAAAGTTTGATTTTAGAATTTATCAATTCAATATAAGATTTTAATTTCAAATTAAATTTTTGTTTGGATACAGAACATATATGCTATAAAGTAAGTGAGTGAAAAATACATATAAAAGGTAATTTAAAAAGAAATTACCTGAAGATGAACTTAGTGAAAATTCCATATGGGAAATGGACAAATTACTGTGGTTATCATCAGCCGTTTCATCAATTACGTCAAATTCACTTGATGAACTACTCTCATTATGATTGCTTTCAAGTTCTGGAATATCATGCACACCAGTACCTTTCAACTCTTTACCCTTCTCAACAACATCAATCCTAATAACATGAAATTATTCATTAGAAAAAGGATTAAATATAAAAAATACAAATTTAACATTTATGTATAGAAAGAATATATGTTAAAACAATTTTTTCTAACTTTTATAAACATATTTATTATCCTAGTATCATCTTTGCTTGTTTCTTTTCCAAAACTATATTATTTTTTTTTTTTCCAAATAGAGTTTCTTTAATTACTACAACTAGAAAAGAATTTAGTAGAAAATAATTAGAAAACATTTACATATAGGTATTAGTCCCTTCTTAAAGATCCTATACATATACAGGAAAAATAAAACCACATAAACCAGGTCTTAAAAAGTTCAATATTCAATTCTTAAACAAGTATAAATTATGATATAACTTCCGAATTACTATTGTATTTTTACGCTAACTTGTAACAATTACAAATAGCTATTGTTACATTAAATTTAATGACATTCTAATAAATACATATAATTTAATAAAATTCTAAAGTACATCATGCAATTGCTTATATGAATATAGTAAAACATTGTTAAATCAGATTAATTAAGATCAGAGCTGGTTTAGGATATCAAAAATCCAGGTTAACTAGAGAATGGAAAAAATGAAATAAAATAAAACATACTCGCAAAAAATCATCTTTATACAGACTAAATTGAGTATGACACATATCTACAAAAGATAGAGACATCTACTTTGTGAACAATATAAGTATGCTTAAAATTTCGATTAAAAAAGAAGCTTCAATTTATATATTGTAGCACCATGTGCTATTTGTCAAAGGCAAAAGGAGATGTAACAACAGTTTTGTTGACTTTATACAAAATGTTTGTAAAGTCCCCCCCTCCTCCCCTCCACATACTCATTGCTGTTAGGAGTTTTCAATAAAGAAAATAATTTTCAAAAAACATGGATGATACATATATTACAGAAATTTACAGATTGAAGAATTTTTTAAAATTTTTCTCAAGCATTCAGACCAATACAAGTTTATCCAGAGATCCAACTTAACAAGGTTCTATTATATACAAGACAATTCTCTATAAAAGTAACAAATTTGGGAAAGGGAAACACAAAGGTAATTCAGAATTACATAGCGTTGCAGGGTTAAAAATGTCTTTACGCAGTAGAAGTTATTATACAGGAGCTCAATTGCACAATAATCCCACCATTTGAGAACCAGTAGAATGGATGAATGCTCTACCAGTGTGCATCTTGTGTAAGGAGCAGTGGGCTGTATGTAACAGGTATGACTACCTTTGTACCAGGAATGTATTTTTGTGTTTCCTGAACAGACAACTCTTCTTCATATGAATTTTGCACATCTGCATGGAAGGTTATGCAAAATGGCTGTTTCGAGAAAGTTACCATGAATCAAGAATGATTGACAAGGAAGCTAAAAATGAGGATAATGTCCTACAATTTGCAGAAAGCAATACCAGTACAAGTATTCAAGCGATATCCCAATGACAGGTATTTCCCAACCCATCACATTTGTGGGACACTGTCAGAAAACCAAAAGAGTACATACCATTAACAACACATCCTGGCATTGATGCCTAAAGACTATAAACACCGGAAGAATTTTCCTACTCAGTTTTTCAACAGAAAGAAGCAGGCTTCACATTTCATTTTTCTTTCCTTCACATCCATTTTGTTCCTGGGTGAGGTAAGCTTAACAAGAGTGAGAATCTTTAAACCACTTAATACCCGTTTGTGAGCTTTGAAGAACCACGTTTGTTTGTTTTTTCATGTGCAACTCAAAGCCATTTCTCTGTAAATGATTTGGCAGGCATTGTCAGAAACCATCTCACTGGAGCTATTAGAAATAACTGATTTTCTTACAGCAAATCCAGCTGGAATTTGTCGAAGAGGCAGCACATGTTCCTCAGTTGTTGAATAACTCAACTTGGTTCCAGCAAAATGGAACTCCCTTGTTTACACCAGTTAAGTCCACCAATACCTTAACATTAGATTCAGATCCCATTTGATTGGATGTAGCAGTTTGATTTAATAGTCTGTTATATCATCAGACCTATTACGTCAGAACTTCTTATGGTGGGGTAATATTTAATCATTTAAATATGACCCCGTTAATACTCCCACTGAATCAATTAAAGACTTGTTTGGTTTGCATCTCTTTAACTACCAGAAAGATCTGAAACATATCAGAAATATTTCATAATGTTAGAGATTCTATGCAACTGTAATGTGAAATTGTGCTTTCTAACAAACACAAAACTTGTCATTAAAATGCTTTCTGTTTCCTTAACATGTTACCGTTTCTGTTCTTGCCTTCTCTTGAGTCTACCATGTGAAGAAGGCATTTCCGACACTGCAGTGCTATGCGATTCAAAATTATCTTTTTGTGCTCTACCCATCCTACAAGTTTATTACACTGGTCATAAATCACCCATTCAAAATAATGCATATTTTACTAACAGTTTAATTTAAGTTACCCAGTACCAAAAAATACATCTCAAGTTTAATTACAATAAAAATCTTAATAAAGATATTTCTCACATTTGATCATTTGTAGAAACACCTCCAGAAGGTTCTTCAATACAATCTATATTCTCCTAAAAAAAATGATGATTTAAAAAAAAGCATTGATTATTTGATTAACACAGTATATAAAGAAATTATTGGAATTTCGTAAACAGGTTTTTATTTAATGTAAAGTAATTTTAATGTTTTTAGACAATCTCACAGTTTAATAAAAATAAAATGATTTTCAAAAGATGACAAGTTTTTCTCCATAACTTTTATAAATATAACAATAATACTCATTTTCCTTTCCTTATTAAATTCATCCTTTAATCGATATTTTATTAAGCAGAACACAAACCAGAAATAAAAAAGCAATGAGATTCTTTTTTTTTTTTTAATTCAGAGGGTTAGTTTTCTTATAAATCAGAGTCAAACAGACATTTTTTTTCCTTACAAAAATCTGTAAATGGAATTAAAAAACAGACCAAGAAATTAATTGAAGAAAACCAGTACCCTCTCAGGAAAGGTTGTCTACATTGCATTTAAGGTTTTAGAATGGGATTTTATATTTAATGAAATGGTTCATCCTCTCAAACAGTACATGCCTATCTATTTTCAAAAAAACACAAATTAACTGCAGAGAATTCATGTGATATCTGCTTGGATAATGTCTTTTTTTTTTTCTTTTTTTTTTCAATTTAGAATCAATTATGCAAATTAATTCAAAATTTGAATAAAATAAACTCACTTCAGTGCTCGAATTTATTATATCCCAATCATTGGACAATTTAAAATCTAATGAGGAATCCATCCTTTCCTTGTCTTGGATTTGAACTAAAAAGAAAAAAAAATTAAATATCTGAAAAATTTATAAACATATTAATCATACACTTAATTTTTGTCACTTATAATGAATAAACAAATAAGTCAAACTAATGCAATGTATCTTTGAAAATAAATTCGTTAGGAATTTATATATAACACTACATATCATTCAACATTAAGGTTTGAATTTCGATCAAAGTGAAGATATATTATTGATCTCAGATCATTATTTGCATCGGCATTAAATGCAATTAAAAGGATTAAATTAGAAAATACCTCCCAAATGGAAAATATCATGTAAATTATTAACTACAGCATTGCAATATATTTCAATCCAAAATAAAATTAAACGAAAATGTACATCAACAAAATTAGTAATTTAATTAACGTACTTCTCGCACAAATAAACAAATTACACATTTAAATAACTGCACGATTAAAAATATTTTTAGGACAGATATTTAATTTAATTTGATTCCGATTTCATTCAACAAGTAATTTTAAAAACTATTTCGATCAACAAACCTTTCATGAATATTTATTTGGTTTTAAATCTAATAATAGTTACATAAAAAAGTAAGATGACGAAAATAGTTTATTTCTAAAAATGGATTTACAAGATACAATCATACCGAAATTAATTTCAAGAATGCAATATTATTAAAAAATAGCTAAGCTCAGAAAATTCAAATATCCAAAAAATTGATAACATGACAGCGAAAATTGCATCAGAAGTTTTCCTCACTATATGCTTTGTTACAATTGCTAATGTTGCTGCAAAAATGACGAAAATAAGAAAATTTTTAAAAAAGCGAACCATGCAATTACACGTAATAAAAAATTCTTACATTCACTTAAAAAATTTTTTTAATTTGGTATTGATGATTGTTTCACCTAACTCTCTTCTTATTGGCTATCGTTGTGAGATGGAATCTAGGAATACAGTGCTTTGTTTACCAACATTTGGAAAATTGTACATCTGGCAACAAATTGTGTAGATGCCTAATTAGAAAATCATCTCATCGTAGTCTTTTGACATTTTGAAGTATATAGAGTGCCTTCTTGAGAAAATAAAAAAAAAAAAAAAATTGAACTGGTTAGAAGTAAAAATGGGGAGTAATCAAAAAAAAGGAACAATTTCGCAATATGCATATTTTTAAGACAGAAAGCACACTTCCTTAAAAGATTTTAATTTAAGTCTTATTTTATATACTTGGCAATGTATATTTTTAGAGACCTAGCTGCCTGGGACAACTCTTTCCGTGTGTAAATTGAAAAAAGGACAAGTCTTATTTTGATTGCTTAAAGGGCCGAATCAAAAAGTCAAAACTTATTCTTTGCAGTAATATGATCAAATATTATTCTAAAACATAAATTAATTAAATATACACATTTTTTTCAAAAACAGAATTTAAGCGTTTGTTTGGTTTGCAATTTTATTAAAAATTATTAGAAACTATTATTAGAAATTTTAATAAGTATTTCCAGTGCTAAGCGTTTATATATTTTTTTTTTATCATACTTTGAAATGATTCGAAAGCAATGAAATGAATTAAAGAAATGAAATAAATAATAAAAAAGATATATATTTCCTCTTATAAAACGATCGATCTGATACCTTATCATTCTCTGTGGTTGTTGAACAACTCGCTGTTTGTTGACACTCGGAAAGTTGTCAACTTTCTTTTTAGTTTCTTAACTCTACAAAGCTGTCGTACGTTTCGTGCTACAATAGTGCAAGGCGAGTATATCTTGCCGATAGCAACTATTTCATAGATGACAGAAGCAACAACTCCTTTTCTTCCAGCGACAGAAAACACTCTAGCGAAGTAGCTTGTGAAATTCCAGCAAAAACTGAATGGAAGTATAAGAAGCGTAAATCTCTAGGTAATGTCGCTTTTATTCTAATTCTGTCTACTAGTGAAGTTATTTTGAAATACTCGAGTAGTTCCTCGTTTTTCTTTAACTCTATTGCTAAAATGGTGATAGAAATCGAGCGTTATATGTAAAATATTACTGGCTGCAGTCTGCAGACAGGTGACTAATATAGCAGATTTAAACTTCAAATATAATCTCAACATGTCTCCATGAGAATTCGTTGGCATGGAAAATAAAACTAGTAAGCGACAACGGTTGGATCTTAAATGAGCGTACTTCTTGGCATTATTCCAGGCTCATTATTTGGTCTTGACCAATTTGGTGAGCCCGGAGAATCAACAGATACTGTTTTGTCTGAAGATCTTATGCAGATAGGTTTGAATCCTCCTGCTGATATCTTAAGTGACAGCCGAAAGTCGGAATCTGAGTAGACGAAAAATAGTTATAGTTGTGTGTGTAGAGGTTTCATTAATCAAACATGTAATTTGAGAGTACATTTAATTTAAAATAATAGGTACTAAACTAAATTAATAGAACTATAAAACGTAGTTTAATATTTATAAGGACTTAAAAGTATGTTACCCTACTATGAAAGGGATCTCGTTTCTATTCTGACGATTTATTCTATTTCTATATATTTTAATTCTTATTTATATTATACTATTCATATATTTGAATTCTTATTTATATTATATTGTACTATATATATTTGATTTATTTTAATTATTACTTTTTATTTTAATAATTCTTAGTTTTATTATATTATACAATTTATATTCGATTTATTCTAATTCTATACATCTATATATTATATTTCTTATTTATATTATTTATTAGTTATACTACTTATATTATTTTTTAATTTATTAGTTATGTTAATTATTTTACTTTTTAATTTATTTAATTATTACTTATTTAATTAACGCTGAAGAAAGCATTGTGAATGATACGTATAGAGATTTCCTTCGCGCGATCGTCAGTTTATCCGCCTGATCACAGACATCCCTCCATAATAAGGTTGGTGCTTTTTTCACGTCTTTAATATTTTCATGTCTTCCACAAATGCTGATTTTCTACGTTTTTGTCTTTCGGTCCATAATTTCATCGTATTTTCTTACCTTTTTTTTTTTTTTTGCTATATATATAAGTTTATTTATCGAAAAAAAATCTTATTTTAGATATATTTTACATAATCTTAAATATATTTATCAGTTTCATTGTTTTAAGTAAAATTAAGATGTACCCTATTTACTATTTTAATGGTTGCCACAAAACGCTGATTTAATACGTTTTTGTCTTCCGTATAAATTTTCAGTTTTTTAACATTTCTACCGCTATGGCTGATTTTTCTATATTTCACAGTTAATGTTTATCCAACGGTCAAAATGCCTCTCGATTCCGACTTAAGACATTGAGAAATCCGCGTTTGGCGCCACTTTGGCGCGATTTTAAATACGCGCCGAGAAATACGCTAAATTAGGAATATGCCAACCCCACTTTTGATGGCATATCCTAGATTTAAAAAAAATTAACTAGGTGAATATAAGACTTATTGAAGAATGTCGTTAATCTCATTTAAATATAGTGTCTTAAACTTGGTCCGAGGCGCTTTCTTAGTGTTGGAACCTACAGAAATTAAAGTTCAATTTCAAAGATAACATGTATTAAAAAATTCTACATAAAGTACAATCAAATTTTGCGTACAACTCGAAGTGCTTGGAAAATAGTTTGTGTACTTTCTAACCTCTCGATTAATTTCCAAATGAACTTCAAACATTGCGGAGGGTTTTCTCATCAAAAGCTATGACAAAGATGTAACTCTTAAGCAAAATCTGTTTTTCGCACATCTCTAATTGTCGAGGAAAATCGCTATGCAATTAATCTTGTACCAAGGCAAACCGATTGAATTGAAATTTAAAGTTATTAAAGAACCAGGTTTGGCACCTACCAAGGGAATGCCTCTTGGCTCCTTCAGTTTACTTTATCGCAAGTCTTATTCAGCCGACTTCTTCATAGTCTTGATTTATATAACTAATTCTTGAATGAACCGCAATAAATTTTTAATTTGGGAATTCATTCGCATTTTGATTATAAGACTAATGTTTATCTATTGGTCAATGTTGTGTAAGTAATGTCTCGTCAATTAGCCCAGAGTATTCGAATTCGTGGTGGAATCTCGTCGAGAAGGGAATTTGAGTATCATCCTTGTCTCTTCTGCTTGGCTTGAAAACTAAATTAGTCGGTCAATTCATTTGTGGTTTGAATGCAAATTAAAGTTCATGTAAATGAATCATTGACATTTTGTAGTCGAATGCATGCCACTTAAACTCAATTAAAAATGAATTGGTGTCTTCCTTTATTTAATTACTTGCTGTAGAAATTACTCGGTGGAAACTTTAAGTATAATAGTTGTCCGATAAGTCTCTGCAACAAAGGTGATTTTTGCAGACATCTTAACTTCCCTTCGCATGCGTGCCCAATCTAGTTGACTTGATATTTTGTTGGGAACTTCTAGCTTTTAGATATGAAATACTTGGTTCAAAAGAGTTAACGACTGAATGGATATTGTTTTAGTTTAAATGGCAGATTTTGCTTATAGCAGTAATATTGGCATTGCTAATTGAATCAATTGGGTTTCTTTTATGGTTTTAGTTTATCTATTTCGCCTTTTTAGTTTCTCGCTCGTGTTTTAGATCTTGTATAACCATTAAAAGCTTGAATATTTTACTCTTAAGGGAATGCGCAACATTTGGTACGAAACATTGGTTCTCAATCACTCCAAATTTCATTCTAATTTGGGTATGATAATCTTGGTCTACTTAAATTCATGCATTTGATTTAATATGTGCACTGCGCAGTTATAAACTAATCTATGAAATTCATAAAATAAGTTTTTAATGGTTGAAATTAGTTACAAATAACTGTAAAAAAAATTGTAAAATTTGGAACAATTTAAATTTTCCTCATTGTATAAAATTTTACTAATGGTTTTTGTTAAATTTGAATCAAAGTGTTTCTTTTGTTAAATGAGTACCATTGGTACAAATCTATAGAGCAGCTGTGATGCTTTGAAACGCAAGGACTATACTAGATTGCATTCTGGATTGAAATAAACTCATTGAATAAAATTTATTTCGGCCGATGCTTTGGAATCTCCATTTTGATCATGGAGAGAATATTTTAAGAATTGGAAGTTTCAATGTAATTCGAAATTGTTTCTGCAATTATCTCCAAGGAAGCGTTTAAATCGAGTTTCGGTCGTATCTGGCGCAAAATTGACTATCAAAGTTTAATCGTGAAAAGCTCTGAATAGTCCAGAGATGCGGTAATTTAAAGTACACTATCTTGTAGCAATAGGAGCCAACTTCCAAAGTTTGAAGTGTTAATTAGATGGACTCGATTATATTCCAGAAAGGAAAAGCTAACGGCATTAAAGTAGTTCAGAACAAGCGGAAAGACCTAAATATACTTGGAAATTACAAGTGCTTTGCACATACTTTAATACATCTGCATCGTCCAGACTGTACAAGGACTAATAGAATCGTAAATGTACAGCCACACACTAAATGAAATTGCCTCTTATTTTAACATGCTTTAGGAGTTGGCCATGACAAATGAATATCCATGTATCTTTGAAATAATAAATGGCGTGGTGTGGAAGTTAGTGCCAACTCGGGTGTCATCCTCGTCACATGGCAGTGGCTCAAAATTCCGAGGTCCATCGCCAATAGCCTTCATGTTGCTTCTAGTGCAACGTTAATAAAACCAAAGCTTAAAGTAGTAAAAGTTCTCGGAGACTTCTATTGACTCGTATAGTGACAGAATAATCCCACTGTAGCTCATGCATGTCGCAAGGAGACTAAAATAGGTAACCAGCGTCTGGAGGTATAGCCGGGAACCCAGCCCCTGGGGATTATATCGGGGAACCTCGGGTACTTGCCTTAAGCAAGTATGGGCATGATCCCGAGGTAGCCTAGAAGTCTTTCTTTCCCATGGGACTGTCTTTAGTAAACATGAGTGGCACACCCAGGGTTACCCTAGTGATCCTTCGCTATTTTCGATCCTTCTTGTGAACTAATTTATTAATTTCAATTTTTTCACGCCGGATCCACAGTTGAATCTTGTTTGGCGCAGCACAGCCACATCTGGCTCTTGCGCAAAAACCTTTCCATTCATTCGCTCACTCAGACTTCTATTAATGCATACCGATAGCTTAAATGTACTAACGTACGAAAATTTTGAATCTTCCGGTCAATGTATTGGCTTGAAATACAGCTGTGTAAGTGGGAACTTTGACTACAAGGTTCCTTGATTACTCTGAACGACTTCGACCTGGAATTTATCGACAAACTGCGTGAAATGAATTGCTCTATTTGACTCTTGTATTTTTTTTCAGCAAGCAGAATAGAAGAATCTGAAGAAATTCGTCGTCTGTATCCGAGCAGTGTACCAGTAAGTATCTTATTTTCGAATGTAATTAAATATCCAAAGATAGCAGAGTTGCGAGCTCGTAGCCGGCGTTGTTTCCGTCGAGTTGAGAGTTCGAATCCTGCTTCTTCCAAGGACTCGTGCAAAGATACTGATGCATGTTACATCTGTAGAGGTTCGGTCTTCTCTTGACACTTGTTTTGGCCGATCATTTTGCCAACTCTCTTTAGTGACTTTAAAAACTTGTATTTTAAACAACCCTCTGTCACAACTTGGCTTCTATTTTTCGTGCCACAAATTTCTTCCCGCTCGGTCTTTCCTTTGGCATGGAAGTTTGGAGTAGGTTGCCAGCTAATGTGTCCTTGTCAAACAGTTTCAAAATAACGAGATCTATCGCCATTATTCCTCGTGTTTCTTCAAAGCGCGACATTAATATTCAAATTGAATATAAAATTTTCTTCTCCCTAATGCTAATATTTAAAAGTTGCGAAATGACTCGTCACATACCAAAATACATTTCAAATTAAAATTACTCCCTGATACAAGTCAATTTCTCAAGCTATATGGGGTCGCGGTAGCCTAGTGGTCAAGGTCGTGGACTAGCGGCCGTCGGTTTTCGTACAGTCGCAGGTTCGATCCTTGGCTGCTTAAGACTCGCCGTGTGTCTTTGGTAAACACGGGTGACGCACTCCCGGGATACCCTAGCGATCCTTCTCTATTTTCGACCCTCCTTCTTGTCAACCACTTATCTATTTTTCAACTTCACGTCTAGACCACAGTTTAATCTTGTTTGGCGCAGCATAACCATATCTGGCTCTTGCGCCAATAAACTTTACATTCACTTCACTAAGACTCGCCGTGTAGCCGGGGCTAATGCACGTCAAATCTGTTCGGGGCCCAAAGTCTCCCAGATGACGTGGTGTGGAAGTTAGGAGAGTGGGTGTCGGCTCGGGTATCGTCCTCGTCACTTGACCATGGCTCAAAATTACGAGGTCCGTCGCCAATAGTCCTCGTGTTGCTTCTAGTGCGACGTTAATAGAAACAAAACTTCTCGAGCTATATTTAATTCAAGGTCCCCATCTCAAAACTTATGACGTTTATACAATAGACGTAAAAATAATACAATATGAAACCGATTCCTTGAATTAGTTTTTAATGAACGAAAGTTCAATTATCTGTTTATTTGTAAACTTTGCTGTAAAATTTCTTGCTAGATCATCTTGGAGAAAACTCCAAATGGCAAAGTTGCCACAGCACAGAAAGAGAAATACCTTGTTCCAAGAAGTGTAACTGTTGCAGACTTACTCTTGATGGTGCGAAAGAACATCTTTCTAGGTCTAGATTCGTCTATATATCTAATTGCTGCAGGCAAAGTTCTGTCTCCCAAGTAAGTTAAATGATTGGTCTTTTAAATAAGGATTTAATGCATTTAAAATAAAATCTCTTAAATATCCTAAGATTTATTTTAATAGCGATACCCAATCTGTATTGAGTTACTCGGTCGACAAAAGTGTGCTAAGCAAGATGGGGTGATTCTTCACTGCTGGAAGAATCGT
This sequence comes from Nephila pilipes, assembly GCA_019974015.1. NCBI lineage: Eukaryota > Metazoa > Arthropoda > Arachnida > Araneae > Nephilidae > Nephila > Nephila pilipes. The sequence continues at coordinate 1,001,758 of BMAW01080403.1, forward strand.
AGTTTTGAATGATACTGTTAAATTCGTCTATTGTATCGATCAAATCGAAGTACCTGTAATTAAGAGTTTCATTCTCTTACTGAAAGTCATCGACGTTATAAGAATACTACAATTATGCGTAGATATAGTAGCTGTAATCGGAAATAAAATTGCAATCTTGTATTGAATACAAAGTTCTGTAATCACTCGACTACCACATTCGATGGTCTGGCCCATTCTATTATAATCCGGCGCCGATCACTTTGATTTTTTAGTGGATTCGGGCGTTTGTTGATCTTGGCCATAGGTCATGGCAGCACTACGAGTCTCTTCGTCCAATGTTTACCGAAATCTTTATCTTAGTACAGTGTTCCTCGATTTGTACAACTCGGTCGAGGTTTTTGAACTGCTAATGCTAAATATTTTTGTTGCTGCTAGAATGACTAAATACTTGATTAGATTTCATGTCATCTAAACGGGTGTTCTTCAGGCGCGTAAACTCATAACATGTCAAATTTTTATCTACAGTAATTTCTGGCACGTCCGTTAAACTATTGACGTACGTCTGTAGCGCCGGATTAAAGAGTGCGCTAACTAAAGCGTAATTGTATATTCTCTAAATCTTGCTGAAGTCCTGTATAGGTTTTATGCAAAAATGCTTATTTAAAATCTAATTTTAATGTAGAAATGAACAATGGGTCACATTCGTAAACTTGAGATTTGCGCACGGTTATTTTAACATCGAAGCATAGCAATAAACTACCTAAATAAGATAAAACTAATGTGTTTGAAATTTAAAGAACCTATGCAAGTATTGTATTTTTTGGCCACTGCAAAAATAGTGTTAAATTGCAATCTCTGTTGCTAATATTAGTCTTCACAACTATTCTATCGTGAAGGGCGACTTTAACGAATTTTTCTTACAGCCTTCGAAAAATTTTCCTGGTTTTACTTTCCTCTGTTCTAGTTTACACCAATTTGATAAGTGTGTCTTTGTTTTGTGTAAAATCAACTTTTGGATTAAATTAAAATTAAGAGTACTTCTATTTTAATTAACTGTAGATTTTTAATTGAAACGCACATTAATGGGCTCTTATAACAGTAAATGAATATCTCGCTGACCTGCGTATTTTATTTCAGCCGGACAATGGGAGAAATATTTGATAAAGAAAAAGATGAAGATGGATTCCTGTATCTGATGTATAATTCGGAATACAATTTCAATTATTCCATAAATAGCGGAGGAAGAAACTTGTGACTATTTTGAAGTATCTTTCTGTACAAATAAGTATTGTAAAAATCATTTTAATATACTATGTACTGATTTTAATGTAATATGAAATGTGTAAATGAATGAGAATTCAATAAATATCTTATAAATTTTAAGCATGTTATACTATAAATCTACAGTTGAATATTACAGTAACTTCCAGCCATCAATGAAACTCTAGTTTAGTTAAATGTTATAAAACCACACAAAAGGAATGAGTCTTTCATCCTATCTTGCTTTTATAAGCGTTCAAGAGGTAAATAATCTCGGCCCAAATGTTCCTTTTCTTGCAACCTTTAAATTGCTAGTATGTTTAGAAAACTGCTTGCTAGTAAAGGCTAAGAAACTGTCTTGAAGAACCAGAGTATAAAATGCGCGCCAGATAACTGAATAGTTTCGGATAAATTATTCTGTGTAGCAAAACGTAATTATTTGGAGCAGCTTAGCCCGATTTAAATCTTGCGCCATAAGTTCCTACTGCAACTTTGTTTTCAGAAAACCAAATTTTGTCTTCGTCTATTTCACGTTTAGACCATGGTTAAATGGCGGATGGCTCGTGTTCGCGGCTGGTGTTTCCGTCAATTCATTGATTAGAGTTACGATGCCAGTAAAGACTCGTGTGGTGGGGCTGATTCATGGTTTTATGTCTAGGCTCTCTCTCATTGGAATTGTACCCTAGCGATCCTTCTCTATTTTCGACCCTCCTTGTCAATCACTTATCTTTTCAACTTCACGTCTAGACCACAGTTTAATCTTGTTTGGCGCAGCATAGCCATATCTGGCTCTTGCGCCAATAAACTTTACATTCACTCACTCATTGGAATTGTGGGAGTTGTGAGAATAGAGGCAGCTCGGGTGTTGTCTTCGTCACTCGACAGTGGATCAAAATTGCCAGAAAGTCGCCAATACTTCAAAGTGCACCACCAATAAACAATCGGTGATTTACCAGCGATAGAAAAGTTCTTATGCTAGAAATCTAGGACTTTTGTCTCAACTTATTAACTACCATTTCAATGAAATAGATAATTGAACAGATACTGCCCGATGCTAATCAGCCGAATCTCTCAATTCAACGAGTGAAATAGTTTCCTATCGAATCTTTAATGAAGGCATCTGACCTTCCTAATCTAACCATCACACGGTGGAATTCTTGGTTAAAAACCAACAAAGAATATATCAAACGTTTAATGGGCTCAATCTAGTAAGTAAAGGATTAAAATGTTGTACAAAAGGCAAATCATACGATACAAAAATTACACAAACCAAAAAGGAAGACAGTTAATAAATAGCCAAAATGTAACTTCAATCTGAGATTTTGTGGTAAAGATATTAATTCCAATGCTTGGGTATCAGAGGTTCAGAATTACGTGGTCAGTCGCCAATAGCCCTCGTGTTGCTTCTAGTGCGACGTTAATAAAAAAACTAAACTAAATTATTGTTGATTAATCTGGAGATCCTTCTTTTCTTCGACCCTCCTTCTTAACCACATTTTTATCTTCATTTTCTAATATCTACAACGTGAGCGAGGTAGCCTAGTGATCATGGTGTCGAACTTGCCCCCGGCATTTCGTGAGTCGGGATTAGAGATCTGAAATCTGTCCTTGATATACACGGGCGAAGTATCAAGAAATACCTTAGCGGTCCTTATGTATTTCAGCCCCTCCTCCTTGTTTATCCTTTTTTCCCATTATTGAAATGTCTAGGTCACAGTTACACATTGTTTGGCGCAGCATAGCCATATTTTGCTCTGGTGCACCATTACACTTCAATATTACTCACTCGCTTGAGCGTTGATACCACTAAGGACTCGCCGTTTAGGCGGCTGATGCACATAAAATCTGTCGAGGTCCCAAGCCCTCCCTTTGGCGTGGTGTGAAAGTTTAAAGATGGAGGTGTTAGTTCAGGTGTTATCGTTGTCTCTTAACCGAGGTTCGAAATAACAAGGTCCGTTGCCAGTATCCCTTGTGTTACTTCTCAGTGCGATGTTATTAACAACAATCAAATAATTCTTCGAGTACTAGCCTGGGCAGGCGTTTTACTCGTTTCATTTTCAAACAGTAAGAAGGAAAAACAGACAAATTACATAGTACCGAAGCACGGAGCAGAAGGCAAAAAAGGATGAGAATAAGGAAAGACATTTTTTTCGAGTTTTTAATTTTGTTTTTTTTCTGCCCAAAAATACAAGTATTTCGGGTTTTTTTTAAAATGATTTATATAGTAATAGCAAGATCGATAAAAAAAAAAAAGATAGTGGTCGTTAAAAATTTAACAATATGAAGTACAATTACCAAATATTATCTTAAGATTAAGTGTAAAAGAGACATTAAGCATTTTACTATACCTTCCTGAAGGGAGAGGGAAGGAGAGAAAGAAAGAAAAATCTATTTCCTGTGAACCTCAGTAGCGGTCAAGGTTATAGGTGTTGCAAGGAAAAGCAGAGTAGAGATGGGATGAAACTGGCCAAATGTGAGATCAAAAATGAACGCACATTTGATGGATTTGAAGTGGGAATAAACCGAATTACTATTGGTGGGCATTGAGCTAGTGCAGAATTACTATTGGTTGGGAAGGAAATTTGTTTGACTTTGAAAAAATTTAAGTTTTTAAGGGGAATATAAATTAAAGTAGTTGTTACATGTTCAATATGGGTAGAGGTGGATACCGCAGTAGTGTGCTAAAAGTGTTTGGGCTTTGATTAAGGGCTTTTCATGGTAAGAAAGTGTGTTGTAGAATTTACGGGCGAGATGGGAAATGTGCGTTTCGATTAATGGAATTTTAAGGTACTGATGAATAACAGTATTGTGGACAAACCAAGGGGCGTCAACAAAGATGCGGAGGATTTTATTTTGTAGACTTTGCAGTTTTTTGAGGTGTGTTTTGGCTGCATGACCCCAAATGGAGGAAGCATAAAGGAGGATAGGGCGGATGATTTGTTTATAGAGCAAAATTTTATTTGAAAGGGAGAGGTGGGAAAAACTACCAATTAAAGGGATGCATTCATGAATTTTTGCCCAGCATTTGTCAACAATTTGGGAGATATGTTTTCAAAAGGTTAATTTGGAATCCAGGTAGACTCCTAGATATTTGACATCAGTGTTCCAGGAAATGTTGTGGGAAAATAATTTGAGTGGGTATGCAGGAGGGGGAACATGGCCTTTGCGGAAGCTGTTTTATCTGTGTTAACAGTGATACGCCAAAGAGTTAATCATTTTTCAATTTTGCTGAGGTGCCTTTGAATTTTTTTCTTGGCTGTATTGACGTTGTTGGATTGCGCGAGGATGGCATCGTCAGCAAAGAGACAGACTTGAGAAGGGAGTCTGAGGAAAGTCATATGTGAAAAGAGTAAAGAGAAGGAGATAAAACTGATCCTTGGGGACAGTCTACAAGAATTTTGCCTCAAATGAAAATTCAAAATCTTTAACTTGGAAGGTGCGATTCTTGAAGCAGTTAATAATTTTTATGATGTAATTAGGGGAGTTAAGCTTAATTTATAGATTAGGCCGTCGTGCCAGAGATGGTCGAAGGTTTTTTGAATGTCAAGAAAAATACTGGCTGAAATCTGTTTATTATTGAAGCCTTCCGTAATCGTGTTCACAACACGTAGAAGTTGGTGTATTGTGCTATGTTTATGCCGAAAACCATACTGAGAATCGGACAGAATGTAATTCAAATTAATGTGATCAAGAATCCGTTTCAGGAGAATTTTTTCAAATATTTTTGAAATAGCATTAAGGAGGCTGATAGGGCGATAAGAATTAGGGAGTGATCCTGTATTTTCTCTGAGGGTATTTAAAACATAGTGTTCAAACCAATAATCCTAAAATCATTGCTCAGCTCAATACCAGCACCCATCAATAAATTCAAAAGATACTGTAAAATATATTATAAGCTGTCAAACAGAATGTTCAACCCACAGCCGTAGAGCGAAAAAAATACCTACGCTCAACGTTGTAAGAAAATAAAAATCTATAAAATTAATCTATAAGTCCTAGGACTAAATTGCCTCTTTTGAGTAAAGCCTCTCTCCCCCACCCCTGGGGGCCGCGGTAGCCTAGTGGTCAAGGTCGTGGACTAGCGGCCGGCAGTTTTCGTTCAGTCGCGGGTTCGATCCTTGGCCACCAAAGACCCGCCGTGTAACCAGGGCTGATGCACGTTAAATATGTTCGGGGCCCAAAGTCCTCCCGTTGGCGTGGTGTGGATGTTAGGAGAGGGGATGCCAGCTCAGGTGTCGTCCTCGTCACTTGACCGTGGTTCAAAATTACGAGGTTCGTCTCCAATAGCCCTCGTGTTGCTTCTAGTGCGACGTTAATAAAAACTAAAACTAAACTTCCCCACCCCTACTGTCGAGTTTTTGTATATTACGCAAATTCTTATGCTAAGAGTCCACGGTATAGCATTGAGAAGTAAGCGAACCCACATTGGTGATTTATTCGCACCGCTGAACGTGGCTGGATGTAGATAACTTTGGATGGGGTATATTTAGTGGTCGCGATGCGCATTTCTTTTATGACCGACAACTTCTGACTCGTTACAGACAAGGCAGCTTGGATGATTCAAGTCTGATGTCTTTCAACTAGCTGACAGGGCTGAAGACCCTAGCATCGAATATTATCCTTTGTTTTTATTCAAATAAAAATGAGAACGTCAGCAAGACTTGTACCAGGTGGATAGTCGCCCGGGAGTATGAGCTGACTGAGTGTGAAGAGAGACAAGCGATTCCTGTTTGAAACTAACATATTTTATGGTACCTCTGTCAATCACGACTTTGTCTGAAATTGGCCTGTGAGTGTGTGTGATTCTTCTGCAGAAAGAACCACACCCCTGTGATCCATTTTACAGTTGTACGCTTACTGTTGTAATCAGATGGATAATGATCGTATTCATGCATTGCTCTATACATCACATTTTTCGACATTTCTTTATAATTTGTGAACAGTAAGACAGATTGACATTGCGAGTATTTCTGCAAATTGATTGAAGAAAACGAAATAGCTATTTACTTATTGGTTTTTATCTTCAACTCATTATTAAACCTTGCTTACTATATTCTCGCTCGTCTTACATAAAAATATTGTTTATTTCTATTATTATCTTTACTTTTTTCCAAATAAATAGTTTGAAATTTGTGAAGTTTTAACATGGCCTTAACATCTAAAGAAAAATCCCTTAATAAGAGAAAGGAAGCATATCGATGAAAGAAGATGATTCAATGAAAAATAGACAGAATTTTTCTTATTGATACACTCTGTTAGACTATTGTTATTTTCTCATACTTGTCTTGAAAGAGTATAATTTGAAAAGCCATTATATACACAAAAACACGCCTCCAAATTCGATACGTACCAAGGATAGTGACGAAAAGATAAATATCGGTCTAAAAATAGGCCTTATATCTCAACTAAAGTTTTTTTTTAATAGCGTTAGAATACAGATAGAAACTATTTTTGTTTTGTTTTTTTGTGTGAAGACCAGTTTTACAGTTGAAAATTTAATCGCCAAAATTCAAAACCATTTTTTGGATGGTGAGTTTATTAAGTATTGCATTGAAAGAGGAGCAAATATAAATTTCCCTTACAAGAAGGATAACATTTCTAAAATTAATTTGTCTTATCAGACTATTTCAAGAGTAATTTAAGAACTTGGAAAATCTATCGAAAAGAATTTCATAAGTGAAGGATCTGGTTTTAAATTTCATTCTTTGGCAATGGACGAGAATACTAATGCTAATGATATAGCTCAATTTGTGATTTGTATTAGAGGTATCAATGAGAGAGAGATGATTATATATAACAGGTCAATTGAAAAGTTCGTGAATGATATGTACACGTTCAGTTGATATCTTTAGAGTGTCTGCTATTTCATTCAATTTCATTTGACGGTCATTCAAAATCATTTTGTGGATTTTCTTAATGTTTTCGTCGGTAACAACCTCTTTTGGGCGTCCACCGTCTTCGGTGCTCATTTCACCACGTCTAAACTTAGCATACCAATCCTTGATAGTTGATTTTCCTGGAGCAGTGTACGGAAACTCGGCATCAAGCCAAGTTTTTGCTTCAACTGTATTTTTTCCCTTCAAAAAGCAATATTTTATCAACACACGAAATTCCTTTTTATCCATTTTTTTTTACAATAACAAAAGTTGCTTCACTCAAAATGCTATAATTCACAAACTAATGATCCGACAGCTGTCAAATTTATACACGCGTCTTTTGAGGGTTAGGGCTAACTAAAACACATATGGATTTAATTCTAGTAGCGTCATCTATGTGTCAGGCCGGGGACTTTTCAATCGACCTGTTATAGTAATACATATATATATATACACATATCTATGTTTATAAAATTATTGAAGTAAACTATACTATAAATTTAAATGTAGGTATTAATATAAAATAATTTGTAAATTATTTTATATTAATTAAAAATGTGTGTTAATATAAAAAAATTTATAAATTATGTGGAATATTTTTTTTAAACAATAATATTGATAGCATAGTGAAACTTTCTTTTTTCAATTTTAAGCATTTTATATGATCTCTTCATCAATAAAGATATAAATGTCTGTATTTTGTTGCAATGATTATACAAACTTTCCCCTTGCTTGAAAATTATTTTATATGCATGATTGTTGTGTATGCAATTATTTTATAGATGATGTTAAACTAATCAGTTCAGAAATTTTTTACTTTTAGATATTCTAGTGGAATTGTACTACTAAGTACAAATGAAAAGACTTCTGCTGCTGTGAAAAAATCGTTCAATGTTGCAAAATTTCATAAAAATCCTCATTTAATTCATTGGTTTGTATTAGATTTGTCTACAATTTTTTCATAAATAGCTTATGTTAATCACAAATATATTTAATAAACTTAAAATACTGTTGTAAAATTATTTCAAAAAATAGAAACCAGCTACAAAAATGCAAATGTGATGAAATATAAACATATTGTTATTGATTTTTAAGTTTATTTAACAATTAATGTCACATCACTGGTATTGGAAACTATGCATGAAAGATCAAATTTTGTTTCTTTATGTAATACTTGTAATTAGTATCCAAAAGTTTTCATAACTGGATTTTCTTTTAATGTGTGTGTGGAAATAATTAACTAAAATAAGTATAGAAGCATGAATTAAAACATAAGAAAAATGTTTAAGATTTTCTAAGAAAAACTTACAAATATTTTTTTAGTTTATAGGAAAAGCTATAAGAAAAGTAATAAATATTTAGCGATTCTAGCAGAGAAAGCATTATGTTCTGATGAACTTAGCCACGCTTTGGCCACCAAGGCCGATGCGAGAGACCATATGAAGATTACAGATGTGTAATACAAAAGAGCATAAGAGTAAGAGTGTGCTTTTTCACTGTACACCAAGTTATATAGCAGGAATTTTTCATTATAGACGTAGTAGAACACGTAGTACAGAATTAGGGACTCTAGGGAATTCTTACAAAAGACAGGGCGTCTTGTAGGGATTATTTTGGCAGATTTACGCCCGTGGGAAAGCGAATTAAATTTTATGAGCGCATGACCTAATGAATAAAGGATAATTTGGAATTGGATCAGGAAATAAAAATGAATGCTTTACTTTTGAATTAGGGAATGGGATAGAAAAGAAAATTATTGTTAAGAGAAATTATTAAATTAAAGAGAAATCAATATATGTATATGTTCTCTCT
>BMAW01080403.1:1015918-1076158 GCA_019974015.1 Nephila pilipes
TATATATATATATATATATATATATATATATATATATATATATATATATATATATATATATATATATATATATAAAGAAATTATTAGAACTCTAACGAATTTGTGCATTTCTGAAGAAGATATGCAAATTTTAAATGTGTGTATTTAAAATGAATCCGGAAACACTTTTTGTACTAATAGCTTTAAAAACTAATCTCTAAATTTCATTAAGATCAACTCATTTTTCTAGAAATTGAATAAAATGTCTTAAAAAATTAAGAGAAAATTAGCATATTTTACGTTACATCAGAATCATCATGACGCATGCGTTACTATTTCTTAATCACTTTACCTGAGAAGTAAAGACGCATGTTTTGATTGCGTTACTCATGTTTTATTTGAAGATGCCGCGGGGTAGTTATCTGAGAGCGAAATGAGAAAAAAATTCATATTATAAAGATACTGGTAAATCTGAAGGAGAAACAGCTAGGTTAATGAAGCCTTCTAAAACTGCCATTCACAATGTCATAATTTGAAAAGGAGATTTAAATAAAACAATGAGGAAGAATAAGGATTTTGATAGCACAGGACGATTGACAAATATTTCGATTGTCAACTAAAAAAAGATCTTTCGAATCGAAAAATTTCAAAATGTTTCAGCAAAAAGATTTCTCGTCACAATTATGGAGAGTCATATCAAATACTATACAAAATATATACAAATACTGAAGGTACTGAAACATCATCTAGAACAGGTCTGGCCAACTCGCGGCCCGCGGAGCTGGGTCATCTGAATAAAGATTTAAACTTTTATTGTACTACATAAAAGTACCAAAGAATATTTCACCAAAAGTCCCGTTCGTATCATATACCATTACCATAGGAAAATCTCACTATACTGAATCAAATATCACCACAATTTTTCTTCACTAATCCTGTTCAGAAACAATTACAAAGCTCATTTTAAAAAGCGCATGAGCCATCTGGTACGATTGGACGATACACAATGTATACCTAACCAACAAACCTACTGCACAGCACGGGTGTGCATTACTAGACGTAGAGAGGGAATGCGACACGCGGAACATGCGAAATATCAGCAGCCTGCAACAAGCCTAATATATTTTACGCAGACGCGTATTGTTCCAGACAGACTGACAGCTCTCTGTCTTTGGATCGCAAATAATTTAGCGCCAGCGTAATGTTGTAACTGCAAGACAATTTTTAAAATTGTAATTCGTGTAAATATATTTAATTCAATAAAATGTAATTTCCCTTAATTTAGAGCAGAATATTCTAGATTTCTCTAATGAGGTTAGGGAGGATTAGTCGCTTCCCACGACTCCAAAGGTGAAAGTTGTAGAAATTTTTAATGAGAGAATTTGAATCGGCATCGAATTCATTACTTGCGTACACACACACATCTCTCTCTCTCTCTCTCTCTCTCTCTCTCTCTCTCTCTATATATATATATATATATATATATATATATATATATATATATATATACATACATATATATATAATGTGGCCCACAAAGTCTTTTGGGTTGGACTTGATCTAAAAGAAAGGGCCGCGGTAGCCTAGTGGTCAAGGTCGTGAACTCGCGACCTGCGGTTTTCGTTCAGTAGCGGGTTCGATCCTTAGCCGCCAAAGACTCGCCGTGTAGCCGGGACTGATGCACGTTAAATCTGTTCGGGGCCTAAAGTCCTCCCGTTGGCGTGGTGTGAATGTTAGGAGAAGGGGGGTGCCAACTCAGGTGTCGTCCTCGTCACTTGACCGTGGTTCAAAATTACGAGGTTCGTCTCCAATAGCCCTCGTGTTGCTTCTAGTGCGACGTAATAAAAACTAAACTAAACTAAACTTGATCTAAAAGAAAGACAGAAATGGACTAAAAATGTCATGTCATGGAACGATGAGTGGAAACAAATTATGTTTTCCAATGAAATGGAATTTTACTTTGACGTTCCCGATGGCTACAAACACTATTGGTATGAGACTTGAGGAAGAAATCGAAAGAATGTTTCAGTCGAAGCATAGGAAGAGGATCAATACTAGTTTGGGGAACCTTTAGTCATGATGGATTGCGAGATTTACAACAAATTTCGGGAAGTATGGACTCTGAGCGATTTCAAATAATGCTATATGATCATCTGATTTCAAATGGGTCTTTATGAAGTGGTAGTACCTGGATATTTCAACAGGAATATGCTTCTTGCCGTACATCTAAATCCACTCAGGAATGGCTTAAAAAAAGAAAGAGAGAGATTGAGAGAGTTGTGTTTTGTCATGGCGAGTCGAAGTCTAGACTTGAACCCCGTAGAAAATTTTTGGTTATATTATGTCATAAAATTTATGCTAATAATAAGCAGTTTTCATCAACCAATGAACTGGAAAAAAAAAAAAAAAAAAAAAAAAAAAAAATGGCATGCAATTTCTGTAACTGAACATAACCGCCTGTCACTTCAATGAAAAATAGAGTGTTTGAGGTTATCAGGGAAAATAGAGGACCAATATCATTTCACTTTTTTTTTTTTTTTTAGATAAGTGGTCTTATAATTTGTTAATAGGGATTTTTCTTTCATTCGTATTTCCAATATTTTATGGAAATCATTTATAACATTATTGAAAATTATATAATTATAATAAATATATGTTGTAATACCATAATTCATTTGTTTAAATTATATTAGGAACCCTTATTTATTTCATAATTTTCAAAATTAAAATAGTCTTATAGTTTCTTAATGGACTGTAATACACATGACAACATCAAAAAATTTACATCAAGTAGTGAATAATTATAAGCGATTTTCTTTATCTCTTGCCAACATATCTGGTGTTGTTACGGATAGTGAACCAGATATGATTGGTAATAATACCGGTAAAAAACGAGTTTTTTGAACATGGGTTTTCTTTCAAACTTCACACTTTGCGTAACATATTTTTTTATACCTTATATTTTAAGAGCAAAAGGGAACGTTGAGTCATATAGAATTTATAAAATATTTAGTTTTAATAATTTATTTTATTTGTCGTTTATTAAATTTATCTAAAATACGTGAAAAAAATGTTAGCTCAATTTCGCATTACTTTAATGAATTAAACTACATGTAATTAAAATTAAAGCAAACGGTAAATTGTATTATTAAAATGAATATATTTAAGCTAAATATAATTAAAATTAAAGCAAACAATACATTATTAAATTGAATATTATATCAGCTACATGTAACTAAAATTAAAGCAAATGATAAATTATAAAAAGATGGAGTTGGCGATCATTTGGCGACAAACTTGGTGCAAAATTTAATTCTTTAAATAATTAGTTTTAATCGATTAATTTTACGTATTAATTAAACTATCGTATTGCCATCTAAAACAATCGTGTTTAGAAAATTTCAGCTCAATTGAGTGCTTTAAAATGTGAGAAAAAGCTTTTAAAGTTTTGACCCAGACAAAGTTACAGTGTGAGTTAAAGAAATCCCATTAAAAAGAGAGGCTTGTAAATTTAATACAACGATGCTACAAAAGTCGGAAGCTCTCTTTTGATAAAGTATCATTGTATAATACACCAAGAAAATACGGAAATACTTTAAAAGTAGACCATGTTATTCAAATCGTCATCAAGACAGACATTTATAAGGCTCGAGGATTGAATCATAGTCAATTCCAGGAATTTCTTACAATTCCAGGAATAATTCCAGGAATTTCTTTTGGCGCTCTGCTTTACGTAAATTGCAATGAACTACCTTAAGTCGACGCCAAAAAAAATTATTTTCCAGTCTAGCCACTCATTTTCATGCAGATTAGGACGGACTGTGGCCCCATTCACATCTACCTCCATTGCTATGTACACTGCTGGCCACACAAAATGCAACACCCTGAAGGAAGCATGCAAACCATGTGAAATTTATATCATTCTTTTGCGATGATGAGCTATGCAAATCATTAGCATTGCAGCGCAGACACACATCACGGGCGACCGTAGCGCCACTCGCAAGCGCTATATAAAGGGAGAACAAATTGGCGATTTGAAGTATGGCAATTGTTTTTTCGTGCGGGGTTTTTTTTTTTTTTTTTTTTTGTTTGGGGGGGTAAAGATGCTCGAGGTCTTACACGAGCATCTTTTGACCAAGATTTTGAATTCGACCGAGGAAGAATAGCAGCCTATAGGGATTGCGGATTATCCTTCAGAGAAATCGGTCAACATTTTGGACGAAATCAAGCAACTGTGATGCAGATCTGTGATCGCTGGATGCAGAAGGGAACGACGGATCCACGGGGCCGATTGCACCCACCTCGTTGCATCACTGCCCGTGATAACAGGCAGATTGTGTGCATGGCAGTGATGGATAGCGCAGCCACATCACGAGCCATAGCACAACAGATGCATGATTCGGTGTCCTCTCGTACCATTCGACGCCATTTGCAGAAGAGTTGAATGTCCTCAAGGTGTCCATTGCTTCGTTTACCCTTGACTCGAAACCACAGGTGTTTGCGCCGCCAATGGGGTGATGAACGGCGGACATGGACAACGGAATGGAACGACATTGTGTTTACTGACGAATACCGCTTCTGCCTGCAACATCACGATGGTCGAATTCGAGTTTGGAGACACTGGGGTGAGAGGCTGCTGAACTGTTGCGTTATGCATCACCACACTGGTCCTGCACCCGGTATCATGGTTTGCGGTGGTATTGGATTTCACTCCCCCACCCCTCTAGTACGCATTACCGGTACACTGAACAGCCAGCGCTACATCTCTGAGGTGTTGGAACCCGTGGTCCTCCCATACCTTCAGCACTTGCCATCAGCCATATTCCAACAGGACAATGCGTGACCACACGTGGCATGCAATGTTCAAGAGTTCTTCTTTACCCATCAGATTGAATTGCTTCCTTGGCCTGCTTATTCTCCCGATCTATCACCAATCAAAAATGTGTATTCCATGCTTGCACAACGACTGGCCCGGAATACACCACCCGCTGCTACACCAGATCAACTTTAGCAATATATGGAAGCCGCATGGACCGCTGTAGCCTAAGGATACATCCAAAGCCTCTTTGATTCTATGCCGAGGCGTGTGGCAGCGGTTATGGTCAACAATGGCGGCTACACTAACTACTGATTTTGTCATCATCCTCACTTCACAAGAGGCTGTAATTTTAATCGTTTAATCTTTGTACAAAATGTTATCAGCCAAATAAGTTTCGCTGTGATATCTCTGGTCCTTCTGGGTGTTGCATTTTGTGTGGCCAGCAGTGTATAAATATATTCACAAGTTCAAGTCTTTTGGGTCCCGGCTCTAGCTTCTGTAATACTTAAGTTTTGTTTTCTTAAGTAACATAAGAAATGTTATTAAATTTTATTTATAGAACCAGTCTTCCTCCAGGTGAATTTGACGATACTTTACAGAAGTAAGGTGGCCTTATTGAGGTCAAATGAGCAAAAGAATTTATGACGTATTGAATGAAAACAAAACGTTTATCATACTGAAAGCAAAACGATGTAAAAGAACTTGATGATGCTAATTGACTTGCAGATTTATCATTTTTGGTAGATTTGCTTGATTAATCATTTAAATGACTTAAATTTCCTTTCAAGATAAAAGCCAATCTAACGGTACAATGTTTAAATCTATAAGCGTATTCCATGTGAAATAGAAATTACGGCTTACCGAAATAATAATAATAAAAATAAAATTCTTTTAATTTGAATAATTTGGCCAAATGTAATTCTAAGAGGGGGGTGAGTAGAGAATACAAGCCCTACTTTTCAATTTGGTACAAGAATTTGAAAAAAAAAATTTAGAATAATCGAAAAAAAAAAATTTTTTTTTTTGAGACACAATTTACCAGATATAGGTATACCTCCAGAAAAGTTTCAAATGGAATGCATAGAGTTGCAACCTGACATCCAATTAAAAGAGAAATTTCATAAAGTGCCTTTATTGAGCTTTCGTAAATCATACCTGCCCAAAGACAAATATCCCTCGCTTTACAATCATTCGTAATAATTGTCATTATTGTTAGGAAGCACATACATTTATGAGAAACTATTTTCAAGAGTGAAACAAAAATAAGAGTAAGAAAAATTTAGAAAAAAATATCGGATGAACACCTTAAAAACTCATTGAGAATTATAACCAGTTCAATCGAATAAGATATTGACGGATTCGTTTCCAAAATTCAACGCTAAATACCATTTTAACATTAATTTTATGATTTCTGCTATTTTTACTTTTGTACTCATAAAATTTTTAAGAAAGCATTATATGTAAAATATTATGTAAAATTTATAAAATAATATCAATTTAATTTCATGTTGCAGTTTTTATAATACAAAAGTCATAAATTATTCTGCTTAAATTACTTAAATATGTTAATTATATATTTTACGGGATCTCCCCTCTCTTTTTCCTCATGAGCTGTTAGCGTCTTAAAATTAAATTTATTTTGTGCATTTCCAAACAATTCCTCGTCTTCAAATGGGGCTCAGGGAAGCAAAATAAACTATACATCTCTGTTGTAAATAATTTGTGAAACTGATTGTGTGAACCATAAATCAAAGAAAATGTATCACATGTTATTGAAAAAACATTTTAAAACCTAACAGAATCAACAGTACATTACGTATCTTCTAATTCTTAACTACTCCAAAAAAAGGTAAATTTACCAGATCAAATTAACAACTGCCGTCCTAGGAAGCCATGCAAACAATAATAACCTTAGGAAAGGTTATTCGGCAAATCCCGCTCGGTGCACTGTTACAGCTTCTTCTTAATTCACTTTTCAAAATAGTTAATTTTAAAATCAACATTGAAGCACAACCAGAAGAGTGGCTGTATCACCTTCACTATACTCTATTTTACCTTATATAAATGAACATATTTTATTATAAAACATGAAAATTACATTCATTTAAAACTGTAAATTAATTCTTGGCTCTCCCTGTGTAAGCCAATACCGGTCATTTTGGATAAGTGAATTCCTTTTGGATTTTTAGGAGGAAAAAAACAACACAGGAGTATTTACAAATAGGAATTATTAAATTGTTTTAAATATAAATAATTTGATATCAGGACCTTTTTTTAACATGAAAAAGATATGATTAGATTTTACAATGCATTCAAATCATTTATTCTTATCTAAATTGCCTATATGCTGATTAGAAAAAAGGAAAGTAAGGAAGAAAAAACAAAATGAGGCATTCAGAACGAGTACCTTAATTTCAGACTATTGTTTGCTCTGCCAAAATAAGCAAAGACTAAAACGCTTTATCGAGGGGGGTTTTTTCCCATGAAAACAACTTACATTATGAAAATAAATATTTCGATTGCAAATATTTTTCTTAACGAATATGTTCATTGCAATTGTTTGTTCAGTAACATGAATATCAGTTATCGGAATAAAAAAGATGATTAAAGTAATTTGATTCTCAAAAATTTATGGAAAGCAGAATAAAGTTTATCGAGTTTTATTTTTAAAAATAATGGAATCGTAAACATAATTTCCACGTTTAATTTAGCCCATTTACATTTAATGTTTTTATGTGTAATTTTAGATTCTGTCGAAAACATTCTTCGTCTAATGTTAAAGCGGGGAGACCCAAATGGAAGCATTTTTTTCCATTGCCCTAGTATCACCATCCTCTGATTTCATTAAAACATAGCAAGCAGTATAATTTAATGTATGACCTGTTTTTGTTCGTATTATTTTTTTTCTTGCACAGAATATCCCTTACAGTTTATTTCCAATATTTTAAAATTGAATGTATATTTTAAACTTTATATAGATATAAATATGTATTCTTTTTGAAGTTTGAACGTATATTTTAAATTTTACGGTATTTGTTAACGGGTATGTGTTATAACTACGCGATTTTATAGTAACACTGTGATATTTTCTTTTCGAGAGAAGTGTACCACGTTTGGTTCACTTCTCTCGAAACTATTTAATTCTTGCACTATTTAACAAATTTAATTCTTTTTTCTGCATCTGGTTAGAAAATGTATGTAATCAATCAATTTCGGGGAGCTGAATTCCGTGGAAGAATCAAATTTTCTCTATCACGTCACATTTTCTGCATATATGTAGGGGTGACACAAATGTAATAATAAAAATAATCATAAACAAATCTTAACATTTTTTACTAAATAGTAGTAAAAAAAAATACCTGAAAGAAAAAAAAACCCACGTTTTTGAATAAGACACACAATCTATATTGTTAATATATACAAAGCGTAACACCACACACCATTCTATTTGCCAAAAAAGGATGTTGAAACTTTTCATATTTGCATGATATCTCACCAGTTTCTCAACTCAGAAACGAGCTGTAATCGCCCATCATTGCTGAGTTTCAAAGCACCTGATAACGATGTCCCATGTCATAAGGATATCTTGGTGAAAACATTCACCCTCGTCATCGCTTATCGCTCCCAAACTGATTAGGAAAAAGTCTGGGTGTGGATGCAAAAACTCAATTTTTAATGACATTCTGAACCCCATGGTTTCGTAGTTGTCTAATGAATCAGGTACAGCTGCAATATTATTTTCATCTCTTCAATTACACAAAACTCCATGCACAATAACTTTGAATGATGATCAAGTAGCTAACTCTAGACAAATGAGTTTAGCGTCAAATGTTGAATCTTTCAACACTTTCTACCAATAAAAATGTCTTCTTTTAACTCCATTTCACTCTATTTCGGAAATATTTCCCTCAAATTCCTGAAATCCTAGCCTTTTTTATTAAGAGCGTTGACAAAATTCTTCATCAGCACTAATTTTATATGAAATGGAGTCAAAATTATTTTACTATATATAAACTAATGGAATGTTTAGTACAATTTCCACTCCAATTACATATGATTTATTCCAGGCTAGTCCTTGATTTTGCAGCTTTTTTTATTATTTCGCCGCTGTTCCAAAAACACACACGCACAAAACAGCAAAATTTTGTGAAACCACACTGAAAATCAGAACATAGTGAAACAACTTTAAAATCACAGAAAATGTGCCATTCGTCATCTTTATATTTAACTCCTTCCAGCAACAAAGTCATGCTTTCATAAGCTTCGCGCATGTCCACTGATGGGAGTTTATCGACTTGATGCTTTATGTATGTCTTTATTACTGCTTTCAGACTAGTTTTAAAGGAATCTAAAAAAATTCGTCAACTCTTAATATTATGCTATATACCTAGCAAACTTATCAAATCATTCACATCTATGCATAAACACATTGAATTTTTCATTTCAAAAAATTCTAAAGTCTTATTTCTTATCCTAAACATGGTCGCGATATCCTAGTGGTCATGGTTTCAGACTGGTGACCGGCGGTTTTCGTTGAGTCGTAGATTTGAGCCTTGGTCACTTAAGACTCACCGTGTACCCGGGGCTGATGCACGTTAAAAATGTCGGGGCCCAAAGTCCTCCAGTAGGCGTGGTGTGGAAGTTAGGAGAGGGGATGTCAGCTCAGGTGTCGTCCTTGTCACTTGACCGAGGTTCAAAATTACGAAGTCCGTCTAAAATAGCCTTCGAGTTGTTTCTAGTTCGGTGTTAATAAAAACTAAACCAAACTAAATTCTTATCCTAAACATGGAAATCTTTGTACCTTGAGAAAGTAGATTCTATTGTTGCAGCCTGGAATCTAAATGTTTTATTTCCTGTATAGAAAGTTTTAAATCACAAATTAAATCATTCAATTCCTTCTGTTCTATCAGGTGTACGTGCGTGCGTGCGTGTGTGTGTGTGAACAGACATGACTTGAGATTTAGAAATATACTCTTCAACTCATTGCTCTCATTTCCGCTTTCTTTTGATCCATGTTCAATTGTTTTAAGTTACAAGCAGGTGTAAGTAAATCTTCCCCATGAAGCACTGGTGTAAGTGCTAAGACATCAGGATATTTAATCTTATGGTTTTTTTTACTTGAATGCCTTGAAATATTAGTAGAAGAAATAACAATCATTAATATGATCTTTTTATTCGCACCAAACCATTGGAAGAACAAATGGCATACTTTTTGCAGTTTCCTTTTATTCATTCAGTAAGGGGAGTTGTCCGGGTTATGCACGAAATATATAGTTATATAGGCGCTCTTCAATCCATATCACCAAGAACACTATTATTTAATATGCCTGTTAAACTAATTTGATGATAAGCTTTCTTCGTGCATTTGGAATAAATTTGTCACTCATATAACAGAAGTTTTCAGGATGATTTACGCAACCACGTTGTTTCGCGTAAGTACCATTACATTACTTTACTATTTACGCATGTATTCACTTTGAGCAAGAAATGCTTCAAAGGTTTACTATTCCCCGAAGACAAATCAACTAAGACTGAAAATCAGCATAATGAGCAAAGCAATTAGAGAAATTGAAAAAAAAAAAAAAAAAACTGATACCGTACACGTTTCAACATGTACTGATGCTGCTCTGCAGCTCGGTTCTTTTCCCAATCAAAATGTTGCGTTGAATCTGGTATTCATTAATATAAATATCTCAAGTGTTTAATACATTAACTAAAATAGACTTGCATAGTTATTCATTTCATCATCATTTAGCTATGAAATATAAATTGGACAAAATATATAAAAAATGTATCTTTTAAAACAATATTTTCGAAATGCCTTAAAAACCTTGCATGATAGAACATTTTTTAAAACTATTTCAGATTCTAAACGAAAAAATACAAAAAAAAAAAAAAATTCAAAACAGATGAAAAAGCTGCTGTTAGTGGTGTTGATAACGTCTCCTAAGGTTGTGCTGATGGAACACACAATTTTGTTTTGGTCAACAGATCGATACCTGAGTTGGCACCGTTCTCTCCACATCCCGCCATTACCAAATACGAGGATTTTTTGTCCCGAAAGGGTTAAGAATTGCGTCAATCTTGCGATGGATCTTAATGGTGACAACATGCGGTTCAATTAAAGCAGGGGTGTCCAACCATTTTGTTTTACAGAGCCGCATTAGAAGAAGACGAGTTATTAGGGGCCGCAGGAAATAAATTTAACTCTAAAACACTTGCACATGAGCAAAAAAAAAAACCATTATGAAATGTATAGTTAACATACTCAAGTGATTTAAACTTAATAATTCATCATTTATGTATTAAAATTTTGCAACATAGAATTAGATTGACATTGTTTAATGCATATTACACAATGTATACGTAATATTTTATGATAAATTTTGTCAGAATAAAGATAGCTAGGTATAAAAAATAATATTATATTTGGCATTAAATTTTAGAAAATTTTTTTCAATATCTGGTTGCAATTTTCAAGGATCTCTCAAGATGTTCATCCGTTATTCTGGTTCTAATTTTAATCTTAGCGGACTTCACTCTTGAAAATAGTTTCTCAAATGTACGTGCTTCCGAACACACTCAAAAGGATGAGATGAATAATGAATGATTGTTTAGTGAAAGATATTTGTCTTTTTGGACAGGTATGACCTATAAAAGTCCAATAAAGAAACCACAAAATTTCTCTTTATGATGAATCTCAGATTTAAACTTATGCATTCCATTTGAAAATTTATATATATATATATATATATATTCCTCAGCCCGATATTGCTTTTTGACTTGCTGGGTTCCATATTTTCATTTATTTTTCTTTCATTGTTACATTTCTTTCTGGTTTTTTGTCTTTTTAAGTGTTTTAAATTATTCTTTCATAGATTTTCAGTATATATATATATAAGATAAATCTATTTATTTATCATTAAGAAACACAAAAGAAGAGAACAATTAAAATCCAAAATCAGCAAAAAACATTTATAGAACTAAGTAAAAAATTTGAAACTGAATCAAATTTGAAACTAAGAGATGAATAAAATTTGAATCAAATTTAAAATTAATTTGAACCAAAGAATAAATCGAATACCCAACAAAACAAAACAAGCATATTCAGACTGGGGACTAAATTGTGGGGTTAAACTAGTTCTATGTTACCAACCCTCCCCCAATGCATCTTGTTGGGTAAAATTGGATTACTCCAAAATTCAAGCAGTAATTTAAAGAAAAGAAACAATAAACAAAGAAGAAAAATTGAATGGCGAGATAACTCAATTACTAATTATTTTCAAAAAAAAAAAAAAAAAAACTTATCCATTTAAAAATATCCACTTAAAAATATCCTTTTAAAATTTTGCATTAAAATTATTCAATTAAAAATTATTATATTATAATTATATATATATATATATATATGTGTGTGTGTGTGTGTGTATACATATATATAACCACCGTAAATAAAGTCACAAAAATAAATTTAAACATCTATTTCCTCGAAAATCCTTAAGGGGACTTAGTACCTTTGCACCTTCAAAAGTTCGATTTTTCAAATTTTATTTTAAAAAATACTACTAAATGTTAGGAGCATTTTAAAACAAACCGCGTCAAAATCTGACAGTTATTACGTCCTGTGCAACAAAAAATGTAAATGTCTAAACTGGCTTGTTCTATGTAATGCAATGTAAACAAACCTCTTTTTCTCAGTTTGCTATTTTCACACTTTCCCACAGGATTAAAAAAAATCTTTTGCATGCAGAGCTTTAAAATTTTACATCAGTGTTGTACTTGTAAATCTTTATTCTGTGAACCTCAATTTTGTTAATAGGATGATTAGATTTTATTTTATAACATGATGCATGAAAAAAAAGTTACTAAATACAAACTTGATAACTTTTTTAATTTTTCTATTTTTTTTAATGTAAGGTAAATTTAAAATTTGAGGTTTACAGAATAAGGTCATTATTTAGCTTTAATTTGGTATAAGAATTATGGTTCTACTGTACATCTTTCAAAAGTTATCTTGTGGGTAACATAAGGTAAGCTAATTTATTTTTCAATTTTTTGTACGCATATTTCATGTTGTATAAGAAAATATATTAATTTAATAGCAAAACTTAACCCAATATTTTAAACTACGCACTTTATTACACAAACTGGCAAAGTTTCATACTGAAATGAGCAAAAATTGTTGTTTTATGAAGAATTGAAAAAAGTTTGTCAAAATGTTCTACTTTTGATTTCGTAAGGTACTAAGTCCCCTTCTACTTTCAATTCTTTTTTCATGTCGCAAAGTAGGTCTGCGATTTTTCCCATTCTTAGGATTATGTTCGGCCAACTTGTTGAAATTCGAAACACTGTTTACATTTATTTGGCCTTGTCATAATTTCCAGTTTCAATTTGAACTTGTTTATGATTCGAAACATTGTACATATAGAGTACATATAAGTTAGTTTTATCTTGGAAGATGCATATTTAAGTCATTTAAAAGAGTACTGGAATTTACGAAAAATTCTGAATCAGCAAACTGGTTAGCATCAAGCTCTTGCACACCCATTTTGCTTTCGATATTATGAACAATATAATTTCTTTCAGTTCGTCTTAAAATCTTTTAAGACTTGGCTTCGACCACGCCACCTAACTGCCGTAAAGTATAAAGTGGACAATTTCGCCATCCTCATATTTCAAACATTTAAGAAACAAAAATATGATGCAATGGTACTTAATCAAACTAGAGTATTCCAACAATGACATCATCTTTTATGTTTTTGAAGCCTTTCTTTTTTTACGTATCATATCTTGGACATCATCCGCACCTATACCAGTTATGTTAACGAGAGACAAAAAAAATAGCTTTAACGTTTTTGATTTCACAGCTTAATATTAATTTCGTGATGTTATCGTGTCTTTTAATGATACAAAATAAGCCATTTCTTCAGTTACATTACAAAAGTCATTAATACCACTACTACAAATGGTGAATTGAGTTGTATCAAAAGCGCATCGGTATTTTATTATCAAAGAATAAAATTTAAAATCACAAGCTTTACTTTTTAAATTTTTTTTCGAAAGATTTGCCAAATTTGTCAATTCCCCTAGAAACAGTTTGATGAGACAAACTAATTTTAGAAATATCGATATTTCTTATCAGAGAAACTGATATCTGCCAAGCTTTGCACACACGTGTATTGCTTAGTAAACTTACAATCTAAAAATGAGTTTGATTTTTGACCATTATGTTTGATATGACATAAATCGCGTTCTTAAATAGATTTTGTCTAAATACTAGTAATATTGATTAAAAAGAAGCTTTTCTCGAGATTTTAGTCCTGTTTTCAATATCGCTATTTTACGACACACTCCTTTTGGAGAAATGTATTTGAGTACTATGCCTTTTCAAATTATACTCTTTAAAGATTAGTATAAGAGTAAGGTAAACTAAAGAGAGTGCCTCACTGTTCTGTATAGTAAAAAATTTACGTAATGAAAAACTAGACAAAGAATTAATCTTCTTTCATCGATATATTTCCTTTTTTTTTAGTTTGGATTTTTTTTTTAAGACGTAGAAGCAATGCTAAAGTATCAAAACTTTTAAACTATTTACTCGGTTCAGGTAAAGATGGGGATAATAATTGAAAAATAAACGATAGTATTTATTTTTTATCAAAGAGCAGAAAGAATAAGGAAAGCAAAACTCATTAATAAATTAAAAATATATTTGCCTACCTTAAAGAGAATAAAATATAAATAATATAAAAACCGATGGGTCAATAACGATGTTGTTTTCTTCACTGAACCTACAAAAACACTGCCACTGTCATTTGATTTGTCTTGTATAGCTGTTCACATGCAGAAATAACGAAAAAGGTGATGTATCGAACGATTCAGGACTGCAATCACAGTCCATCTCTTTGCAACAGAGAAATCGATCAAAGGGGTGCGATTCTTGCCATTTATTTGGATTTTTCAGAAGAATAAGTTGATTTCAGACAAAATGACAATTTACCAAGAGTCTGACAAGGAATATAACAGATGTTAGTTTCAAATAGGAATCGCCTCTCTCTCTTCACACTAAATCTACTCACACTCCGAGGTTACTACTCACCCGGCACAAGTACCCCACCTGTGTTCCCATCCTCTCCAGTTGAATCAACATAAAGGAGAAGCTAAGCTCTTCAGACCAGTCAACTAGTTGAAAGGTTATTGAGTTCAGTTACCTAAGCCACCTTGTCTGAAACCAGCCTATGACTGTCTTCCGTAAAAGAGATGAGGATACTGGCCATTAAATGGACCCTCATTCAATATTCCCTCATTTCTGGTCATATGCATCGGTGTGGATAAATCACCAATGTTTACTCATCTATAACTCAAGGCAATATCACGAGCTCCTATTTGTTATAAGAATTTGTTTGGTGTTTAGACAGGACGGAAGAAGGAGGGGACTTGACTCAAGAGGCACAATGTGTCTTGAATTAATTTTATGCAGTTATATCTTCTTGTAGATAATATATTTCTTTCACTCTGTACTTTTTTCTTGGGCCACACTGATACGTACTTTTGGCTGCTTGATGCCCACGCGTTGGACACCCAGACACTAAGGCATCGCTGTCACAATGAATTTGGTGAAACATCTCGAAATTCTGAGATTTGAATTGGCATTACACGCTCTAGACTTCCACACCAGGTCATATGAGGAATTGAAGAGCAAGTCAAAATTAACACGAGGCATTGTGTTTTACATGAACAATCTACTTTAAAATAAAAAAAAATGAACAACTCCACAGATAAAATATTATTCAGTGGTCATTACGAGATAAAAAAGAAATTTGATGCATTTAATTAAGGCCACAAAAGATGTCTATCTAGAAAGAATCTGAAATCATAATCAAGTCCTAATAAGAATGACTCCTGAACGACCCCCCCCCCATTTTATCTTACATATCATACCACATAAAAAAGGCCCAATAATATTTAACATCCGTTAGTCCTAGTTTTTGGTGATATCAAGATTCAAAAAAACCAATCTTTCGAACACAAAATTAATATTTTTCACACTTGAATTCAATGCTTTACGAATCAATAAGAATCAGTTTAGTTAAAAGATAAGCATTAAAGCAAAGAAAAAGTACTGAGAGAAAGCGATAACTACTCTCTCCTGTCATTGAATAAAATTTACAATGTATTTGATTTAATCTTTAAAATCAGGTCAAAAGGCTTTTTTTTTTAGTTTCAGGGAAGTTTCGAAATCTTTTTATCTTCTTGCATGTCTCCTGAACACGTGTATGGGTAATAATAATAAAAAAAATATCTGCTTTTGCTTTTTATATTTAACAATACAAAGATAGGTTAACAATATATAGAGATGCTTATCAAATGTTTTAAAGTAGGGGATGAAGAAGACCATACCTCGTGCACTTTATATTGATAATGATAAGGGTGCTTAAGTTCGTGATAACTGTCGCGAAAACAAAATCGCTGATAAAAAAAAACACTTGCCTGTCGTTTAAATAGGATCGTCGTCTAATCTGTGAAGTACCTGTACGTAGTAGTTCAAGTACAGACTATTTTATGTCCCGAAAATACAATATAATAGGAATGTTATTTCGATTTAAATTCAGGAATTTATGTGTGTGAAGTACTTTTGGAAGGTCAGAATATATAGAATCCACACACACAGTAGTTCAAAGCTCTTTAATCCGGCATTCAATGGTTCGATACATTTTATAATCCAGCATCAATCGAGCCGTTCCCTTTCGAATTTTTCTTGTGGATTCAAGCATTTGTTGATGAAGATGTGGATCAATATCCACACATTACCAGGGATGGTCAAAGCGTTGTGAGCTAGATTTGGTAGAAAATGTGCCAAACAACCCTTTCATGGATGTTCTCCATGAGAAATTTATAGACTGGATTGAAATCGACAGAAATGTGGCAGGGATCGAAGAACTGAGTGACAAATATATTATACAAAGTTTGTGAGCCCTCAAGAAAGCCCATATCAGGGGGTAAAATTGGAAGAAGAAATCCTGAAAGATGAAAGTAAATTCACTTAGGTACAGGAAAAAAAGTAATTATAGATTGTGTTTAATCCAACAAAAAATACAATTCTGCAGAACTTAAAAAAGTTGTTTATAATCCGTAAAGATTTTTTGAAATACTCGTAGACATCCGAATCTCGCAAGAATTGCTATATCAGATATGTGTATTTTTTCTAGTAACAGTGAGTGAGTGATAGAGTTTATGGTGCAAGATCCAAATCTGTCTAAGCTGCATCAAACTTTTGTTTACAGACAGTTATCAATACATGAAAAAAAAGAAATAAAAACATACATATCCATGTTTACCAAAGGTACATAATCCATGTTTACCAAACACAGTAAAACTCATGTGATACCCGTGTGGCGACCGGGTATGAAAGAATAATCCTACTATAGCTCGTGCATGTCGTAAGAGGCGACTAAAATAAGTACCCAATGTCCCGGGTATAGCCAGTCACCCTGCCCCTGGGGATAATATCAGGAGACATCAAAAACCCACCTCCTTTAAGTAGGTTCGGGCATCATGATCCTGAGTCACCCAAGTGATATTTTCTTTCTCTTGGGGTTTACTGTCTTTGGTAAACACGGGTGAAGCGCCCCCGGGACACCCTAGCAATTCTTCTCTATTATCGATCCTCATTCTAGTCAACCAATTTTTTCTTTTTTTTTTTCCATTTTTTTTCAAACGTCAAGACCACAGTTACATCTTGTTTGGCACAGCATAACCATATCTGGCTCTTGCACCACTAAATTTCACTTTCACTGACATTCACAAACCCATGCGAAAGAAAAAGATCTCTAGGGTACCTCATTTTTGCCACGTAATTGTCATAACTTGTTTTAACCATAATTGTACTGTATCAGCAAATCTTTCCTTTTTGCTTTGTTTTTATCAATACTAGAATATTCAATGAATGTTCAATGACTGAATTTAATTTTGTAGTAGCTAGAATGACGAAATACATTGTCGCAGATTTATAATGTCTATACAAACTCGAAATGTGGATAAAATTATTAAATACACATTTTAATCATTTAAATTGTTATGTAGGGTATCCCCTTTAAATCTATAATTGACTATTGACGTATAGTTAATCCAGAAAAATCATTTATCCGACACGGCCGTGGTCTCGAACGTGCCGCATTAGAGAGCTCTTACTGTATTTTTTTTTTTTTTTTACTATTCGTTTACTTACTCATATTTTTGCCCAACACAAAAAGTCCACTAACCATAGCTAATGTGTCTCTTGATTTTGAGCCACGATCAAAAGATGAGATCGGCATTTGATTGGCACCTTATTCTTCACATCAACGCGAGGAATTTGAGCCCCTCCAGATTTCAAGTGCATCAACCACTCTATGCGACAGGCATTTAAAGACTGGAACAAGGGGCTCACACATCGCCTGTCATGAGCTCACACGGTTACAGCAGCCTTAGTCCAGTAGCTAAAATCAATAGTTTCGTGGCCGAGTGACAAACATGAATTCACAAACTAACCTGAAGGCAGAATAATAATGGTTATTGATATTAAATGGCTTCCTGTCATAGCGTGATGTGTTAGGTTGGTTGGTTTTATTAACATCGCGCTAGAAACAACACGAGGACTATTGGCGGCGGATCTCGTAGTTTTGATCCTCGGTCTAGTGACAAGGACGACACTTGAGCTGGTGAGTTAGAAAAAAGTGAGGTGTTGAAACTTCAATCCTGATTCAAAATTATGACACCAATTAAATCTCTAGAGCAAGGATGATCAACTCATGGCCCGTGTACCACAATGTGACACAGAGGAGTCCAATCAGCGGCAGGCTAAGACTTCTTGAAAAATTTAAGAATCTGAATATGTTATCTTGAGGAATTTTGTCAAAATCTGTAAAAACTCATACGTTATTGAATATATCACTCCGGAGGATGGCACTACCTGATACCAGTACAACGATCCATTAGACAGCGAGGGCCGAGACCAATGGCTTGAGTTGTTTTGCTTTAGTGCGTTGTCCGTTGGAGCGATATACGAGTATGATACTGAGTTTCCATCGCTCAATTCATTTTAAACAGCATAGAAAGATGTTAAGCTTTTTAAAAACTGTCTTATATTTTGATGTCGTGGGTCGTTTTAAAATTTTTATTATACCTATGAATAAGTCTCTGACATCGAAAAGAAAACATGAAGAGGTTATTGCAATTCGGGATTTTAATACTGTAAGGCAAGAATAGTTTTTGTTAACTCAGCAAAATACTTCCGAGACTGTTTGTTTGATGCATAGAAATTGTGTAGCAGAGTCGAAAAAATTTGATCTGGACCGATATTTCAAACAAATACATAGTGATTTCAACAAAAAGTATTCTGTCAGTTGACAGTTGCAAACGGATTTAACAATTAAGCAAAAAGAGAGAGCTCAATAGTCGGCCAGCAATCCCTGTTTTAGAAGAGAAACGACAAAATGGAGACTATAAAGAAGGATTCTTGTGAACTTTGTTATTGGCTCGCAATAAAAAGCCTTATTCTGATGGAGAAAAGATAATCGAAAATTGCCTGTTAATATTTGCCAAAAATACTGGTGATATAAAAGTAAAAAATATAATAAATGAAATAGCTGTGTCTTGAAATACCATCATGTTTTGTATGGATGACATGGATCAGAATGTTAGTGTTCAAATTGTCTGTGGACTACAATATTGTAAATACTTTTTACTAGCTTTAAATGGAAGCTGTAAAATTTCAGACAATGCACAGTTAAGCATTTTTGTACATTACATGAACGATAATTTTGATATCGATCCAGAACTTCTTGGTTAGCACCACAAGGAATGACATTTTTGAAGAAATTAAAAATGTAATTAAAGTTAACAAAGTAAACTGAGGGAAATTAGATAGTGTTTGCACACCATGATTGTCGTCTTGCTTGATTGGCAAGATGAAATGTTTTGAAACATCGCTCGAAAATTATTTGGGAAGAAAAGTTTTTAAATATTGCTGTATTATCCTAGAACGTATATAGCTGTATGTGTCAAGGACTTAAACTTGTATTCGGCTGTTGATCCTGTAGAGCTCCATATCAACAAAATACGAACTCAAACTCTGAATCGACGATGATTTGGGGAGCTTTCCTCAGAAGAAATGGAAGAGAATGGCGAGTTATTTCTTCACACTGTAGAGTGCGCTGGCTTTCCAAAGGAAGTGCACTTGTGAGATTTTAAAATTTGAGGGAATGTGTTAAAATACCTGGAAGTAAATGACAAAATATTTGGAAGAAACGAACCCGTGTGTGCTCGTTACTCAAGAATGACGACTGTCTATAGAATTTAGCTTTCTCACCGATATTATGGGACATATAAATAATTTAAATCTGTGGTGATAGGGAGGAAAAATCTTATTTTTTTTACCCCAGCTAATCTTAAGTTTTCTTATGTGAGCAAACTTTTGGGTTATTTTTTTTCAAAACAATAATTTTCAACATACGCTTGCCTGCCGGACAAAACAAATTACCAGATAAATCTCGCGATACTCAAATTACTGCTTACAAATCGGTTTCATTCAAATTTCTTAATGTGGCGGGCGGTTTTCGTCGAGTCGTGTGGGTTAGAGCCTTCATGCCATAAAAAACCCGCCATGTAGCCGGGGTTGATACACGTTGAATCTGTTGAGGCTGAAAGTCCTTCCAATGGCATGATGAGGAAGTTAGGAGATGGAGGGGCCTGCTCAAGTGTCGTCCTCGTCACTTGACCAAGGTTCAAAATTATGAGCTCCGTCGCCAGTAACCTTCGTGTTGCTTCTAGTGCGACGTAAATAAAACCAATCAATTTCTTAAGACTTTTTCATGCTTGGTTTCTTCTATTCGGAAGTTTTGTTGTCATAAATTCCTAATTCTGAAGAGACTGGAACATGGTTCCCAACCACGCGTATCAAGCAAATCACACGATACTGCTTTCAAACGAAATTCATTCGAATTTTAATCCATTTCATATTTTGCTTTTCTTCCTTCCGTCAAAACCAAATATTTTAAAACGATCCATTTTTAATGTTTTCAACGAACGATCCATTCTTCACTGCTGTCCATTAAAATATGTAACACCATGAAGGAAAACTAATGCAAAAAAAGATATTTATTGTACATAAACAGTATGGCACGAAGACGAAATTAATAGATTTGCAAGCAGTTAGGGAGTTTACAGAGGTGAAAAATTTGTAGAAACAACTGCCACCCCTGTCAGCTAAAATGGCCCTTACCCAGTCAGACATGGAGTCGAACTAGGCTCACATGACAGAAAAGGGCAACTCATTCCCTACTGCTTCATGTCTGTGCCACTCTTTATCAACCGTATTAGTTGGAGAGGGGTGGCGGACCAGTCTCTTAACAAACCATGACCTGATGTTTCAATATTTAACAGATCTGGAGACCGTACAGGAGAGGGCAACAATCGAATACCCTGTGTATACAGAAAGGTCAGAATTCAACATATGGTCTTGCATTATCTTGTTGGATGATGGCATTTAGCGCGCCCAAAGATAGGGCACTACCACTGGACGTAAGATATCAGAAATGTACCGATCTGCGTTCAAATTACCGTCGTTCCGAACTAGACATGTGCGTGTCATGTACCCAATGGCTGCCCAAACCAACACACCAGGTTCAGGGCCCCTATGCCGATATCGAATGGACTCGTCAGAAAAGATGACATTGGGCCATTCCTCTATCCAATTTTGTCATTCGATGCACTAGAGTCGCCGTCTCTCTCTATGCTGCATTGTCAAGAGAAAACGAAGTAATGGTCGTTGTGTTGACAGTCCACGCTGCTGCAAACGTCATCGTACCGTACGAGCGGATATTGGGAGTGCTGCAAACACTCCCATTTTCTAACTAATGGTCTGTGGGGTGTTAGTCATGGGAGGGCGTGGAGATCCTGCATGCCCTTCAGTATGACTCTCAGCAACTCATTGATTCCATATTCGCATGACGGCGGTTAGATTTCAACCAGTGTGACGGGCAATATCACGGAAAGATAATCCACACTCTCGATAGGTAACGATCCTGCCTCCATCGAATTCTGACCTTGCTGATAAAGCATTTCTTCCTATTATTCGAGGCATAACACAATATAACTTTGTAAGGACGTAATTCTGGGCAAATTACGACCTTACAAAGCGCTTTCCGAATGAGAAATCCACTACACAACTTTTCTTTTATGCAGTGCTTCGGATGTCGTTTCTCAATCCTACATCATCTAAATGCGCTAAAATAGTTATCATTTGCATTTCCCAACCTCTTCTTCCTTTCAATTGATTTTGAAGTTTGTCAGATCATTCCTTCCTGGTGTTGTAATTTTAATGGTCAGCAGTGTATAAATGCCGCAATAGTCAGTGATAAGTCGAAATAGGATCCAATCTAGATCTTTTTTTTTTATGATTGACGGAGCACTTAGGCAAAAAAAGAATTAACGGAAAATCGCACCCTCCGTTATAGATTTTTTTGGATTGCCAAAAAATAGCCAGCTTGGTGGTTTATCGCCAAACAAAAATTTCTCCAGTCGCCAATCCCTCCTTAAAATAGGATTCAATCAACTTTTTTGGGGAAAAAAGATTAACACATTTCACATTAATGCAGGGACTAGCTACCAAAGTCAATGAGACTCCGAGCTACGACAGATTTAAAAATTCAATATCCATTTTACAGGATTCATTAAGTTCTAGATTTGATTTTCAAGGCCATCCTGTTGGCGTGTTGTAGAAGTTAGGAGAGAGGGGTTCCAGCTCAGGTGTCGTCCGAGACCGCCCCAGGTGTCGTCTCACTTGACCGAGGTTCAAAATTTCGAAGTCCCTCGTCAAATACGTAATCAAGCCAAGCCAAAAAAGAAGTCAAGAATGAATTTTATTTAATTCATACGAAAGTGATGAATGTGACGTTTTTAACAAAGTTAATAATAGATAAAAAGAATTAATCAAAATAAACAAAATTATTAATGACAATCATCCGAAGCAATAGTGAATTATTTTCTATTTTTAAACAGTGTTTGCAAAAACTTATTTTGATTATACACACACATATATATTACCAAATATATATTATTCAAAATGAATAAATGTTACAAGCACCTATTAATGTTTTACGTAAGGTTTAAATTATTTGCATGATTTTCTCCGTTCAAAAAAGTCAAACTTGGAGAAAAAAGAAAATTATTTTTAAAAAGTTATTTTCATTTAAAACCTGATGAAACTCATTCATTTTTTTCTGCATAAAATATTAATTCAACTTAAGATAAATTTTGACAATTACACAACGAGTGAGCGTACTGTAACGATGCACATCACCGATATGACGCTTTAAAAGGATTTCACCTGCATTGCATGAATTGCGTCAATATATGTGCTACAAAAGGAATACGTCTAAATTGAATTCTTTTTTTTTTTGTTCGAGAAGATAATTTTTTTTTGCCTTCAGATTTGTATTCAATGTTGCTTAATGCTATCTCACGTTGGCGACATTTCGTCAGATGAAGAAAGAAAGAAAGCTTGAAAGTGAAATAATTTTTTATAGGATTGTTGTTGTATCGAGAATTAGATTCTGATAAATGATATAGTTCCTTTTTCTCGACCAATGAAGATTCACGCTCAGTTCTTCCCTGAAATGGGAACTTGAATTCTCCCCCTCCTCGCCCACTGAAAAGAGCTGCTACTCCCCGATTGGAGACAATGTAAACTCCCCCCCACACACACACACCTCCTGTGACGATTTATAGGAGAATAATTTCTTCCACTAAATTTTTAAAGAATAATTATAATTTTTAAATATGATTTCTAAATGTTATAATAGTTCTGATTCTTCTGTATAAATTTTCTCGCTTTAATTCCTTAAAAATTTGCAGTTATAAAGTGTACAATAAATTTTTAACTATTAATTCATGTGAATACAGTGGATGTAGGAAAACTGCAAAGTTATCATAATTACTGCTAGATTAGATAAAAAGGGTTCTAATTTATCGTCAATACAATATACAGGCAAATAATTCATTTAAAAACCTTCTAATGTTTTTTCGATTGTGATTGAAAAAAAAAAAATGTTCGGATTATAAATTTTGATATTTTGTAGTCCTGAGGATATAGATATATTATCGACGAGCAATATTTTGAGTAGGTACAGAGGAAGGAAATCAGAGAAAATGTGAATGTTATGATATAGAGTCGCGGTTCTGAATTTTTTTTAGTTTTACAATCCCACGCTTAAAAATTTCGAACGATCCCTCTCCCTCCTAATTATCAGCATGCATGGAAAAAAAATTACGCTGTTAACGTTCTAATATAATTTAAAATTAAATAAATTTAAACTCCAATTAATTTAATTTTTAATAAATTTTTTTGTTAAATTAAAATGTGGACTAATTTTTATTATTAACAGATATAATTTTGTGTCACATTTACATTTTATATTAAAAATTAATTTAACCAATCTTTGAACAAAATATATAATTTAAATAATAAGATTTATAATGAAATGTATAATACAAAAAAAAAATGAAAAGAAGTTTTGGAATTTTTTTCAAATACACTAAAATTAAACAAAGAAAATCACGTTTTAATGAGACGGATTGTGCTTTTCCTAGTTGCATACCAAATTAAACCTTGTTGCAATATTTGTGAAACTCTTGTTGCAATATTTGACGTAAAGCATCGGAACGTTTTTCGGCGCTGAACAATGTTTGGGTTAATAAGCGCCAAAATCGAAAAAATTCGTTTCATATAAATGTGTGATGGTCTAAATGGCAGAAGTGAGTTTAATGCCCTTTAAGAAATTGTAGAAAATTCAATTAAAGAACTTTGTGAAAACTCTATTTTTTAAATTTGAGTCAATAGATCAGTCGATTCCTCTTGGTATATGATTTATACCTTTGATATCAATCAAAATTGGTTTTTGAATCCAAAAAAATGTTTTAGAAATGTTATATACACTAGTGTACAAAACTTAAGCAGCTTTTCAGATTGTGCCGTAATTCCGGAAAAAAAAAATCAACTGGGTGACATAAAATTCACACTACAGAGGCACAATGTAGCATTTAAAGATTGACGAAAGCGTTGTAGACAAAGAACAAATTGTACACATACATTATGGAACAATGCAGATAAAGGTTTAATTGACAGAATTGCATTTGTATAAAACATTGTCTGGACACGAGAAAGAACTACAGACCAAAGTCCCTCAGTAAGGGATATGATCTCCCCTGACTGTAATGGTTGTGTAACGCCACCTGCTCATACTCAATACTAAATCATCCAACAGTTCTTGAGATAAGAATTGCCTCTCTTCAATGAACATCTGTTACAGGTACCTGTTATTTTCTGGAAGATATTCTCCGCCAGGCATCTCCCCAAAGTATTTTACACATGTTGAATGTGATTTAAATCTGGACAGCACGCTGGCCAATCCATTCTACAGATATCCTCAGAAGCATCTTAACAGCAGAGGCCCTATGTGGACATGCACTGTCGTCCACAAAAATAAAGTTTGGACCAATGGCACCTTGGAACAGACGCACGTGTGAAAAAACAATTTCATCACAGTAACCATTTCTGGTAAGTGAGCCGCTGTCGAAAATGTGGAGCCTCGTTCTTCCTTTCAACATAATACCACTCCCCGTAAGAATTTCCCAGAACAACTGCAACGGTCTCTTTTCATAATGTCAATCGGATGAAATCATGCCCCTACCTACCTCCATATCAAATGACGCTAAGAATCATTGCTCAGACGGAAATGACTCTCATCAGTAAGCAGAACGTGATCCATTAATGAGACGTCCAATCTTTGTGTTCTCGACACCACTGCAAGCGTTGCCGCCGATGGGCTGCTGTTAATGGCATGCAGCATTCAGTACGACAGGCGAACTCATAATATGCAGAAGTTTCGCCACAGTAAACTGTGATACCTGTAATCCGGTCGGATGTCTGGTTCCGGTCTTTTTTCGCCTGCTGAACGATATACCGTCACTATCCGTTGTTTTTCTCGGCCACCAACCTTTCTTACAAGTGTGTCCGTTATTCAGAAGGTTTTCCAAGCTCTTGAAACAACACTTTTGTCAATCCCAAACACTTGTCAAACTACGCCTCTCTTCAAAGTTGCCGATCATTCTACCGCGTGTAAAGGCATCCTAATGGTTACTTGATGCTATTATGAACGTACGATTTCATTTTGCGAAGTATGCGTCTTTTTTAGGTTGTCTTGGCACTGAGCGAGTGCATTCCACTCGTTTACGTGCTGTGACGTACCCTCGGATGTCATATTTGCAAATGCATTGCCTTGCTACTGAGCTACTTTTTCACTGTATTACTCTCTTTTTCGAGAGAAATAGCTCTTTTTAACAATTTCACGATTGTATGTTGAAAAATGCATTTGTGGCATAAGTTTTGCAAGCTAGAGTATCAAGTTAAAGATAATGAATAGATCAAGACTAATATTTCTTTAAATTCATGTGTTTATATCAAATTTCCGCCATCTACAGTTTCAGAAGCACTGCTCTAAAGTGAATTTTCCACCCAAAATAAATATCTATTTCCGTTTTCCACTGCTAATTCTCTCACACGAACATGAAAACAGAAATAATCAACTTTATTCGTCATTGGGTGCTAAATGTTATCTAAGCATTTAATCCAATCTTTTTCATTGCATCCTTCCCTTATAAAATAACTATCTCAATGTTTGATCAGTAAGTATCAATAACCGAGTAAATAAATACTCATTAACATATCTACCGTACTGATTCTAACATTGTCTCATTTTAATGTTAAATGTTTACACAAAAGCTAGAAGAATATTATTAAGAATATTTTTAAGATCTCATCATGTGAGGGTTGTCTATAGAAGGAACACATTCGAATTTTCTTTTCCCTATTACTACTTACTTGTGCTACAGATTCTCTCTCTCTCTTAGCATAACATCTATTACATATTTTCCTATCAGTTTATTTAAAGAGGACCGCTTGATCGAGGTTCTAAATTTACGAGGTCCGTCTCTAAAAGCCCTCATGTTGCTTCTGTTGCGACGTTAATAAAACCAAACCAAATTATTTTGGTTGACTTTTTTTTTTTTTTGCCTTTCTGAAAGTCGATATTTTTTGCAGCCATTTCACGAGCATTTCTTTTTATATAAAAGTTTTTCAACCAAAAGAAATTTGAAATTATGTCAAAATATATCTAGATTTGATGAACGATTTTTTTACTTTTTCTTCTTCCTGATTGTTTTCTAGCAACCGGCCAATTAATCCTCAAATTTTATAAAATGATTCTGATAAGGCCGGCTGACTGTTACAAAATTTGGTTAGCATTTTTAAACGAAACAAAATTGATTCAAGTTTATTTTCTTAATACACATTGAAAATTTTTAAGAATCCGAGAAGTTACAAAAAGTAAGAAACATCATCCAATTTTAAGACAAGAAATAAAACTGGATACAAAAGAGGCTCACTGTTAAGAAAGCTGTTTATTCTAAGTTTTTATATCATTTCTTTTACTGGGAAATTTATTTTTTAAAAATGCATATTGTTTCTCATTAATAAAACTAATGCTTAATTTAATGATACTGGCTCCCAAGAAAACGCATCTTAGTTTGTTACCATAATTTCAGAAAATAGAGGAGGAGGGGGGGCAAAGAAAATAAGTTAATATTATTGGTTTGGAAGATTAATACCTTGTCGATTCAAGGATGATTAATCAATTATTTACTAACATTAGTTACTGTTTAACCTAGCCTTTTGTTAATCTCGTTTGCGATCTTGATTAACATCGCAATTAAACAAGAATTATTGGTGACGCAATTTTAAACCATGATCAAGTGGCGTGGATGACACCTGAGCTGCCAGGCTCCTTTCCAAATTTCTACATCTCGCCAACATAAGGATTTTGAGCAAGACCCGAACGAATCAAGGAGGAATGAAAGACAAATACCAGTAAAAGCAAATAGTTTATTTAAAAATAAATAAAATACAAATATGTGAAAAAGACGAAATGGTAAAACAAGACAAAAGTTAAAGCTTCGAAACAGTCATAGAAGTATTAGAATGAGTGAGTGTAAAGGTTATTGGCGCAAGAGCCAGATGTGGCTATGCTGCGCCAAACAACGTTTAACTGTGGTCTAGACGTGAAGAAATTGAAAAAAAGACAATTGGTTGACAAGGAGGGTCGAAAATTGAGAAGGATCGCTAGGGTATGACGGGAGTGCGTCACCCATGTTTACCAAAGACAGTAAATCCCATAGGAAAGAAAAGATCACTAGGGTACCTCGGGGTCATGATGCCCATACTTACCCGAAGAAGGTAAGTCCCCGATATAATCCCCAGGGGCAAGGTGTCAGGTTATACCCCCAGACCCTGGGTACCCATATTAGTCGTCTCTTACGACATGCATGAGCTACAGTGGAACTATTCCGTCATTCCCGGCCACCACACGGGTCTAGAAGTATAAGAAATCGATTCTAACTGTAATAAATATTTGGTTCAAAATTTATCTTTTCCTTTCACTTATTTTTTTAATTACTAAATTGAATAAGAATTAGAAAACACTTGATAATAACAAAATACTTACACACTATTTCATATCGTACAGTATCAGACAGACATGTCTGATACTGTGATATTATCTTGTGTTTAATAACAAAAAAACTCGGTATTTCTTCATCAGCACAACAGCTATTAACGCATGAAAGACACACACTCTTACATATTTGATCACAAAGAGGACACGTGATTTAAAAAAAAGTTACAAGGTTCTGTTTCCACAACATGCGATTCCGGCAATATTGGAGAATTCTGCGCAATTTTTTCTTGCATAGCCCTCAATTTCCAGAAAGGAGGACACGTAAATAAGTAAACAATAGAAAATTAAGGAATTTATTGGCTTTTCGATTCAGCAGATTACTTGTAATTATTATAAGAAATATCTTTATAACTTGATGTAGATAAAGGTATATGAAACACAGATCGAAAGCTTTCAAATCTTGGGAATGGAAAGAATAAAAAGGTATATTTTCATGGTGTGCTCAACATAAGAGGTTTAATGTTAAATATTTAAGAAAAATATCTTAAATAATCATGCGATGATGTTTGTCAAATCTGAAATAATTCCTTTCGTTTTATTTACGTCAGCAGTACAATATCGTTGAATTCAAATGATTTTTGCAAGATATGTCTTTTAAGTTGCATTCTGAATAGACATTTCTCTCCTCATCTTTAGACACCTTTTCTTCTCGAGAGTTACGAATTAAGTTCAAAATCTGACAGAAAATCGCATTGAAAAGCTACTCTAGTGCCATTGACGACGGACCTCGTAGTTTTGAGCCTCGGTCAAATGACAAGGACGACACCTGAGCTGGCATCCCCCTCTCCTAACTTCCACACTACGCCAATGGGAGGACTTTGGGCCCCGACAAATTTAACGTGCATGAGCCTCAGCTACATGGCGAGTCTTTGGCGGCCAAGCCCGCGACTAAACGAAAACCGACGGCCACGAATCCGAAACCATGACCACTAAGCTACTGCGGCCACTGACCCAGCCGCGACCATGATCATTAGGCTACCGTGGCCACATAACACTTCAAAAACTAACCATGATATGAATGAGAATGGAAATACCTCTCTGTAGTACTATCCAAAGTCAGTTTTCACCTTTTCGAATAAGTCCATGAATATGACACCTTCGCATCCCATAATATAGCCACCACAGATTTTCTGCTCGATCAAATTGTCCTTGCTAACTTTGGAGCAGATTCACGGGAAGCAACACTTCATTTGATAAATGCTTGGTCTTCAGAATATAACGATGAACTCAAATCTCATCAACGGTGACAACTCGATGCGGCAGTAACCATAACTGACCACTGATATTAGTTTAGTTTTTATTAACATCGCACTAGAAGCAACACTAGGGCTATTGGCGACGGACCTCGTAATTTTGAATCACGGACAAGTGACGAGGACAACATCTGAGCTGGCACCCCCCTCTCCTAACATCCACACCACGCCAGCGGGAGGACTTTGGGCCCCGAACAGATTTAACGTGCATCAGCCCCGGCTACACGGCGGGTCTTTGGCGGCCAAGGATCGAACCCGCGACTGAACGAAAACCGCCGGCCGCTAGCCAACGACCTTGACCACTAGACTACCGCGGCCCAACTGACCACTGAATCAATGTCAAATTTGTTTTAACAGATCGCAATACACAATGGTAACACCAATTTGCTAACAACATTTGTCTCAAAAACAGAAGTTTTTTTTAACTACCTTCGTACGTTTAATATTGGTTTCACAATGAAAAAAACACAGTCAATACTCTATCAGGCAGTATTCCAAGTACCTGTTACACAATGGTGACACCGACTTTTTAGCATCTGTCTACAAAAACAGTTTTTGAACTACCCTCGTAGATCCAATACCAATTTCGTAATGAAAAAAAAGTCAACACTCTATCAGCCAGTAATCCAAGTATTTTTTCCTTGTATTAAATGGAGACTGAATGTATATTGCAGCACATGATTTTAAGAGACAGCAAAAGGGAGAATAATTCGATCATTATTAACATCTTTAGAATGCTTGCCAGACGCTAGAAATATATTTTTTTATGACAACTTTTATTATTTCTATTACAATATGCTCTTTTATGTTTTTCAAAATAAATCGCACGAAATATGCTTCATTTAAATGAAGAGTCTCAAGATTAAAGACATACTATTCCTATAAAAGAAATACTGTTATTCCAGGTTTAACTCGTTCAAGACTCGCGAAAGGAGAAAGAACCGCTTCCCCAGGCCTGTTCGCTCTATGAAAGCATTAAGACCGGGCGATTTTCCTCATTAAACCTAATTTGAGTGAGTGAGTGTGAGTGATAGTAAGTTTTAATGGCGCAAGAGCCAAATTAGGCTATGCTGCGCCAAACATTTGTTAAAAACTATTCAAAAGTAACAGAATTAAAAACGTAACACAAACACAAATAACACACAAAAGATAAAAAGTTAAAAATCAAATGTGGTGTAAAAGGCCAATATGACGTAAAAAGGCAAATAAATTATGGTGGGGTTTTTCCCCCACCAAGTCAGACAGTTTTAAAACAGATGAATGAAAAAAAATCCGGCGATGATGATCCAACACCGGACAGTCAATTAAAATGTGATGAATTGAGTAAGGGACATGGCAGGAAGGACACTCGGGAGCATCTTCTCCAAACAAAAGATGTTTGTGTGTAAAACGAGTATGTCCAATGCGAAGGCGAGTCAATCTGACATCGGCTCTTCGCACCGGAAATACAGGCCATTCTCCAATTATCGGCTTCACCGAGTGTAATTTATTATTTATATGAAGACTCCACGATTCCTGCCATGTCTGATGAATGAGAATTAAAATGTGACGTCGAATGTCCTCAAATGGGACTGCGAGCTGCAGAGAATTCGTT
The DNA here is from genome assembly GCA_019974015.1 of Nephila pilipes. Classification (NCBI taxonomy): domain Eukaryota; kingdom Metazoa; phylum Arthropoda; class Arachnida; order Araneae; family Nephilidae; genus Nephila; species Nephila pilipes. The sequence goes on from BMAW01080403.1 coordinate 1,047,170, forward strand.
GCCGAACGTGCAGCCGAGTCCGCTTGTTCATTTCCTAAAATACCTACATGACTAGGTATCCAGCAGAATTTTATGTCATAACCCCTGCTATACAGCTGACAGATAATATCGGCAATTTCAATTACGATAGGAGGACTTCTATCGTCCAGATATACCAATGTTTCCAGGACGCTCCTGCTGTCCGTATATATAACGAACTTTCGAGAACTGGATTTCTCGACTAATTTCAGGGCACAGTAGATGGCGACTGCTTCGGCAGTGTAGACACTGCAGGAAGAGTCGAGCCGGTAACTGTGCCTGATGTCGTTTGAAACGACACCACAGCCGACGTATCCAGTTCCTTTCGATCCATCCGTGTATATAGGAATAAAATCCTCATACTGACAGCGATGGAAAGCAAAGATTCTCTGGAGAACAATGGGACATGTGGTGGTCTTGCTGTAAGAAGCAAAGGGGTTATGGTAAAGAAACCTTGGCACATTCCAAGGCGGAAATTTAATAAAATTTCGTTGCTGAACATCCAAGTCATGTAGGCCGAGTTCCTCGATGAATACCTTCACCCTCTCAGAAAAAGGCCGGATGAAGGAAGGACGAGCACTGTACAGTCTCCTTAAAGACGGGCTGGTATTAATGGTCTGTAATGGGTGAGATGGGAGAGATGACATTTTGAAATGATAATAGAGCGACAGTTTCAGGCGCCGCGAAGCCAAAGGCAGCTGGTTACAGAGGACATAGAGACTCTGCACAGGTGACGTTCGAAACGCACCACAGCAGATTCTCAGAGCACAATGGTGGACTGGGTCAAGCTTCCGCAAGGTAGTTTTGCAGGCAGATCCGTAAACGATGCATCCGTAGTCGATCCGAGACAGAATCACCGACTGATACACTCGGAGTAGAGAAATTCGATCCGCACCCCAAGAGGTGTTGGACAACACCTTCAAGATGTTGAGGGATTTCTCACATTTCCTCCGCAGATATAAAATGTGCGGAAGGAAAGGGAGTTTGCGGTCGAAAATTACTCCGAGGAAGCGGACGTCAGGGACGACAGGAATAGACGTATTACGGATGCGAATGTCAGGATCGGGATGGAGACCCCGTTTCCTGCAAAAATGCACGCAACTACTCTTGCTGGCAGAAATACTATGCCCATTTGCGTCACACCAAGTAACCAAGTTATTAACTGCATTCTGGAGTCGCCGCTCTATTAGATGCATGGACGATCCTTCGCAGGAAATCTGCAGATCGTCGACATACAATGATCCGTGAACAGATGGCTGAAGTTTTAAAAGAATTGGTGACAGGTGACAGATGAAAAGAGTCGGACTTAAAATACTTCCCTGAGGAACTCCTTCAAATTGAGTAAAAGAAGATGATAAAACATTACCCACACGAACTTTAAAGGATCTAAAGGATAAAAACATTTGTATAAAAAGAGGCAAATTGCCTCTCATACCATAACCGTGTAATGTGCGCAGTATCCCATAGCGCCACGTACGGTCATATGCCTTTTCGATATCAAAGAAAATAGAAACCAAATGATTCCTCCGTACGAAAGCAGAACGAATCTGACTTTCGAGTAGAAGGATGTTATCTACTGTGGATCTTCCTTTACGGAAGCCACTCTGAAACGGAGGAATGCATTGATTCTTTTCCAATTGATATACGAGACGGGCATTGACCATACGTTCTAGCGTCTTACACAGGCAACTCGTCAGAGCGATAGGCCTATAGTGGAGAGGGTTCTTTGGATCCTTACCAGGCTTCAGAATAGGAATAACGATTGCTTCCTGCCACTGGCTAGGAAACACATGCTCCCTCCATATTCGGTTGAATAGGTGCAGGAGACTGACAAGTGAATCCTCGCTCAAGTGGCGAAGCATATCGTATGTTATACCATCAGAGCCTGGACTGGTATTGTTAGATAAGGACAGAGCCTTTCTCAATTCCCACATGTCAAAGTCACAGTTGTAAGGGAGTGGTTGCCGACACCTGAAGTTGATAGGTGTCTGCTCAGAACGATTCTTAGTCGCTAAAAATGTAGCGCTGTAAGAATCGGAGCTTGACACACTAGCAAAAGAGTGGCCGATTACATTGGCCACTTCGACAGGTGAAGAATGCACAGCATTTGCAGTTTCCAGTATCGGGATGGAAAATTCCCGATACAGGGAGTTTGCAGCTTTTACCTTTCTCCATAACTGTTGACTTGTGGTAGACGATGTGATGGAAGAGACATACCTGATCCAAGATTCCCTCTGACTATGTCGCCTTACTCTGCGAGCAATGGCCCTTGACCTTTTAAAGGCTATGAGATTTTCAGTTGTGGGATACCGTCTGAAGATACCCCACAATTTCCTTTGTTCCCGGTAGGAGGATTGACATTCCTTATTCCACCATGGTTTACTCATCTTCCTCTGTGATGTTCCACTCTTCGGTATCGCTGCATGAGCAGCGTCCACGATAGAGGTAGTGACAATTTGGACAGAGCTATTAATATCCTGATCTTGAACCATTGTACCGGTAATAACCGCTAACCGTGTGAATAAATCCCAATCTGCCTGGTTGAAGCGGTAAGTGGGGGGGACGTAAACGCACCCCACTACCATGAACCTGGGAGATCAGGAGAGGGAAATGATCACTATTGTAGAGATCATTAAGAACCTCTAAATTCAGCGACGGTAGCAGTGTTGGTGAACAAATGGCTAGATCAAGGGAATGAAAAGTCCTAGTGGGAGCATGGAAATACGTTTTCTCGTCGGTGTTCAGCAGTCAGAGACTGTGATCAGAGATCAATCGCTCGATCTGCCGACCACGAGAATTTGTACCATCATACCCCCACTGAGGGCTGTGTCCATTAAAATCACCAAGCAGAAGGAAGGGAGCTGGTAACTGATCGACTAGTTGGTCTAAATCCATTTGTGACACAACATCGTTAGGTGGCAGATAAATGCAGCAGACTGTGATTAAAGTGCGGGTATGGATCCGCACAGCCACAGCCTGCAACGATGTGGTCAGTGTAACGACGTTATGAGGACAGTTCTGGGATGTGAATATACAAACACCTCCAGAAGAAGGTGATGCTGCATCAACATCCCGTCGTACACAATGATATCCACGCACGCGGGTTGTCATATTACTCTTCAGAAAAGTTTCCTGAAGAGCTATACAGACAGGTTGGTGCGTAGATAGAATGGATTTGAGATCCTCTAGTCTGGGTCGTAAACCACGGCAGTTCCAGGAAACAAAGGCCATTAAACAAGCGCACTCGAAGTGGAAGGTCCTGTTTCCAGGACCCCCAGAGAATCATAATCTTCTGGTGACGGGTGGAGGTCCACCGTATCACTTTCAAGAGAGTGAAAGATCCTCTTTTTTTTGCGAGGAATGCTGTTCATCGCAGCAGATTTTAATTTTTGTCTCTGCAAAGCTTTAGACCTGGCCTTTGTCTGTTGAGCTTTAGCAGAGGAAATATTTTTGTTTTTATGCATTGTTTTTTTTCGATTGAGAATTGATTGTGATAGGCGGAGTGTTAGGAGGAGGTTCCGGAAATTGTGTAGATTTCGAAACCTTTGTAGTCTGAGTGGCAGTAGCATAGCTTTTCCCCTGTATCGGAGTACGGGAAGCAACTATTCGGCGGGCTTCTGGATATGAAACGTTCTGGAGAGTCTTAACAGAAGTAATATCTTTCTCCTCGGCCCATTTAGGGCAAGAGCGAGAATATGCAGGGTGGTTGCCCTGACAATTGACGCACTTCTCTGCAGCGTTACAGGAAGCACTGTCGTGTCCTGTTGCTGTGCATCGAGCGCACGTAAATTGTCCCCTGCATGCATTTTTGGAATGTCCAAAACGTTGACAATGGAAACAACGTAGAGGATTGGGAATATATGGTCGGACGGAGAGTCGGAGATATGCGGCCTGAATAGTTTGTGGCAGGGTAGGAGTCGAAAAGGTCAAGATGAGATGCTTAGTACTAAGCACCTTACCATCTCGCCTAATCGATATCCTCCGGACACCACAAACCTGCTGGTCCTGCAAATTCTCCAATATTTCCTGTTCCGACACATTTACCAATTCCATAGAGGATATAACGCCTCGAGAATAGTTCAGACTACCATGGGGAGAAGTAGTAACTGGGTATGGACCTAAGTTCTTCATACTTATGACTAATTCTGCTTGTTTGGAATTGTTCACTTCTATGAGTAAGTCACCTGAACGTAGTTTTTTAATTTCTTTTACAGTACCTATCATACCTAATATTCCTTTTTGAATTAAAAAGGGTGATATATTAGTGAAGGAATCATTCTCTCTTTTAATAATAAAAAATCGAAAAGTAGTGGGGATGTTATTTGTTGTGTTAATATGAAATTGATCATTTATTATTTGTTTACTTGTATTTGTTTCATTCATTCTCATGTCTTTACCTTTTAATTGATTTTCATCATCTGGAAAAGAGCGATCAGCCCATGAAGCAGTAGCCTCCGAGAGCAAATCTAATTTTCCTTTGTTTGTCGCCATAGTGCCTTAAAAAGAGAAAAAAATCACGGAAAGACTTCTAGTTCGATGGGCCCCCGCCAGACCCATCTCCCCACCCTTTCCTAACGTGGAAACGAGTAACCTCCGGAGAGATTCGTTCCAGCCGGACAATGTGACCTGCCCAGGCAGAGGCACAGGTCCAAGGCCGAAGCCGAGGAGGATTTCTCGCAATGGGAGGGAGGTCACACCATCCAGCCACACGCAACCAAGGCTCTCCCTCTGGGAACATTTTAAGGATGACATTCCAAAACTGTCACCGACGGCGCACGCAACTCCTCTCCTCGCACACCCTTCCCTAACCAGGGCCTTTTCCAATCACGCCCATGCGGTCTCCCACTAGGTACCTCCGCATGAGGGGTACTGGGGCCCCGTATTGCCAGAGCTAGGCATGCAGGAAATCGGCATTGATACGCCGCCGGCCTTTTAGTGTTTTGTAGGGACACCACAAATATTTTTTTTTATTTTTAAATACTTTTATATTATTTTTTTAAATATTTTTTTTCAACACAAATATTAACACAACACATAGAAAAAATAAAACTGAGTTAGTGTGAACTGTTTTCCGCCTGATATCACAAAATAACAAGCGGAAAACCCCCCAAAGCAAAACACATGACAGGAAAAAAAAGAGGGGGGAGAAGAAGAGGAAAACAAAGATCACTGAGGTACCTCGGGGTTGTGAAGCCCGTACTCATCTCAGGTAGATGAGCCCCCTGAGGGGTTTAAACCTAATTTCATATAAAATCATCCCTGCGATTAAATACACCGAAACTTACAGATTATTATCATTGATAGCATCTAAATATGCGGTAATAAAATTTTTGTGGTATATAAAAAAATAATAGCAAATTTTAAAGAAATTTTATTCATTTTGATAGCTACGAAAATAACAATATAAATGACATTTTTTTTTAAATTTACGAGTATCCAAAATATAGATAAAATATTAGAGAACTGAATACAAAAATAAATAAAATAAAATTACTAAATAAAACTTAAAAAACTTTTGAAGCTTAGGATACATTTCGAAATATTGTTCAGGACAAAGCCCTACGTTGCAAATTTTGCATTTATAACATGTCAGCTTGCGGATGTTTTTTTTTTTCTTTTAGGGAACCTTTTTAGCACACAACACATTGTCTCCTTGACTTTTCAATCTTTCCACCATGATAGCAAACATAAAACTGATCCAAAAGCATACAAAATACCATTTTGCGAACGATAGGTCTACTTCCATCCTTAACCAATAAACATTTCATCATTTCCTCCCACTCCGTCAAAAAAAATGAAGAAAATCCAGCGCGCTGTAAATCACAGCCCTTTAAATGCGCAATCCGATCAAAAGAAGCGAACAAATGCAGTTGATTACATTTTCAAATTCCCCTGATCCAACGGGATTGAGGGTCAACACTCCGTGGAACAATATTTGAAAATATAACGGACTTCAACCGCCATCTAATGGCTGTTAAAAATTCAAATAACACGTTCCAATTTCAAATCACACCAGTATGATCATGGGAACGATGGCACGCAAACATCCGTCACAAATACGATACTGTGGGTGGTGAAGAGAGAATCGGACGATCACGGGCCTGAACGGGTTAATGTAATCGCAGGGAGTTGGGTCAATTTCGAACTTGCTTCAGTCGAAAAAAATCACATTTGCGTAGAAATTTAATTGTTAGCCTTTTTTTTTTGCAAATCTAATCGCTTTGAGTAAATTCAATTCTGAAGTATATGGTTTCTTCCTAGGCCGTCTTTTTTTTTTTACGCCAGTGTCATGCAAATTTCATGTCTGAGATGTTAGTCTTCGTGATCTAGATTCAAGGTCTGAGGCCAACATCTGAACTCTTTTCGATGGAATTTTCAGAGCATTTTTTACTAATTGCAGTCTTTTTCACACAGTTTGTTTTCTTGGTCTTCCTGATCTCGGCTTATTATTTACCATACCAGTCTCATTTTTCATTTTAATATTATGAATTGAGCACAAACGAAATATTTAACTACTTTGGAATTTCACAAAGCCTTTTTCCACTATGGTGCAGATAAGCGATTTCTTCCCTCTTGCAAGTGATTTTTTTTTTGTTTTCCATCTCAGAAAATTTGCTCACGGTAACGGTAACGGCTAAAATTACGAGGTACCTATTTTAAAAATTAAAAACTTACCCTCTCATCATAATTTATAATTAAAGAGCATAATTAGTTAAAGTTTATCAGAATTGTAAAAAGCTATCATAATTAGGATCAAGGCAACAAACGCCTGGGCGTTCGGCAGAGTGAGGAACTGCCGAAACAAAGTTGGAAAGTAAAGTTACGAAAGCGCGCATTGCTTTTGGATGCTGTAGCCGTAAGCTAAGAAGCATATATAGCAATGGGCGGAGAGCAGATTAAGGGGTGGACATCAGTTCGAAGACGAAAGCGACTTCGAGAAAGCTGTTGTCCGCGGGATTTTGAGAGGTTATAAAAAGAAAAATTAAACTATTGAATTAAAATGAATTAAAAAGAAATGCCGTTCCGAAACCAATTTAAAGGAAAATTTAGCTATTTAAAATTAAGGGAGATTTTAAACGCGAGGAGAATGAGTCGAAAAGTAAGAATTGAGCAATTTGGAACTATGCTCCAATAGCGACGCCTGGTAGAGGAAACAGTTATTACCTTAGAAAGGTGATGATTTTAGTTGTTTACAATTGGAAAAGTGTTTAAATTTTCAAGTTTTCGAAAAATTTAAAATTTTGAAAGTGATCGACAGTATTACGCGAGGTCCATTTTGACCATGGGACATTGCCACTTATCGATGTGAAGTCCTGAATTTTGAAAATTAAGCAGGATTTCACTAATGAATTGCTTTAATGCGCTCGCAGTCTTTTTAGGACTGGAAAGTGAACATAGGAGTGTTCAAGCGCTGCTCTGGGTCTTTTCTGCGATGATGCAATGCTTGCATCATACGCAGGGAGCTGTTGAAGCGATTCATTAGGTATTTGAGGGATCCTATTAAAGAAATTAAAAGATTGTTTTTTGATGAACTCTAGAATTGGTTCAATTTTAAGGTCGTTATGCAGGACTTCGTTCCGAACAAACCAGGGAGCATTTAACATTTTCCTAAGGTGGATGTTTTGAAAGACGTGCAGTCGTTTCAGATGGGTGGTCGCCGCAGACGCCCAAATAGGCGACGCATACAACATGATTGGTCTTAAGATCGACTTGTAGAGCAAAATTTTGTGCCTGATCGCCAGCTTGCTCTTACGAGAAATCAAGCGTGTGAGCAATCTGCTCATTCCGATAGCCTTTTGATAGGTTTTTCGGATATGGTGGGAAAATGTTAATTTTGCGTCTAAAACCAACCCTAGGTACTTGTATTCAGTAACCCAGGGGACAGGTTGATCGAAAATGGTGACTGCTGGCAAATTGCCAATGCACCGTTTTTTCGTAAAGAGGAGGCAAGCGCTTTTGGATGCATTAACTTTAATTTTCCAGTTAATGAGCCAGAGCTGTAAACGAGATATGTACCTCTGCAATTTTTCAATAATTTTCCGATTGCAGATGTCTTGGGACATAATGGCAGTGTCATCGGCGTACATCGCCAAATGAATGTTGGAAGCCTTCGGGATGTCATTTACGTACAAAGAAAAAATTCTTGGACTTAAAATCGATCCCTGGGGGACTCCACTTAGGATTGGACGGGGGGAGGAGACTGCATTTTCAACTCGAACCCGAAAACTACGAGAGTCAAGGAACGAGTGAATAATTTTGATAAGTTGGTCCGAAATTCCAAGTCGCATCATCTTGGAAATAAGCCCATCGTGCCAAATTTTATCAAAAGCTTTGGCAATATCGATAAAAAGCATACCCGTGGCCTTATTATTGGAAAAGCCGTGCTGGACCGTCTCAGTAACTCTAAGTAACTGTGTTACTGTAGAGCACTTTGGAACAAAACCATGCTGCTCTGGAATAACAATATTCCTGGAATTGCAGAACTGGTCCAGGCGATTCAAAATAACAAATTCGTATGCTTTGCTCAGCGAGCTGAGTAACGATATGGGGCGATAATTTTGAGGTTTAGAATCATCCGAATCAGACTTGAGAATGGGGACCACCACGGCGATCTTCCAAGCCTTAGGGAAGTAGCAGTTTTCCATAAGAAAATTAAAGAGCAGCGTGAATAAGAAAATAAATTTAAGAGGTAGGTTTTTAAGGATGCGGTTTGAAATTAAATCCAATCCCGGAGCCTTTTTAATTTTGGTTTTATGAATAAAGTCCAAAATTTCGCTAGCCTGGACTGGTTCCAGGTCTAGGCATGTGGGGGAGGCCAAAAACCTTTGGACTTCAAGTTTAGTGTGAGCTGAGAATCTGGGATTCTCGTCTTCATTTGGTTCGAATTGTTTTTGAAGGCTATCAGCTATAACTTCCGCCTTTTCAATAGGAGCTACAGCAACACTGCCAAGGGCACCCTTCAGGGGCGGAATGGTGTGAAAAGGCTTTTTGAGTCGGGAGGTTTCCCTCCAAAGGGTGTTTGAGTCAGGCGAGAGGCCTTCAATGTGTTTTTCCCATCTGGATTGGGAAAAGTGTTGAATATCTCGTTTGATCTCATTACTGAGTGCACGGAGTTCAGATTTAAGAGCCGGATTCCTACATCTTTGCCAGACTCTCCGTACATAATTTTTGTGACGAATTTTATTTCTGATTTCTATAGGGAGTCTCAGAGGAGGTGGTTTAAATTTTGGTTTTGAGGCCGTCACAAGTGCCTCAGAAATAATTTCACCAATTTTGTCGATAGATTTTTCAATATCTTCATTGCTGGAGGTTTCAGGAATGGGGAGGGGTTTTGAATTTAAAATAAATTTAAAATTCTCCCAATTGGTAGAGAGTTGCTCTGGTAATTTCAAAAATGCAGAGTTTGTATTAAGAGTCAAAATGACCGGTAAATGATCTGAACTCAGATCATTAATGACTCTTATATCATAATTGAAGGGAATATTTTTGAGGATTGCAAGATCAATAATAGAATCCCTAGCCCCCGGCCGGGACCTAGGGTTTATGTGCGTAGGGGTGTACGGTGCAACAACCCTAGCACCAGGAGTTCTGCTTATAACATTTTTGAGTTTTTGGCCAAAAGTGTTTGATCTTGAATCATACCAGTCTTTATGACGAGCATTCATGTCTCCAGCAATGATTACGTTTTGACCAGAATTGAGAAGTTTAATGAAGTCCTCCTCTGGAAAATGGCATCTATTTAATGGGGTACAGCGAATATAAGCAGAAATTATTCGCAGTGGTGGATAATTATTAATTTTGATTTCGATAGCAGTTGCATCTATATACTGTAACCTCGGCAAGAGGACTCTGCAATGTTCATAATTATTTTTACAGTATAAAGCGGTGCCTCCGTCGATACGAGGAGTTAAAGTTATTCTATCGTCTTTGTAAAGACGATAGTTAGCGATCTGGGGTTCGTGCCCCGGTTGGAGCTTTGTTTCTTGAACCAAAAACAGATCAAAATTATGCTCTGTGACGAAGTCTCTGACTTCGTCAATCTTGGAACGCAAACCATTTGCGTTCCAGAACCCAAGAGAAATGTCCTGCACGTCACGATTGAATATTAATGTTGGGGAATAGCGCGATATGCGCGCCCATGTTTAAGAGCGACATAGGCTTCAAAAATAATACAAGCCTTGTCGTCGGCCGCAGTGACCTGGCGGAGGGCAGGGAGACACTCCCTAAATGCCCGAGCAAATAATTGCTCATCGACATTTGCGTCACTAGCAATAGATATTACGGCACGGAAAATTTCCCCAAAATTTCCAGTGCTGGGAGTAGCCGTAGGATTTGGAATAGGGGCAACATGCTCTGTAACCTGTCCGGTCAGAATTTGAGAATAAGAAATTTGGGGCGTGGCCTGTCGATAACTCTCGATAGGACGCTGGTTCTTGGAAGAATTAAAATTTTTTGTTTTAGGGTTAGAGTTTTTTAAATTTTTATTTTGATTTTTATTTAAATTTTTCGGGTTTGAGTTTTTACCCTTTGGGAATCGGGGGCACTGGCGCCAATTCGCCGCGTGATCCCCACCACAGTTTGCACATCGCAGAGGAGTGTCAAAGTCATTTGGGCAATCTCGTGCCCTGTGCGCCCCAGCGCATTTGACACACTTGATAGGGAGGTGGCAAACCTCAGAGGAATGAAAAAACCCCTGACACCTCCAGCATTGAGAGGGGCGTTTATTTCCCCTGTAATTTTCAATGCTTATTTGAGTTCCGAACATTTCAGTAAAATTGTAAATTTGTTCGGCCTGTTGGTTGTTAATTAACTGAAAGTAAATCAGAGGCATAAATTTGCTCATAATCTGATTTAAACGAATTGAAAACAAATAAACAAGCGTCTTTAATTGAAGCTCATTTGACGGTGATCTTGAGCGTTAGATGATGTCATCGTTCGCTGTTATTTGCATACTCCCTTCTTCTGTTCTATTTTCATTGCAGTGCTAATTTTGTTATTTTTATTTAAAAAATGTTGCGATCGCTTTAAATATTTTATTTTTACTAATTACATACTATCTTGCGAGAAACGCTATTTTATGAAAATTTGCTATTCGATTTGTTTCGTTTCTTTAGCTTGAAAAATTAAACTTTTCACAGCATTCTAATACTTTTTTTTTTTTTTATGTAAAACTGTAAATACAAAATGCCTCTACTGGAAGAAAAAATGGATCGATATTTCATAAACCATTAAAGATTGGTTCAATTTTCGTTGTAAACAAAATGATATGACTAAAGAAGCTAATAAAATTTTCGATTTTTCTTTAACATTTCGGAAACATGACGTTGTGAATATTTAAAGAGCGATAAACTGTAGATTACAGAATAATAAATAAGGAGGAGTTTGACAACATCGATATATGTTCCAAAAAGCTGATAACTCTCAGTCGAATTTTGATGTATTATTCATTTTAAAGAAGTGTTTACACGTCGACGTTCTAACTGAATCTTTTAACATTCGTTTATAACAATGTCCGACAGCGAATCGAATCCGTTTCACTACGACACAGAAATTTTGAAAAATTACGTTTTGCAACCAGCCAATCCGTACGAAATCTGGATACCAGAATCAAATTGGGGTTACAAGTATTTTATATTTACAGAATATGGGCATATAAAGGTGGATAGTACGTATATACATTTTTCACCAAGTAAAAATTTAAAGCATGAATGTCGGATCAATCCTCTAAGTGCTTATGCGGGTTTTAAACTACGGCAACTCACCAAGAAAGAATTGGTTGAAATAACCGAAGGGAAGAATTTTTTTGATCACAGTCGATCGGATGAACATAATGCATTCGAAAGAAAGTTGATATCAAATATTAGAAGATATCTGAATCCTGAAGATTGATACAAATATATATTGTGTATGTGAAGTATGTGCACTTTCTTCGTAATTCTAAGAACATAAAATTTATTATTTCTTCCGTTAATGAACTTTCTCATTAGACTTTATTCTTTTAGTTTTCAAGAAAACAATTCGAAATGAAATTTGGAAAGTAAATTATGCAAATGAACATTGTTTAATTACATACATAACTATGGATGAAAAATTAGTTCAACATTGTAATTTCAATGAAATTTTGATTGTTTGATTATTGATACTTAATTTTATGAATTATGTTTTAAAGTGTTATGAAAGTAAATTTCATTTACAGATGTAAATTAAAAATTTAAATGACGAAATCAATTACAACATTGCACACATGAGTAGCAACTGCTAATCACCAAAATATGAATACCTAAATACAATTTAAAAAATGCAATAAATTGTACAAATTAAATTTAGGTTTTGAACTTTACACAGTAAATCATCTATAAAGTTTGTATAAAAAACGCTTTCATGTCACAAAATAAAAGATTCTGATGGAACATTAGAACATGCTCCATAATATCACCTAAAAATACATTTCGGTCTTTCTAGTGATTTGTTCAGCTTATGTAATTACAATTTAAATTTAAAAATATATCATCATCTGCAATCACATTCTCTAAGAACATGACAGCTATGCATAACTGTAAGTGCAGTAAAAATTATATATAAAAAAACATTTTTTAATACTATATTAAAATTATATAACAAGATGTTTCAAAATGCTTTAAAAGCATGCATATTTCTTAATTTTCACAAAATTGAATCTTTATAAAATGTATTAAAAGCCAGCTTTTAGAATGAACAAAATTTATGCAATAAATCATCTCAAATTTGTAAGAAATATATATATATATAATATTTGTATCTTTAAGATTCCAATTTTGATATTGCTAAGAGTGTAATACCAAATTTTAAACTAGTCTGAGATAGAATGAAGAGCATATCATCATATTCTTAGCATGTTTAGGAGATTTTTATGTTCATGTTAGTGTGTGATTTTTAAGAACTTAAGATTGGGGAAATTTTAAGAACATATTTAATTTATCCTAATCCCAATTTTGTTTGCTTTATTTGTGTGTGTCCTCAAGAGATCCCAAACATTTAATAAAAATAACTTGAAAGTTGTAGTTTAGCTGTAGAAGGGTTGATTCCTTCAATAAATTGCTGCACAGCACAAACAGCTGCTACATATTAAAAATATTTATGTTCTCATACAGCAATTTGAAAAATAAGATACTAATCTTTAGGTGTTTTATTTTCTAGCTGACAATATTTGACAATTACCTTACATTCACCATCATATATTGAACAGAGCATTAGAATATGTACTGAATATTAGTAAATACAGTTGCAAGAGAATTACAGTAAGCACTCATATTTTTTAATGAATAATCAATTCATAATTTAGAATAAAATATTTCTAAAATGCGGAAAACTTTTAAATTCTGTTTGTTAAAAAATACAATATAAGAAATGAAAATATATTCAATTCACTTCCTGCAATATCAAAGAAATCATAGATAGGAAGTGAAAAAATAATTTTTTACTCATGGATTCTCTTTTCTGGCAAAACAATAACTTAATCTTTTGTAAAAAAAATTTACATTAAATGTTGTTACTTGTTTTTCTAATTTTGTTACCTAAATGGAGAGTAAGCATTAGTAAAAACCATTTTCATTATAAACAAATTACTACATTGAATAAGTCCAATTTATAAGTTGTAAATTTTATAATAAATGTGAAGAATCATGTTATATGATATTTAAGCAACTCAGTAGAGAGAAACCTTTTTAATCTAAGCCTAAAAAGTTTGAGAATTACACTCCCCCCCTCTTTAATAGAATATTTGAAAATTATTATGACTAACAAGATTAAATACATAATTAAGGTTTATTAAATGGATAAATTTTTTTTTTTTAGATATTGATAATTTTTTTTCCTCTTTACTTAAAAAATCTCTCTTTACTACACTTAAAAAATATCTGGGATTCTAAGTAAGAAAACTTAGAATTCCTTATATTTTTTAAGCAGGTTCAAAACTATGGTGCTTGTGTGTGTGTATATGAATGATGAATTTTTTCAAGTACAATACAACTAAGCTTGCAATTCAGTAGTGAAAGGTAAAATTTAACATTGAGCAACATAAAATATGTGTTGATATCTTTTTAAGCATTAAACTTGACTTAAAATTTTTTTTAAGAATCTTCAACACATAAATATAAATAAATACTTTTAGAAAATTCAGAAAAACAATTACAGAAAAAAAATCACAGACAATTTGTCTACCATTATATTTAGATCTAGAAATGAAAATAAAAGTATTCATATAATCTCACATGGATAAATAATAATTAAAATATTATTGATGAAATAATCACTTAATGATAATTTAAATAACCAATTCATAATAAAAATTAAATAACATTCAACTAGAATTACATGACATTAAATAAAGAATTTAAAAACATTTTACGAAATATTCCTGAAAATTTACATTTAAATACAGTATTCCTTCTTTAATCCAGATTTTTACAGACAGACAAGCATTATGAATGTTATTTTATGTCTTCTACTTCAATATATTTATTATGTAAGCTATCTATATAAAAATAATTCATTTTTTTTATAGTTTTAGAGTTATTTCATGGTCTTAATATTTCATTAGCATTAATGACAAGACATTTTATACAATAACACATAACTTTTGCCACACAAATGTATTAGTATAATTGATTTTTTTTAGTTAAAAGCATTTTTGGTAATCCAGCAGTGCTCTAGTATGATATCAGCTGGATTTCTGAGAGAGTACAATATTTCATATTTAAATAAAAAAGAAGCAGTACAAAATTAAATAATGAAGATGTTGGTACTTTCTGCTGTGTTTGCAATGTTATCACAATATATTAACTCACAATTTAATAATTAAGTTTTTTGGTTAATTCTGGGAAATGGGAAAAGTAATGCACAGATATTATATTAGGTAGGAAATGCTGATTTTTAATGTATATTTTTAATATGGTACGTATTTTATACACACAAAAGGTTATAAGTAAAATTAAAGATAAAAATTAGTTTCACCATTATTCATTAAAGTGCCAGATTTATTGGTGCTGACATGCAGGTTATTTTGAATTCAGTCCAATAGTAGAACTTCTTGCAATAGTAGAATTTATTTTTATTCAGGTATATAAGATAACCTATGATTCAATTGCACTGTAGAACATGTATATCATAGACAATCAACTCAGATTGCCTCGAATATGAAAAGGAATCCTTTCTGAAAAAGGGTTTTTATGAAAAAACAGAATAGCACAGTATTAAAAAAATGCAACTTTTAAAAAAATTATATATTTATTTAAGATTCATCAACAGGATTACTGGATAATTATTTTTCATTGAAAATATCCAATTTCAGTTTGTAATAATAGATAATATAATGTTTATAACTTTATTTAAATAAAGAAAAATTAAGATGCTAATTTTTTACTTTGTTTTGTTAATTAACATGACCTGTAAATATTAATTACATATGATCAAAATTAATTACACCCATTCCATGTAAATATTTCAAAATCATTTTAGAGAATAATTATGTATTCTAGTTAAAATAATAAATACATGAAATTAAAATTGTGCAAAATTTCAAAGCAATTGTTTGATTATTACCACAAAGAATTTGCGTAAAAATAAAGTTAACAAAATAGAAAATTGATAACATTGTGAATTTTAATTCTTATATAATTTTCAATCAATAGTATCACAGATTTGTTCTAAAAATGGCATTCTTCTTTAAAATGTTTGGAAAAAGCTTTCTCTATAATCAAACAGTGGAACATTTTCCATACAATGGAATATATTATTTTTCCTATTTTATTTTTATTGGGAAGAGGATCTGTTTTGATTATTTGGACAGTCATCAATATTGAGAAATGCCCCCCCCCCTTTTTTTTTCCTAATACAAATTTCAGTCTTGCATCTTTCATGTTTTTCAATTTACAAATAGTCAGCACCAAAAATTTTTAGATTAACGAATTAGTAAAATTAAAATTGAGTATATTTTTAAAATTCTATCGAGAACTACAAAATATACTTAAAAAAAAATAATCAGGAATAAATCTGTCGTATCAAATCAATGAAACAATTGAACAGATGGAAAGAATCACAAAAATCAGATTATGTGATCATTAGAATGAAAAAGTCATCTTTGATTACACCAAAAAGTTATTTTTTCCCACTCACTATAATTTACAAGAAAGAGATAATAAAAGCAAATTAACAGAAAGATTAAAAATAATTTTCGTTTTTCAAATACGAAAGAATCTCCTACTGATGATAAGATAGGAAATATTGCAGCCAGTGGAATCATTAACACACTAAGTGGGGTAAAGCCCAATACATATAGATCATTTAAAAATTACGTTCACAAACAGTTATGATTTTACAGTATAAAATACACAAAAATAAAAACTTGTTAATAGAATCAGTATAATTTATAGTACTCAAGACATTTTTTAAATTTTAGTTTTACATATTACTTTGTAAAAATACAATTAAGAAATCTAAACTTACGACTATCTTTCACTTTGGGTAGAAACAAGAATACCTGAGAGTAAAGTCGTAATTGATGAACTTTTCAGGGTATCCATACACACTCTCAACATTTTGAAGGTTATTATTGCATTCTTCAGAGAAAAATTAAAAATTTTAGAAGAAAAGAAATTTAACTTTTAAAGCTGCAGCGAATTTCAATTTTCTCGTACTTAAGAAGTTAATATCATATTTTGGCATATACCTCCAATTTTTAAGTAAAATAAGATATTAATATCTTGATTTAAATTATTTTTTCCAATTCCTATACCAAATTAAAATATTTATCTTAGGTAAATAAATTTGATTGACACATAATTTCAATGTTCCTAAAGTTTATAACTTGAAAATTATTATTACACAATACTTTAATACTTACTCAATACTTTTCACTGTAGTGAAAATCAAATACACATTCCATATATATTACCTCATTTGAGACTGAAAAAAAAAAGAAAAAGTGACATCCTTAAGTAAAGTGGTGTACAAAGAAACTCATTTTTAGGAGTACATATCATCACTGCAACAAAAGAAAGCAATTTCTTTAAATTTAGAATTACCACTTGATAAAAACTAAAGAATATGCTACATCAATTTGTTTCTCCTACTTAAAACCGTTCAAGGAGTGATATAATTTTTTATCAAATCATAAAAATTACAAATACAACGATCATTTAAAAATAATAAAGATACCATGAGAACAAAAATTCCTACTTCCCAGAATCAATGAAATCCAACATCATTGAAAAATTTATGAAAATCATTTAATGATTAAAAAAAAATGGTGACTTAAAATATGTTTAAATGTGTAAGGAAAAAAAAATGAAAAATTCTACAGCAAGTTTTTACAAAGATATATTTCTCTGTTTTTGTTTTTGCAATATATTATTCATCTTCCTTACAAATATATTTTTATATATGCATAATCAAAGGGAATCCATTTAAATGCATTTCATATGTACCGTTTCTAAGAGCAAAATTAACACTTTTTAGTTGAAAATGATCTTTCAACATGTATGCTACAGTACATGTTGTAATAGGTAACATAAAAGCCTTTAAAGTTAATGGGTGGGTGGGTTGGTTGGTTTCATTAACGTCACACAGAAAGCAAAACGAGGGCTATTATTCTTAATTTTGAACCTCGGTCAAGTGACGAGGACAACACCTGAGTTAGCACCCTTCTCCTAACTTCCAAACCATGCCTTTGGGAGGAATTTGAATCTCAACAGAATTAAAGCATATCAACCCTACCTAAAAGGCGAGTCTTTAGTTGCATCAAGGTTCAAACCTACAACTCGATGAAAACCGTGACCAAGACCAGTAGGCTACTGCGGCCACTATGGATAATTGGGGAAATATTTGTTGCATTCTTGTAAGGCTTCTATAGCAGTTAATCTAGTTTGTTGTGCCACTAACTTTTTTACATAGATGATATTCAGCAATCAAAATACTAATGCTGTAATCTGACAAATCTATAAAATATGTTTCTTTCAGTAATTCTAATTTTTCATTTGCAAATATTAGGTTATTCTCTAATATGATTAAAATAATTAATGGACTAACAACTGCTTTGTGTTTTGCGAATTTTTAATTAAGACATAAAATTACAGCATCCAAATTCCGATTGAAAATTGTTGACCTAAAGTAAGATTTAGGTGATTCTAATAGAATATTAGAATGCTGAGGACTATAGAATTGCTAGTTGTGAAGGAACAATTCTTTAGTCCTAATCTATTGTTTGTTTTGAAACAGATTACAATTTTAGGAAAGTAGAATTGAATACTGTCTCTGATTGACTGTGAATCATTTCAAATTCTTTTATTTCTGTGTGCAGTTGAACTGCAGCAATGAAGTCTAGACTCCAAAATCCTAGATAAGGACAACATATGAAAAAATATTTTTTCTATCGAAAATAAAATGACAATTAGACCAGTTAATGAATTTAAAGGAATGTAGGCCCCAGGAGACAAATTTTGGCAACATCAATTTCCTATTAATTCAACAGCATGAATCAAATGATGGAGCAATTCCACTAATATCATAATAAATTAATGCCACTTTAAACAACACGCAAGAGATAGTTTTTGTAGTTATTCTTTCTTGGAAGAAGGGCATCATTCTAATATATTATGCTGTAAAACATTATATACTTTAAGAGTATTCATGAACAAACAACCTTTTTAAAGACTCTGACACAATTAAGAATATCTTTAATTAGGTATGTGTCTGAAGTCCTGAATTCTCTTGCAATTGTTGACTGGATTTTCATTTTAGTGTACTCACAAAGGTAATAATCATAGCTAAGGAATGATTTGGCTAGAGGATAACTAGTGTACCAGTTATCTGTTGCAAGGTTTTTCTGAGAATTTTCAAAGTGGCTAATCAGACTATCAATGATATCCAAACTCGCATTTGAAGCTTCATATGGTCCAGGAGATTGAGTGCCTTAGTATTCTAATTTTAAGCTATAGGAAATTAATAAATAAACAATAGCAAATATTTTTCAACAATACTTGACAAGTTTATTTAGAATGTACTGGATAAAGGAGCACCTACCACGAAAAAGCTCTAAATTTTCGTCAATTGTCAGCTGATCCCCAGGCAAGTAAAGCATTTGACATTTTTAAAAGGAAAGAATTGTAAAACTCTCATATTGTGGCTGACTCGCTAAAGGCTCTTCAAGTGATCTTGCAGATTTTTCATCAAATTTTATGGCAGATAGTAGATATCTGAATCTCTCCAGTCCTATCATTACTTGCAAAATTTCAATGTTAGAGCCATCCTGAATAGATGCTTAATCAAAATTTAACTTTGATATAAATATATATATATATTTTATTTGCTACCTAATAAAATTCTGAAGATGGCTTTAATTTCTGTTCTGCTTGTTGCACTTTTTAAAAAAATATTTTTAGCATCAACAGTTGTTTTACTATGTTCCATGTAATACATATCAGTACATTTCACGAATGAGTCAATTTATGTTTATAATGTAGAGAAAAGCCAAATTTTCAACGTTCCCATTAGCACAGGCCTTGGTAGCTGGAAATATTGATTTCAAAATGATTTTATAGACCTTGCATGAAAATTTATTTTTATGGAACTTTCTCTCCCTTAATGAACTTTGCTAACGTCTTTTGCTACTACTTCTTCTCTTACTTTCATAAATAGTTTTGGTGAAAAAGTTTTTGTCATGGATATCCTCCTCCTCCTTAGAAGTGCCCCCCAAATGGTTGTGAAAAATTACCAAATATTTCAGAATCACCATTGTGGTCAATGTGTTTGATAATTTCATTTTTGTCAATATCAGAGTATCAATTTTGTTCCAGTTCTTCCTCAAGATCATGTAAAAGACGTTCAAATCATGTAAATGGACAATGTCCTTTCAAGATAAAGTTAGAAGGGTGGCATACAGAATATGCCAAATCAAGCAATGTAGAGGCTGTGAAAAATCAAACAAGCCTAGTAAAGTGAGTTTCACATTCTGAAGGATATAGTAAAGGGATAAAGGAGAATACAGACCTTTGTGAATGATGTATTCTCTATTGCATTAAAAACTATATCACTGATGTACTTTACATGCCTGCACTGGCAATTTAGGATTGCGAAGAATTCAAATTCTAAAAAAGACACATTTTCTATTATATACAGTTGGTAAAATAATTGTCCGTACACTGTAATATATTTCTATTTTTAATTAAATAAAAACAGATATTGTGATAAAAAATAGTTTCAATACAATATAATTACTGTATGTTTTAAATTAAGTATTAAAACAACTTGGATGAAGTTAAATAATAAGTTTCTAACCAGAAAACATTTAAGTTTCTCGCAAAAAAAGTACTTGTACACATTTTCAACATGATACATACTGTGTTTATCGTGTTGATGACAGAAAATATTACTTACATAGTAGTTGTAAATAATCGTTAACATCAAATAAATTTTTCATGTCTCACATTTATTAATGGGTTTTCTTTCACTCACATTGTAACTTTGCCTGGTTCAAAACTTTAAAAGCATTTTTCTCCAATTTTAAAGCATTCAATTGAGCTGAAAATTTCAAAACACAATTGTTTTGGATGACAATATAATTTAGTTATAATAAAAATTAATAATTAAACTAATTATTTAAAATTAAATCCTACACCAAGTTGCCAATCCATCATTTAATAATTTACGTTTGCTTTAATCTTAATTACATGTGGCTGATATAATATTCAATAATATTATCATTCTTTATTTTTGATATTATTTTAGCCTTAAATATTCAATTTTCAAAGCATAATTTATCCATTGCATAATTTTAATTACATGTAGCATTGAGTGAAAAAATTTACATATTTATTTTAAATAAATTTAATAAACATCAAAATAAAATAAATTATTAAAACTAATTATTGAATACAATTCAATTTGACTCATATTCCCTTCTGCTCTTCAAATTTAAGGCATAAATATTAGTTACACAAAGTGTGAAGTTTTGAAAAAACCCAGTACAACACAAAACTCATTTTACGTGTTATTTACATAATTTTTTTGAAACTAATTGAAAGTACCTAAAACTGGATGGGTATTTCCAGACGCGACAAATTATATCACTGAGCTCAATAAAATAGAAAAAAACAGACTGAAATGGAAAATTGATTAAATTACCATTTATAATGTTGATACATAATGAAATGAAAGTAGAAATTGGATGCTTCAAAATGAAATCCTAGACCAAGGATGTCTCAGTAAATTAACAATGAGTTAAAAGAATAGTTCAGAGCTTTAAAATCATTGTTGAACCAATCTACTATCAAGTAACCCTATAACAAAAGAAATGTATTCACTTAGTTTAAAAGAGATACCTCTGAAAAAAGGACATTCTAAGTGAAAGAAACAGGAAAAATGCTTGGAATTTACATAGGGCCTAAAAATCAATAAATTTTAGAAGCCAATTATTTTTTGTATTGAGAGTAATTTTGCAAATTTTCTCTACATTAAGTATTCAAAACATTGGTGGTTGAAATGTTTTGATTTAGGTTTTAGTTTATATTAATGTTGCACTGAAAGTATCTGAGAAGGGTTGGTGGCGTGGGACCTAATATTGGAGTGAGGATATTGACACCTGAGCTGGCATCCTATCCCTAACTTCCACACCATAAATGGGAAGACTTTGAGCCGAGCAAGATTTAAGTGCCTCGCCTACTACACAGCAGGTCTTTAATAGGCCAAGGTCCAATTCCCTGACTGAGAAAGAAACCATAGCCAGAATCAAAATCAATCCACAGTTTGATTTGGGATAGTTTATAACCTCTAATAGAGCGGGAAATTTTAGTTTTAAGTTACTACTAATAACTTTAACAAACATTGATGTGTTAAAGCAGCATAACTTATAATCAGTGCTAAGAATGAATTTAGAACCAAACTTTTCACTTTCAGCAGTATAATGACCCAAAAGCATATTCCTATGGCCATCAGCTTAGTTAGTCTTGTACTTGAAAATAATTCGTTTGGAAAGTAACTCTCCACAATTTCAAAACTGAATTCTATATAAAATTATGGATACACAAATTTAGAAATAAACATATTACAAGCAAAAACAGTTTCATTGAACATGTAGTAACATATAATAAACTATTAAAAGTGAAATCTATACCTTGTAATGAAGAACATTAAAGCTAAAGAGCTACACACAAATCTTTAATTTGTTAATAAGATTGATTCAAAATTATAACACATAAATGAGTATACAGATACTTTTATGTATATTTATAAAAATTAAAATATTAAAAAACTGATTTTTTATTTGCTTTTATGTTATAATACATTAGTGTTACATTGCTTTATATAATATTTTGATTTTTATAATTTAAGAAAATGAAGTGCAGAAATAATTATTTTTCCAACTATATATTATACTTAACTTTATTTTGATACTTTAGATTGAAGGCGAGGTCCAATGTGGGTTTTGGCGGGCGAAAAGGAGCCAAAGTTAAGTTTTGTCCGTGATGAAATTCCTGAATGTAATGCGTGGGCCCAACATAGCAATGTGGATATGCCGCGAAATTTCCAGCCAAATAATCATCATTATAATAAATAGAAAAAAAATCTGAAACAAACTGCATTCCAACTGCTTGTTCCGGGCTTCCACATTTTACTACAACAGATATATGTCCAGAGTTAGTTAAATGAGTTACTTACTTTCTTGTTTGGGGGAATATTATGAAAAGAAATACGGTGATTATAAATATGGAAACCAATTACGAAATATAATCATTAAAGTAATCTCGATTCATGTAAAGGAACATTACTAATTATCAAAAACTTATTTCTCAATTTAATTCAATCGTTTCTACCACTTATGAAAGGTGTAAACAAAATATGATTGGCTATAATCAGATAAAATGTGCTGCTTAGACCAGGTATTAAAATTGATTGGCTAAATGAAACACATTAACAATGAAGTTATTCGCATCAGTATCTATATATATATAAAAGCGAGAAATACCACTGACATTGACTCATCCCAGCCGCGATATCTCTAAAGACTATACAACCATTGACTTGAAATTTGGTACAGTTACTCATTTGCAATGTGGCGGCTCACTAAGAGCGGATTTATGGAATTCTTAGCAAAAATGTAGTTATCGGTTAATCTTTTCTTACCCATCGGTTATGTCGTTTTGGCGACTTTATAAGCCAAAAAAATTATGATAGCGTAAAACGGAATATATTTTTTAAATGTATACTATTATCGCTTCTGCAATTAAGTTTACTTGCAAGATTTCGCGGCGTCGCGAAATGGAAAAATACCAAATAATTTAATATTGAGCTGATATGGATGATTGGCAAGATTTTGGAGAAAGAACTCTTTTTGCAAAATATCACAAATATCTTCACGTAAAGTCGAAGGAAACATTTCAATGACCTTGCATTGTGAATTTTTAAAAAGCTATACTATAGTAACCCCAGCTGAGTTGGTTTTGCTGAACTAAAGCGATAATTTTTTATTATTGTAGAACATAGGCATTATGTTTTAAATTTATGAGAAAAGTATTTTATTAATAATGATTGATAAATACATTTGTAAATCTAAGCATAAATCTAACGAAGATATTGAGTTGGCTTTTAACAAATGAATAATAGCAGTGAATATGTTATTCATGTCATTAATAAAAAAATAAGTAATATCAAAATATTTATTTTTTGATATGCGCATTAATTGTAACTAATGTAAATATATATATTACGAGAGTTTGTTTCTGTATTTTGGTAATTTTAGTTTTTGTTTTCTAGAAATAAACATTTTCATTTTTTTTAAAATGGCTGGATATTTTATTGTTTTCAGAATAAGAATTATTTTTTAATGCTATATTTTTAAGAGCTATTCATCTATTCAATTGCAGTTCAGATATGTGCTGCTACCGTAAAGAGTTATCCTTTTGCAAAAGAAATAATACTTTGTGGTGACTTTTACTAAAAAATTTTTTATTATACTTCATTTTTTTTGTTAGTATTTTTTTGTTAAATTTTTAAAATAATTTGATTTAAAAAAAGTTAAAATTTGATTTATAATTTTTAACGAAAATTATTTCATTGTAGGTTAATAAAATTGATTTTCATATTTACTTTTCAGTTATAGTTCTTAATAATGGATGTTGAATATATTTGAATCGATGGAATACCTACTCCTTTCAAAGTTTTTTAAAATTTTTTGGCGGCGGAGCATGTTTATTTTAGATCTCTGTATCTTTGCTGAATTGACTCTCGATGGTATAAAATGAAAATATTATTGTTTCTCCGCGTGTTTGACAACAACTGGGATTAAATGCTACAATCAAATGCTATCTGGCCCCTTATAAATATAGGTTATATTTTGCGAAATGTGTAAAACCAAGAAACCGCATTATGGATCCTATTTGCTTAAGTGTAATGGCGGCGGCAGAGCTATTTAAGCTATCGATTCCGAAGTTTATCAATTTGGCTGCCCATAGCTTCTGTTGAAACAATTAAAGGGGAAAATAATGCGTTTCTGGGAAACTGTAACCAATTTGTCATTTTGATATTTTTATTTAAGCCAGTTGATTAACAAATAGAAATAAAGTTAATCTAGGGGTTATGATAATGTGAAACAAAATGAAGAAAATGTATCTTTAGTGTTTCAACCTCAAAGAAAATATTGTCTATGCTTGCACTTTCAAGACTCATCCAATATCTAACATTGATTTTCAGTTCAGTGAATCAATTGTGTGATGTAATATCTCTTCAACTAAATAAAGGTAAAAGTAAAGAAAAAGATTAAATTCAGGTGGAGTATAAACAGAAGTAAGACCAAGCTGCTACAAAAATATATTCAAGAATCATCCTGAAGACACACATAAGAAGCTGCTACCGCCATAAACCGAAACCATCCACAGTACATAGTAAGAAAATACTTTCTAATACCCCGCATTGAATCAGGCAGCTGTAATTAAATACCAACGGTAAAAGTCAAAGTTAATTTAGCCATGGACTTTTAAAAAATTTACATCTGAGTTTTAAATATGAAATATATATCGACTATTCAAGCCCGACAAAATTGTCGATATCAGGAAGTTTGCCCTGTTAGAAGTTGCATGCTTTAAAATGATAGAAGAACCTCAGGAATGTGCTGGGTGGTTGGGTAAATCCTGCTTCTGTTGATCCTTCCTGACCTTTGAATAGTCTTCTTAGCCATAAGTCAACTTTCAGAACACCTTTTCTTTCTACAATTCCATTACTAATGGGTGTTTTCAGATGGCGTCAGAATTGAAAGGAAAATTTTGTTTTCATTTAAAGTCAGGGCCAATTATACCACAGGAATGGGCCAGCCTATTGAGCTGAGCCTCCTCAGCCTTCTTTTCTTGGTTTTCTACTTTCTGTGATGATGAGCATGAAAGAAACATTCATTGTGGTGAAACTTCCCGGGTGTTAAGCCAAGTTAGCCAGTAAAGGCTACATGAACATAACAGGTATATTCCGCGTTTCCAAAACTGAGTTCTAAAGACCAAGGAGTTCAAGGTTATAATTAATGCCGATAAAAACCATCACAGAGAACACAAAGGTCGTTTCAATGTTCCAATTTTCTTGATATTTTATGTATAGGTTCCAAAATATAATATGATCGTCTGCCCAGCGAAGCGGGCGGGTATCAGCTAGTTTCAAATAACAGACAAAATATTTTTAATGGTCTCCTTATTTCATTTTATTCATTGAAAACAATACTTAAATATTATAAACTCGAATTAAATTAATCTTTTTACTTTCCAGCTAAGATGAATAAAGTTTTTACTAAAATCCGAAAAACATATTCTCTGAGACCCAAATTTAAATTATTTATTGTTTATTTCTGTGACAAAAATTTTGTAGCAGATACTTTTGAGTGGTTAAAGTCGGGAATAAGGTGTCCCCTAGGCGATTAGCAACTTCCTAGATAGGTCGCCAAACGTGCGTGACTTAAGCATTGATTATTCTTAGGGGTACCATAACAAATCACCATGTTTAAATCATTTTCACTTCCAAAAGTCATTTAGGCTCCCTAAAAGTCGCCAAACGCCCAGGGGACATCCTATTCTCGACTGTAACCCCTTTTGAGTTTTCAGAACAAATTCTTTGAAAAAATGTTAATTAAGCCTAGTAATTTGATTTATTTTCGCTAAAAATGTGTTACTATTTAAGGAGTAGCTATCCAATCGGACCCATCCAACCTGCGGACAAGAAGTACTCGAATCATTTTGAGTTTTCCTGGTTCAGTTGTTAATCCTACGAGTTTCTACACGAGCAACGGGTTTCGAATCTCTGTTTCTTATACACAAGTCGAAGTTTGCTTAAGCTGTCACATGAAAGACTATTTATTTGTGCGAGTATGCT
Organism: Nephila pilipes; assembly: GCA_019974015.1. Lineage (NCBI taxonomy): Eukaryota > Metazoa > Arthropoda > Arachnida > Araneae > Nephilidae > Nephila > Nephila pilipes. The sequence continues at coordinate 1,073,564 of BMAW01080403.1, forward strand.
CAATAAAGTTTAGTTTTATTTTGCTCGTGACATTTGACACTTGATAAAAATTTCGTTGTTGTTACTGTTGTGATGATTTGAAATGAAGTGAAGTAAGCCATAAAGTGCTACAGTGATTTTCTTCTGTTGTGTAAAGCTTTTGAAATTTATTGTATGGACTTTGTGAAAAACATAATGGATTGAACGAGAATTATTGCAAAATGGCAAAAATAAAACCACCGCTAGACAGTGGGGTTCATAAAAAAGAGTATTTTCCTCTAAAATGTGACAATAAAGATTCTTTTCATCTCCAGACTGTTGGTGATATAAGTATAGACATGAGCAAAGTATCAAGAAAAGAATCGAGTGTAACAAAATTCAGGGAGTTAAAGATCTTTTTTAGTCTTGCATTGTACTTTCTAAAAAAATGCTGGATGAGCTGCAGTGCTGCTGTATTTATAGTGTTTGTTATTTATTGGTGCTATGGAGGGTTAATTGCTTTTATTTTATTTATGTTCGCATTTTCGGGTAAGTAATTTAATTTTATTATGTATTAGTTTATAAGTATTGTGAATATTTCGTGAGAATTACTTGGAAAGTCATACCTTAGAAAATATTTACCAAGATTTTATGTAGAAATATTAATAAATGTCCTTGTATTTGTATCTGATATTATTAGTTTGGTATCTTTAAAGGATATGTGATTTTTTTTCAACAATATTTTTAACCTTCAATTAGTTCTTTAAATTTTAATGCATTATTTGGGAAATTAAAAAAATTGAGATAACATGTTACTATTGAAACCATTCTTAACTGCTCTTTCAGCTTCCTTCTAACACTTATATACCATATTTGCTTAAATTGGTACCTTTAAACAAAAAAGTATTCAAATCTTGGAGTATGCATTGATTATCTAAGTGAGTTTGTTTTAATTATTCTTTAAAAATTTTAAAGAATCTCTTACTTGTATGTTTAAAACAATGCAAAAAAAAACAAACTTCATTAAGATCTTTTATTTACATAAGTTATGAGCTATCTAATAAAAGCAGCTGTGTGCTTTGTAAAGTACTAATAGTTTCTTAGGTTAAAGTCGCAAATAGTTTGTCCCCTAGGAGTAGGCTACTAATAATTTCTTTCTTGTAGTTAGTTGCAGCATTATATCTACAATGAAATTTTTAAACGATAAATATTTGTATAATCTCTAGATTTTGTACAAACCACTATATCATCAGAATATAAATTTACTTATCTAAATCTTAAATAATTTTTATAGCTATAATATAAAGTAAATAAATCAACATTAAATAATAAATGTCTCATATTGAGTAGACAAAATAAATCCGAATTTGACGTCTCGGTGTTTTATGTTTGGCCATTTATAATGAAACTTAAAATTCTGATATTCATTTTAATTAATGAAACTAAATTTGATAAATTGAGATATAATTAGCAATATTCATGATACATGTATTATTATACAAAAATTTAACCATTTTATTTATTGGAATGCCTATCTCAGAAATAAATACTTCATTTTCAGATTTTCATGTTTTCTACCAATTACCTGATATATAATATGGATATGAAAGAAATTAGTGAATTATTGGATGAATTTCTTAAGAAACAGAGATAAACATTTTATTTTTTCATTAAAGTCAGATGAGTTGGTTCAAAATGTGAATGTATGTAGAATTAACTGAAGGGTGAGAAAAACATGGAATATTTACTAAATTTCGTGATTTTCAAAACCTTTTAGCATTGAAGAATGAGTAGAAAATCAGTTCTCAGTTATTATATTACCAAAAAAGTTTGATCGATATCTATTAGCAGCTTATTTTGTAATACCTTTTACAGTGTGACTATTAATGTGCAGTAATCATGGTCCATGGTTTACTAAACCACAAGTTACTGTGATATATATTGAGCAATGATATAAGTTCTAACATCAATATGAATCTTCTGTATATTGAACATTTGTGTTAAAATAAATAGCGATTGATGATCTGAAGAAAATATATTTACGATCATAAATATTACTTTTACAATATGAAATCTATTGCTTGTTCCGAAATTTTTTTTAATAGGAGAATTCTTAAAATATTAGAAAGTTGTGTTTGTTTTATCAAACTATCTTTAACGGATGATTGTTTTTTACTGACATTTTGTTTCTCTAATTTAATTTCTAGCATGGCAGATCTTATTTGCTGTGCTTTAATCTGATATCCTTGTTTCGTAAAATAACTAATCACTAGAAAAATGGTTTTGAATGCAGTTTAGCCCCCATCCTTTGTCACGAAAATTTTTTTTCCTGGATAAATTGCCAAATGTGAGAACTCTCGCTTTTTTTTTTTTTTGTTTAAGCAGGACTGTTATACTTGGTAGCCCTAAATTTTTTTACTTATTTGTGATTAGTCAAGACCCTATCATCAAATTTGGGGAAATAATGTATGTTCAGATTTCTTAAGAGTTTTTGGCTATTTTGTTTACATTTTTTTTTTTTTTTTTTTTTTGCACTTGCATAGGTTTGAAACTTTTACCGGTTAAGAAAATGATGTGCACATATTATTTCAATGTGCATTTTTTCTGATATTTTTTGTGTTTTCTCATTTGTAAATG